>JAQFVV010006805.1:0-334883 GCA_028023455.1 Epiperipatus broadwayi | reverse complement strand
GAGGGTTACAATATAGTTATTAAAATACATTACATAATTATTAGATGGACTTTGAATACTAAGTTATGGGAATAATAGTTCGCGAAATGCGTATAAACTTAAAAAGTAGAACGTTAATTAATTTTTATTGCAAATAAGATACGAGTTTCTTAAATAACATAACTTTGGTATTTTTGAAAAATATAAATGTCTTAATAAACTGAATAAAATCTTGCATTAAATTTTATGGGCATTAAGTTAATTAATACTATTAGCAGTAATGATATTTTATATAATAATACTGAAGCACCTCTTCAAATATAACTAAATAAATATTCGAAGCTGTATTATGGAGTAAAAGAACTATAAATTACTTTGTAAAATAGTCATTAGTCCCAAAACTATTTATAGTAAAATTTATTACTGGGTCTAGCTATGTATTTATTTCCCTTAGTTTATATAATTTCGTAATTGTAACCAGTGTAGATCCCCATTATAAATAATTTATTTGTACCTCATAGTTTTTTTAATTTGGGATCGCTACAATATTAACTTGAATTGTAGTTTTCCTTTTCTAATATATATATATATATATATATATAAATATATATTAGAAATTGACAAATATATATATATATATATATATATATATATATATTTGTCAATAAATATTTGTTGTTTTTAAAATTTAAACTTGTGTCTGGTGTCTTAATGTTTTTGGGTGTCCAGAGTCCCATTGTACCAGAGATATACAATACCAAATATCACAATATTAGAGTTTCATAATATTGGTAGAATTATAATATTTATAAATTTATTATAGTCATTAATACTCGAAGTATAACCTGAAAGTACTAATCGAAATAACTCATATTTCTAGACAGATTGTTAATAAAACATATTTATTAAATTTTGCTACTAAAGTAAAATAATACATTTTTACTTGTTAAGATTAGATTTGAGTTAGTGGCATATATGTTCAAGATTTTGATAAGTGCTTGGTAATCAGATGAGAGAATGGTTTAATTATCAGATTAATATTTAATTGTTCAATTCTTTACATACCGACTAATATTAGGAGTGGACAAAATTCCTTCTTCACTCTTGATATTTCGATGCCTTCGCATTTGATCAAACTATATTCTAAATTTATTATAATGATTGTTTTATTAATTAAGTAATTAGAATATCATATTTATCACTATTATCCTTATTATTACAAGTCTTATTAATAGCGTTAGTGAAAGTAGACATTAACTTTAAATAAGCATATGCTTATTCAATTTGAATCTGCTGGAATGGTATCCAAAGGTCTGCAATGAGTTGAAAAATAATTGAGTGTTACACTTCACCACAAGCCATGACCCTGAGACTAAGAGCATGAGAACAAGAACATTCACAATTTTACGAGTTTAAGCAATAAGAGTATCATTATTAGAGTGTTAGAGAATACAGAGTGGTTAAGTTAAGAACTGGTATGTTCCACTTATTAAGTGTATGTGGGATAGCATTAAAGAGACCTTAGTTGGAGGATAGGATGGGGGACCTAAACAGTAATATTTAAGATTAAAATAATTATAACTGTGGAAGGTGATCGATGTGGAGAATGAAGGGTTATTTAATTCATTTGTAAAGGAGGGGAGAATAAAATTTTCTACTCTATGTTCGTTAAATTATAAAATATTAATATTTTTATTAATAGTATAATTTTATGAGTTCTCTGCATAGATTATTGATCCATTCATATTCGTTACACACGAAACGTCAAAAAGAATATTATTGTAGTGACCACTGGAGATTATATATCTATGTGGGTTTGTGGAGAAAATTTGATTATGTTTTTAAATAATGTATTATAAATTTAATTGCTTAATAACTACTCAGTTCAAACTCAGAACTCAACATATTATTTGTAATTTAAAAATATTATAAAAATTATAACTTGTTTTCTCCACTGACTTCCATCTAATAAGCGATGATGCTCTCGGGTGGAGACTATATTTGATGCTACAATTGCAATTTGGTAATTAAGATTACAATATATATATATATATATATATTGTAATCTTAAACATATATATATATGGTAATTAAGATTACAATATATATATACATATATATATATATATGCGCTTAAACAGATAGCTTCTACCTGCTAAACTAACTCAACCCAGTTCTAAATCTAACATTATAATTATGTTAACTGAAAAAGCTAAACTACATTATAATCTAAGTTAAATATTAAATTTGCATATATATATATATATATATATATATAGTTATATATATATATATAGATAGATAGATAGATAGATAGATAGATAGATAGATAGATAGATAGATAGATAGATAGATAGATAGATAGATATAATTAAGGAGGGAACATATATTTGATGGACATTAATGAACATTAACAAATATACTTTTAATATCATCTTTAGCTAGTGTATCACTTCTAATTAACAAGATATCAAAAAGTCATAAGTTACAATAACTGACTTTGCAAACCATAATGAAATATATTGCAATTATAAATAAATGATAACTACTAGTGTATAGTGATCCTAGGTTTCCTAAGAAGCATTATTTAAATATTAAAATGGAGATCTTAATAATTATCTCTCCTTAAAAATTTACTAAAATTACAATATTGGTATATTATGTCATATATAAATTAAATTAAGATAAAATAATGAGAATAATAATTATAGGCATAACTGTAGTTTTAGAGAAATTCAGATAATAGCTGATTGCAGTTATTGTAGATTAGAGAAATGAAATTACATTTATATAGAGGAACTCAGGCAAGATTATACAGTTATGATTTTAATAATTTAATACGATTTTAGGAATTTAAATAGTGAACATTCAATTATATTAATAAGCTAGCTTAAATAATAAGATTGGAGGTTCATTAAGAGCTCTGTGATTTTTCTTTAAAGAAATATTACCAGTCTTTCTTATTGCAGCTAGTAGTTCAGGCACTTCTAATGGTAGGCATAGTGGTACTCTTCACTGGATAGGTTGCATGTACTAAGATGTCTTTTTTTCAACAGCAGGCTGGCTGGAAATCCCCCATCCCAGTTATGATGGTTACATGCTGTTGCAGCATGTAGGATGGAGTGTGAGACAACCATCTTCACAAGAAAAAATGGAAAATCTATGGCTCTTACTCTGACATTTCTAAAATCAAATGGATGTGGATTCTGGTATTGAAACAGTACGATTTCATCATCATATGTTTCACCTATTCTAGAAATCAGTAGCCTTCATTTCCCTAGTTCAAACCCTAAAGGTACACATATATATAACTGTATACTTGGGAATTTAACATGTATAAAAATGTATCACATATATGTGTGTAATTGTATATGCACACATGTCTGCTATAATTGTATATATTTTGTAATAATTTTATTTGCTAAAAAAAATGGTACATTCACATCTGAATGATATTATCGTTATGTAACATACACACCTTATAATTTTATAAATATTCATCTTATGATTTTAAATAATTGAATTGGTTTCAAGCTGGGAAAATTATATTAGATAAGAACAGAATTCCCTAAAATATTTCAAACTGGCTTTAAAGTACCCAATTACTTAACCATGTAGAGCAACTAAAAACAAAGGTAGATGTCTCACGTCTAGGATAAAACGCTAGCAGCTTAAATCTCTTTCAGTAAAAGAAAAGGACAAGCAATCCAATGTTTAAAAAAAGAACTTTACCAATCTCATCAGACACCACCGGTACAAATCCAGATTTTAGGATTCTTAATAAAATAAAAGTTGGACAATTAAACCTGCACTGGAATCCATATTGGAACTGGAATCTGAGAAAAATAAAAGGAACAATGAATAAACCTGAAATCAATCAACCGATTCATCTGAAGCTGATGCAATTAAGACTTCTTAGATTTTAATGTCTAAAAATAAAGATTGTGAATGAACTGTAAGAGGGGGGGTTAAAAAAGTATAAAAAAGGCAGTTGAAAGAAAATTGTCATCCATTTTTGCTTTACTCGCATTTCAACTTATATCCAGGCAGTGAGCCCAGTTTCTACCATGCAAATAATTGGCTAGAAAAGCAAAGGCCATCTTCCCGATGGTCAAGAACCGTTTTATGGAGCCCGGAGATCCAAACCACAACCCTACTTAAAGAATAGCCCAACGATGAACCAGCTCAGATCAATCAGTCCATGCGTGTATTTCATACTTTCAAGCTGCAAGCCTTCAGATAAATAACTGGTAACCACTTCTCAATCAAACTAAATCTAAAAGCTATAGCCATCTATAAATCTTTCGTAAAGCTAGCTATATAATGTGCACAAACTCTTCCATTCAAATCTTATAAATTAATCACACTATGTTTAAAAGGTGTATTCTCTCTTAAAGTAATTAACTGTATTAGATAAACGTATCTCAACCTGTATAATTTTAAAATACTTTAAAAGTTAAATATAAATCTTGCCTGATCACAAATTCTTAAATCTCTTTTTTAAATTCAACTTATAAAAGCTTATTTGCCTTATTATTTTCTCTATTTGCGTCTATACTTTTGCATATATATATATATATATATATATATATATATATATATATATATATTATATATTATATATATATATTGTTAAAATGCATTTATTGATTTATGCTTTGCCTTCGGAGCAGAGACTATTAATTATTATAACTTAAAGGGACGTTTTGTTCTCAAGTAAAGTAATTATGCTGTTTGGCATATCTATAGATTGTCTCTGGTCCAAAACCTACTTTGATGTATTATTTGAACTGCTATGCATAGCTTAATATCACATATGTTGCTTAGTAAAGGGTTTGTTTGGTTAAATAAAAGAGAGTGATAATTTAAGGTATATTCAGTAGTTAGCCAAGTTTAAGCCCCAGATATGCTTTATACCCCCTTAATGTAATTGCATATAATATGTAGTTAATTAATAAACTAGATCAATTTTAATAAAGTCCTCTTTAGCACAATTTCAGTGTTTATTTAATTAACTGGCATAGGGTAGTTTGCAGAAGAAACTATAGATTTCGCGCTTTACTAGTTGTTATAATTAAGATTCCAAAAGCGTTGTGAATGAGTTTTTACGAAGCACTGAGATGCATTCCGCCTTGCTATCATATAATTATTATGATAAGATTAGGTATTAAGGGCTATCTTATCATCCTTAGTTCGGACAGCCTTCTCTTGAATGGGATAATGATTTTAAGGGTCATTCCCATTTCCTCCTTTAAAAACTGGAACACTGGAATCCAGCATCTTATATCGTGGCTGTTCGAGCATCCGAACTAAAAGTTCATGTATAGCAGGCGAGCGGTATCTGAGAACCGAGCAAACGTTGCTGAATCTCATGAGTAAAAGCGCATTCAAGATGCATCTAATGTAATTTGCATAGTGCCATAGCCTCAGAAGTTACGCTACAAAATACCAGTTCATCTGCTGTATATTAATTGTTAAGCATTGATCTGAACCTAAGATCTAGTTTATCTAAGAATATCTACATAAAGAGCACATTGACTGCTCATCGCGTAATGATAAATTTAAGTACACATTGTATAAAGTTCCCACCCTCTTAGAGTTTAACCCTTAACATACTGAATAGGAATGGCAAAACATGGTTTAGACATCAGTATAGATGTAAAATAATTATTAACGTATAAATGATATAATAGAATAATGATCATTAAGTACAATTGATTACAGAATGTGTAGTTCGTATTTTCACCATCCCACCTGCGAGTGGAATATTCAGTATATTTAATTGTTATTGTTTGTGTTTTGTCAATATTAAATAATTTTAAAAACATATTAACATTTGCAATATTATTCACTTTATTTATATTAAATTACCATCCATAATGATTTTATATGCATTAGATAATCAGCCATAGGTTGTGTGAGTGTGTTTGGTTAAGCTATAAAACATTTAGTTAAATATCCCCCGAGTCTCTCGTTTTACCCTTTGCTATTGCCGGCGCGGAAATTGAGAGATTACGAGTGTAACCTTATATATGTCATTCATAAGGTAGTAAGTCAGGGAGTGTTGGTGAAGGAGCTGAGGTGTGGTCAGATTTGGTCTCAAACCCTCATCTAGATCAGCCTTGGTATAATTTACCAAAACTCTGGATTTTGTTGCGTGGATGTTCAAATATGACTGTTACAGTATCAATAGATGTTAAATTTACAGAATAATCTCTAGAGTATCAAAAATATAGAGTATTTATATTATTTTGGAATCCTATATTATTTTGTCAACAACTTGGATTTACATCTGGAAATTCCATTAACACTTTTTTTTTTCATATGTCATAGCATTGGCTGGGATGCAAACCCACAACCATCTGCAACCAACTGCTTGCTTGCAAGGCATCTGCAATGACCACTCGGCTAACAATGCTTGACATTTCATTAACACTTGTTTACTGTTTTATTTTTAATTTACAAAATTTACTTAACTTTTGTTTAAATTTTAAACCAAGTACTTTTAATTTGACTTAGTCACCTCAATTCCCTGAAGACTCTGCAATAGTACTGGTTTAGTGAATTTTGTTATTTATAAAATATATTTCAGACAAATATTATTGTAAAAATAAGATTTAAGAAACCTTGCTCACATACTATATTAAACAAGTGTGCAGTGATGTGATTTTGTTTACAACAACTTTAATTTAAATTTAGAATTATTAGACAATCTTTATATATGTATCATGGTGATATGCGGATTTTATACACATATGTGTGATTTTTAATGTAAGACTATTAAATTAACTTATTTAAAAAAAATCTATAATTTAAAAGATCTGACTTTAAGTAAATATACAGGCTCTAACATATATATGAACTAATGATATTACAGTCTTATATATATATATATATATATATATATATGTGTGTGCGTGTGTGTGATGATACATATATAACTATATATAGATATATATATATATGTGTGTGCGTGTGTGTGATGATACATATATAACTATGTTGATGCTTATATACATGTATTCAGGGGGTTTAAAGATGTCACAGTTGGAGTCGTGGGAGAAAATAGATGAAACGTATATTAAGTCAGGAATGTACCATTTCAATATATATATATATATATATATATATATATATATATATATATATATACTATAAATGATGACAAAAATGCACAGCTGAGGTTACTGGTGCTAAACAAATAACTAAACAAAATAACTAATAAATTAATTTCAGAGTGCCAAATTGTAATTGTCAAAACATGAAGCTACTCTGTACTTTATAAATGTTAAAATTACCAGGTAAGTAGCAGGGAGGTGATTACTCAAACTCTTAGTTTAACCAGTAATAAATGAATAATTCTCTAAATGTAAACCAAACATTTATATATTAATATTACTTAATAATATCTCAGGGTTATAGTAACAAATGCATGTTACTGTATAAAATGTAGAGTATAAGACATCTAACAATAATTATATGGTTAGCAAATTCTCTTTAAGTTTTCAATTGTAAATAAATCAAAACTAATATTATCTCAGGTTTAAAATATTAAGTATAATAAATAAGACTTACAATTTTAATATTTAATTATAAACTTTATGATTGATTCTACTGAATAAAACAAAGATAATTTTAATGTATTTAAGCCATATCTTACAAACCACAGATATTTAAATTATATATGTTAGTATTTGTGACGGATATCAATAACATTTACTTGTACAAAATCAGTGCACCTTTAAATAAATGAAATGTGATGCTATTAATTACCAATTAGGTGAGTATCAAAATATAAAGTACTGAAAATCCAAAATAATTTAATAAAAATAAATCAAGTTTATTCACAAAATTGAAAATAATAACAAATAAGAAATTAATTTTTTATCAAAATATATCATCAAATTTTTTTTAAAAAGACTTTATTAATCTAAAAAAATGTTTGTCAAATTTTAACCATGCTAAAAGAATGTGTAACTATATCTTCACATAATGTTAAATGAACCATTAGTTAAAGAAAATTCTTTATAGAAGCATTAAATAAACTTTAAATATAAGAAAATTATTAAGTAGTTAATATAAAATGCATTAAATGATGCCAGTCTCCCAAATATGTATTTATTTTATGTAAAACTTTAGTCATTCGTTGAAAAGATAATAAAAACTATTTATCTTATTTATGCAAATCTACAAATACATATGACATTACACATGTTAAATACAGGATCAAATATGAATCACTGGGAAACATCCTATACTGTGTGATTTTACAATATGGTGACGGAGACTAAAGTATACTCAATATAGGTACATGTGATTACAAATTATGCCTTCCCAGGCTAAGTATAAGTAAAATTATAACACAACTTATTAAGAGTTACTAAACAACAATATATACATGTAAAAAAATCATTACCACAGAAATAATATAATTCTACAAATAATAATATTACATAAAAACTTCTAGCATATCTAGAATTTTAAAACATTCATTATTTTAATGCTTTCAACTAACATATGGCGATCATAATAAACAGAGCCATTTACATTATATAATTAAGTATCTCACACCATTTCAATATGATAAAGAGATTGGAATTTTTTTAAAGAGCCATAAAACATAATGTTTAAAATGATATAATTTAAATACTACTTTTAATAACATAATTTTACAAACAACCCCTCTTCAGCAAGCATATGCACATATAAATATTGCATTAATCTAAAATATAGTTATAAATTTTAAATATTCACTACCAATATAAAGTTGATTATAATTTCCTTATCATGAAAACTTTATTTTATTGAAACAATGAAAGAATAATATTAATAATAAATAATGATTAAAAAATATCCTATTATTAAACTTCTTTCAAGCTCTTTAAATTTTTACATAGATAAATAGTAGATGCTTTTGTTTATTCAGAGATTTTAAAACAGAAATTTATTTTGATCCTTCTATGCCTATATTTGTTGGAAATCTTAAAGGATGATATAATGATTTAACCTTTTAAGAAATTAAAATAATGAAATAATTTGTTCTCTTAAAAATAATCCATTAGCATTGCAATTGATGAGATCCACATAAGTTGTTTTTCTCTATTTAGCTAATACATTTCAGCATACTATTAGTAGTTTTCCTTTGAAGTGACATTTGTTTTTAGGAAAAAAAAATAAAATTTTTTTGATTAATATAAAGAAATTTTGTCAAAACAAAATATCTATTGTGCAGATGTTTGTACAATAAATGTTTCATGGATATTTGTTTTTACAACTTTAGCAGATGAGTATAAGAATATTACTGTTTCTCAAGTAGTTAGCAAAATTTTCCCAATTCTAATAAAAAAAATTCAATACTGTTTATCCATGCATTTTTAACTGATTATGATATTCCAGATATGTTGTTATTCATTTAACAATCTGAAAAATATGCATTTTTCTAAAAGGCAAATGATTTGTAAAACATCTCACTCATCATATTCAAAACTTAGAAAAATTTAAATGTCAGCACAGTTAAATTTTAGCCAGCAAACAAATAACACATAAAAGAGAAAGGGTCCTTGCATGCATGCTTATTTATAGGTTTATACCATGTGAATGATTTCATCACTATTCTCTCTCAAATTTAATAACTGTTTTATATTTTTATGCCAAAATGTCTTAGTTTATATAGACACAATCATATTTAGTGATGATAACAAAGGTTTTAAACAAAAATATAGATAGCATCCATCATAATAAAAATTATTTTGAAATTACAAATAACATTTTAAAACCCATATTTTAACTAAAATACTACATTTCAACCACATTGAATATACATATGTATTGTTACCAGTTGGATTACGTAGGACACACTAATATAGTGTGTGTGTGTGTAAATATATATAAAGTTGAAAGGAAAACTAGAAATAAACACAGACAAAAATTATAGTAGATATTTTCTACATTCATTAAAATAAAAAAATAATAACTCTGATTTAAAATATTGTTTTATAAATTAAACTTTTAAAAGGTCTGAATATATATATATATATATATATATATATATATATATATTGTAACATAATAAAAGTTTGCTCAAATAATTATAGATGGTTACAATATAACTATTACCATATAAGTGAAGGAGTTCAAATATCAAAATTTATAAGCCATTGTAACATAAATAAAGTGACTCAAAGAAATATTTAAAGGAGTCCAAATATCAAGATATTAAGTAAAGGTTCAAAATATAACACTATCAAGAATTATAAGCAAATTATGAGCAAATTATTAATAACAAGGTATAAACTCAGGTATATGGTAATCACGTGAGGTGAGTACACTAGTAATTCAATAAAATATAGCTCAGGTATACAGACAGTAATCTTATCCACTTTCATTTCTTGGTTTGATGTTAAGTGCATGTTTAAACAAATACTAAGTGAATATGGTCTAGCAGGGCGCCACTAGATTATCTGAATCTAGACACGGTTATATCTAATAACCTTTCACATGTACTGGGTTTGAATCCCTTTTTGGTACTTTATTTCTAATAAAAATGAGAGATTTTGCTTTTTGAGCCATATCACTATAAGCACTAATAGTTAGGTAAAAGTAAAACATCTTTAAACCACAGTGGAGTTCATTGAACATAAATCATTTCTCAGATCTTAACATAACAAATGTGTTTCAATATTTTTATAAGTTCACTAGCTCAGATTATATATAACTAATTTAGGATGGCAATTCACTCATCCTTGCATGAAATAGATGATGGGATGTGGTTATAATAATACTAAGAGATCACTAAATATTATAAAATCAATATTTATTTATGGCCTTTAAACAGTTAAACAGCTCATTAATTAAAATGTTGTTGATGATGATGATGATGATAATAATAACAATAATGACAAGGGTTTCAACTACAGCTTTAGAACTAAGCCTAAACATAAAACTAAATTTTATAAAGAAATGCATAATTATTGCTTAATTTTAGCATACTTACTTATATCTTAAATAACTAATATTCAACCATTGATGATGATGAATAATCACCCTTAACAAAGACTACACTTAATGAAATATATACGCCTCGTTTAATAAAACAAACTAATATTTATTACTACATTTCTAACATATACATAAAAATTTCTAGATAATATGAAAATTGACATGAATAATAATAATAATAATTGATTATATAACAATCCTCAGATTAATTTTAAGTTCTTCCCCCTTTCCCTTCAAATGTATTTTGTATTAAGTTGGACGTCACATTGACCATGATTTTCACTCCATGAGAAAAGTATTTTAAGAAAAAAAAAAATTATCTGCTCATTAGCACACATACTTTAAAAATCTAACATGTAAATAGAATGTAAAAAAAAAAATGTTAGTAGAATTGAAAGAGCAAGTTTTAGAAACAAGTTTTAAATTATTTTCTCCCCCCTCTCTTCTACCTCTGAAATGCTATACTTAATGAAACAAACTAATCTAATATTCTAACACTACTTGTTACTCCACATTCAATCACAATTATACACATATAAAATATCATTATGTATGTGCGTGTTTTATCCCATGATAACAAAATATTATTTAAAACCAAAATAATAATATATTAGTTAAAACTAAAATCATAATACCATAAAAAAAATTGTTTTACACATTAATATTTTTCATAACTGTAAAATTAATAAACAAATAATTTTCATACATTCAAGATAATTTATGAAGCTCAAAGTTATTATTAGTAAGACATTCTTGTTTTAATCGATCTGAATAGTCTTTAAAAGTTCTTTAAATAAAAATATACCACTTTATTGCTAAAATGTTTATTAAGACTGATATCATAAAGAAAATAGATATAAAAAGTCATATTACTGATCTTTTGTTTGTGGCGAATTTCCAAGGGTTCAAACTTGTCTTGTATAATGTCTATATTTCTGCAGCTACTATTTCCGTTTTATGTGGGAACAATCTCTTTCTTGAGGTGTATAACTATTTGATGATGATGACTCTATTGAGGTTATTTGCTTTAGTGGACAATTTGGAAATCATTATATTAATTTTTCTTCTCTTCCTGTCAAGCATGTGGATGAAATACAGCAGTTGTTTTCACATTTATAAATTTTCTTGAGTTTAAAATCAGTTGTTGTAACAATTAATTGGACTTGATGATTAATATTTATCAGTAGATTAATTCATCTTCTTTGAATGCAGGTGAATGCTTTCTTCCTTCTATTAAAAACATCTTATTTCTCTGGTCAGTTGAAAGGTGTAGAATATTATTTTAGACACATCTTTTCTTTCCTATGTGATGTGCAGCTTCCCCAGATGGTCCGGAACCGATGGGACATACATATAATTTTTCTAGCCAGACATTTCTTATATTTTCAGCATTCAATTGGATAGTTTAATAATCTGAATCATAAACAATAATCATAATAATAATTCAAGACAGCTTTTTATATCCAATTTTTAGCTAACTTAACCAATCAGAGATAGCATCACTTGCTATTTTTGGACAAATTTGTTTTAATTAGATCTCTAATTTATTTTCAACTAAATTATTTTTCAACTGAAAAGTTTAATCCTTTTTCCAGACACTTTTGTTTAAAAAAAAAATAGACTCAATCCTTATTTCCTTTCTTTTCTTTTTTTTCTTTTTTTTAACATCCAGGTAACATTTCAAATCTTTGAGCTTCCTTCTTTAGATCTTGAGATAAGACAATTTCAAAATTAGAGCTCTGACCCATTATAAGCTTCCAAAGTGAAAAACAATTATTTACAAAAAAAAAAAATTGCTACAAAGATTGATATCTGATTAAACAGATTTCCTCTTTTAACAAACAATTGTACAAAAAAAATAATTTGACAGATTTAATCCTTCCTTTTCTTTCAATATTTAGTAAATGTAAATTTTTGTATGTAATGTACACACATCCTTCATTCTTTCAAATCATTCATAAACTAACATTAAATAATATAATTGCTAGCTTAGTAATTATAACCCAATTATTTAATTAAATCTGTAACTTTTAAATCCCACTTATAATTAAAGAAAAGCAAAATAAAAGCATAGAATAAAATATTAGAATTGATCAAGCATAGGTTAGTTTTAAAGAAAGTTAAAATGTTTAATATTTGAAATATAAAACAATTAAATAATTTACACATACATTGCCTATATGTATGCATTATAACTTTGCTTTTTAAAGAAAAATTAAATATTAAATAGTTTAAATGTGTGTATTACCTTTCTATCAACACACAAACAAGTAAAGCATGTAATTGTTGACCCATTCTTTCTCTGTTTAAAGCTTTTAGAACTGGACCTTGTAGGGTTTGAACTTGGATGCCCTACAGCTTCATTTATGATTATATAAAAATGTGATGATGATTTTGTTTTACACTTTCTTACATGCACATTACTATAAATTTGACTAGTGACCAAATTGTAATGGCACAATATATATATATATATATATATATATATATAAATTAAACTTTTAAAAGGTCTGAATATATATATATATATATATATTAATTCTGATTGTGAAATGTAAAAACACAATACTTGATTTTGAAATTTTTTTTAATTAATTAAAACATGTATGTTTTCAAAGGGATTAGAGAGATAAAAATAACAACTCTGTTTTCAATCAAGGTGTTATTATCACCTTAGATGATTCAATAAAAGGGCTGATAACAAAATTAGCTCCAGTCTGGATACTGACTTTTGAAGAGAGCAGTCTGGATAATAATTTTTGTAAGAATAATCAACTGAAAAGTTAGTTACAATATTTTGTTGCAACTTGATAAAGTGCAGTGGTTGGGTTTAACTGACCATAGAATTTGCAGAATAGCTACCATAAACTGATGCAGCTAAAGGCAAGATAGTAGACTGTTTTTCTTAGCAGGAGTTTGAATTTACATGGAGAAAAATGACCCACTTCTTTGTGCTGAAATTCATAGCTTAAATGTGGAGAGAACGGTTGCTTGTCTGAAATCTATCAAACCAATACAGATGCTTGCCTGGAACAATCCTAGACAGAAAGAGACCAAGATTTTACATGGATTGCATACTTTTACCTAGTGATGACAACAAATCTGGATTATATTTTTCTAATGGACCAAAAGAACCAGCTTGCTGAATAAATAATTATATTTATGCTGATGTATCTAAAAGCAGAGAAGAACAGATAAAAATATATACAGCTGTGGTGAGTAAAGTTATATATGATAACGAAACTTTAAATAATTTCTTTAGTAAAATTACATTTTGAAAGTGATGCATGAATTTGTACTTTTTATGTTCATGGAGGGTGTATAGTTGAACAGGTCTGTATAAATGCAGGGTGTTCATGATGCTCCAAAGTATAGGCTCATCACTGTCTAGACATAGATGTTGAGCTCCCAGAGTAGTCCAGCAGTGAATGTATATAGGCCTCATGAATAGGCCTTGGTCTCATGAATAGACCTCATTTATACCCCTAAGTCTCACAAAAGATGAGCAGGGTTGGCTCAATACCTGATATTTTTTTTAATTCTACTTCTTGTCGTTGATCTTTCTACGTACTTAGAAAAGCAGTGCTTAAAAATGAGGTATTTTCTCACAATGTCATGGAACATTGGGTACTTGATAGTCCATGCTTGGCTGTCTAATTATCATGACATGGGGAGCTGCAGTTTATGTATTCACTTTTCCTATCTCACCTTGCCTACTTCATCAGCATTAACTAATCAAACAGAAAGACATTTTGAAATTTATATTTTCTTAATTCTATAAAATGATTTTATCTTTCATTTATTGAAAAAAAAAGAGAAAGACATTTTAAGTCAATCAACAATCATCTGTTAAAAATTTGATAGTACTTATTTCAAGGAAAAAAAGACTATTCAGCAAAGAGAATTAAATTGCGAGAATAATCTGTAATAATTTTATTGTGATAACTACTAATGTTATGCAGATAAATTAATATATCGCATGTCTGTGCAAATTATATATATATATATGCATTTCAGTAAACCTACTATGTAAAATGTATATCATTTAACTGAAACTTTAATCATTATTAAGTTTTATGGCTTAAGATTTTAATAATTATTTTGTAACAAGTCAAATATGTTATTTCATGCACACACAAGTATGTGTGCATATATTGTCAATTATAACACAAATGTAAATTTTAATCATTTTTAATAATTATTTTATGTTTAATTGAAATGTCTTCATCATATATTATAAAATGCACATCTGTGTATGGATATATGAATGCATTTATAGATACCCATTAAGAAATAATACAATTAATGTAGTAATTGAATTTTGTAGTAATCTTGTAAATTACAGAGTGATGACTTTATTATTGTGTATCATTAAAATCAGAACTCTTACCGTATAAGACCTTAAATATCTTTTTTTTGTTAATAATAAACTTGTATTTAATTGTTAAATTTGTATTGCATCATCTATTGGTCACATACAGTAACAGAGCTTATGTTCTTTGAACTAGATTCATGAACAGGATGAATATATGAATGGGGATGTGTATTTAGTGCTTTTGGGGCATCCAGTGATGATCAATCATCATCATCCTGGTTGGCACATAAGATTATATCCTTTAAAGCCCATGCACTATCCTTTATTTTAGTTTAGTCTTATTAGGAGTTAAGTTTATAGTTGGCCATTACAAGTGGCCAGAACATTGATGATGATCAGCATGTTTTAATGTCCCAGCATTATTGTTTGATTCTTAAGTATTCTGATGGATGAGCACTTAATTTGTGCCTCCAAATTAATGGTTAAATAATTGCCCAAGCTGTAAAAGGCTCAATAGTTAGCCTGGTCTACAGAAGACACATTTCCAATCCAGTCACAAAGTTGACTGTTGATTTATTGTACTGATTTCATACTAATTTATTTTATTCACATCAATGATGATGATGAATGATTAATGGTATTTTGAATATTACTTATACTTACTTTATGAAAATGTTGGTTGATAGATTTAATTATGCTTTTAATAGCTGGCTGATCTCTCAATGATCTCTCAGAGATTTTGTAATTATTTGGGGTTGATGATGAGTTTTCATCATCTAGTTCAAACATCTTTTATCCTTCCACTCATTACTACCCCATCCTGTTACAATATATTCAAAATAAATAGATGCTACAGATATTAAAATAAATCATTTTATTTTGTTTACTGTTCTCATAATAACTGATATCACATTTTAATGTTCCTATAACTTTATATTACACCCTATTAATATAGTACTCTTTTAAATTTAAAATAGATCAAAGAAATATAAAGTATTTTGTTTTTCACACACATTCAAATCTTATATTAAAAGTTATATTAATTTTGTTAATCATTTTAACATTTCTTTATTAATGTTAATTTAAGTAACTTCTTCACATGATCCAATATTCACATCACATGATCGCCATTCCCTATGTTTATGCATAATGTTATTAGCAGTAGCAAACACTTCATAAAGTAGTGTCACTTAGTGCAAGCCTTCGTAAACAATGGATGCCAGAAGGTTTGTGCATAAAATCCCCAGTTGGTGCCTAGTTATCCAATATCCCCAGACAAGGATCTAGCATATGGCTTTCATCACTAAGAAGTGTTTTAATATTATGTATTTTCTATTGACTATTGACCTTTTTAAAACTTAACTTAGTGTACAAGTGTACATTAACATTCAGTAGGAAACCCTATTTTTTTTTGATACAAAAATCTCAAAAGCTATAATATACAAGAAGCCTCTTGGAATTGTAAAAATTGTTTTACAAGATTTAAAGCATAAATAATATTATTATCTTTATAATAAACCAACAAAACATTTCTATGGTTAATAGTACTTAATATAAATTAAATGTCCACTACAATATATATATAATGAAGTTATCATTTCTATTAAATCATTTGTTTTGTTTTTTTATTATCTATAGTAATAATTTGCATATTCACTTTATTATTCAACTTTTGTTTCAGAATCAATTATTAATTTTGTCTTTAAGAATTTTTGTTTTCATTTTTATTAGTACTTTTCGCATCAATTCCACTATACCATTATTTAGCATGGCCAAAAGTTAGACCTCTCTTTCTCTCAACAAGCATATCTTTCATTAACATTCTGTGCTTGATGAGGCAAAAACATCAAATACCTCATTCTTCATGCTTGTGTTGAAAGCCGTATTCTTCCACTATACCATTCTTATACGTAGTAGAAATTAGTTTTTATTTACTTTTTAATATTTTGTGGAACAACGAGTAATTATTTTACTGCCGAAATATTTGTTTTTTTTTTTTTAAAAAAAATCACTATAGCTTTTATCAATTCCAATTAACCATAAGCATTCAACAGACCAAAAAGTCATTTTACAAACAATCGTTGCACAACAAGTGAGTCATAGGTAACAAACACCCGAATCTTTATGCCAGCATTGGTAGCAATATATTCTTTCACTATACTACTCCAACAAAGGCAGAGACTCAATTCCTACTAAGCAATTAGACAAATTATAACTTTTTAAATTTATTTTTTAAATACTTTTCTTTTTTTTTAAAAAAAAATATATGTAAAAATTCTAATTAATAAGAAATATCTTATTGACAAAATAATTTTACTTTTATCAAATAAAAAACAAACAAACAGTCATTGCAATCATTTTTTTAATACGAATGGGAAAAAAAAATGTATCTACATCCATTATAAAAATGATATTTATCTATCCAGCTAATACTTATTTGTTAAAATCATTTGTCTTTTTTTTTTGCATTAGTCAAATGACGATGATTTCTAAAGTAATATTATACTAACCGTTGAAAAATTTTAGTTATATTACTAAAATCTTAATAATGCGTAACACACACATATATAGATAGATAAATAGAGAGAGTTTTATTACAGTAAAACTTTTGATATTCTTGACATTGATAAATCTTTTTTTCTCTTACTGAAAATAAAAACTAAAACATTATAATGAAAAACTTTAACAATATAATAATTCTCTTCTTTAAAATAGAGAAAAAAAAATCTTATTAAAATAACAGCTTGTTACTTTTTTTTAATAAAAAAAATATTCTTATAAGGAGTATATGAAGTTTTCGTTTCATGCGTAAGAAGACCCATTTGAAGAATTTTTATTCTTTACAGTTTACTGATAGTTTTGTAACTATTTTTAATGTGAACCATTAAAATAAAGATATATTTAATTATAATTTTGATTACAATTATGAATTATTTATTATCTATCTTTCAAATGTCTTTATTTTACAAAGAAAAAAATACAGTTTTGTATATGGACTATCTGTGGCAATTCAAAGAAACTGGGTGATGCTTAATTAAAAACAAAAAAAAATCTAGTTACAGGTAATAAAAATGCTTACAAATACTTTACACATATCATTATTTATATATTGTATTTAAGATTATGTCAATCATACCTTGTTATGCATTTTCCAAAAACAAGTAAACAAATTTGATTTTTGTTGTTTTATTTTTGGAGGAAGATGAATCATGTTACAAGCTGAATTTAAATGCATTAGTGTCCAGGGTTGATGTAATGTGCTTACGTCAGTTATTTTCCTATATCTTTCTTGTACTCTTTTTAATTTGTTGGTAAATGTGGAGAGTGTAATCTGGGATTATTACTGTAAGTGAAAGTGCAACAAAATGCATATAATAAGAATGTGTTAGCGCTTGTGCTTGCGAAGGATTCCAATTTAAATGAGTTTAGAATGTAATTTATAACTAAGTTATTATTTTTAAGTATTACTGGGATAAGATTGCGTATATTATCTAGCTTTGAACAGATGTGAATTATTTATTATTATATGCTTAGAATATCTCACAATTTATCCAAATTAAAGATATTAAATGAATTAAATTTTGCATTAGTTACATTTTTAGTAATAAAGTTTATTTCGAAGATAAAATTTGTTTAAATTTATCCAGATTTATCCATATTAACAAAATAAATCCTTTATCTAATTTAATGTGATTCTGCCTGGAGTTAGAAAACCTACACGCACACACATACATATATTTGATAAAATGAACAGCTCTCTACTACAGAGTTATTTAAAATAAATTCTCATCCCCAGATTAGGTTTTTCCTTTTGATTTTTTCAATGATGTTCGGTAAAGAAAACTGAAAATAATGCAGTTATATATCTAACAGCTATAGTTAACACTTTTTAAAACTTAAATTTAAAAAAACCTGAAATTCAAAATGCCATAATGTTTTGAACCTAAGACAGCCTGCTTAAACAATTATATATATTTCATTTCAGTTCATTAACTATATATTTTATTATCCTCAGCTCTTTATTAATTTTAGGCAGTTTTTTTCTTCTGGTTAAATAGGTTAATATATAAAAAATCTTTTAAATCTTTATTTTACTCAGTATATGATGTAATACGATCAATAATTAATAGACGGTAGTGCATTTAAATCTTCACACTTGATTATCTGTCTGACTATAGATTGAATTATAAGAGCTAGCTGTTTTTGCTTTATTACATATATTGTGAGATTATAATTGATTTGTTATATTCCTAGCCATAAGAAAAAGGGGCTTGCAGTTAAGGGTAATAAAATAGTTAATTACTTATCTGGAATGAAATTTGCATATTTATCGAAGTTTCTGGGATTGAATTCAAAACCTTGGAGTGGTATAAATTTCAGGCTTTTCAATTAAATATTAAAATGGAATTAAAAGCAATTGCTAGCTATATAACCATCATATCCTCTAGAGTCAGTTTAACATATTTTTCATGCAAACTCACTTTTTTTATAAATTCTAATTTATAAGTAAAAAAAAAATATCCAATTTTAACAAACTAACGCATTGTTATATGGTATATAGAACAATTATGAGATTCAGAGGGCTCAGGATTTCTATTAGCAATGACCTTCATCAAATAATAATCAAATCAGCTTACAGTTTCCAATAGTAACTTGCAGACCTTCATCTTCATTGAATGTTTCAATAACTTTAGATCATATTATTAACATTATTCTAAGTGATAATGATTTATGTTTTTTTTTTTAAAAAGATATCTTAATGTTTTTATTGATATTACAGTTGAAAAAATAAATCTGAAAAGGTCAGCATCTTATGGAAAGTGACTAAGATCAAAAGATTTCTCTTGGTTTTTGACAGAAAACCATATTCAGAGGGCATTCACATCTCTTTAGTTTAGTTTTCACGAAGATTATGAAGTATCTAAAATTTAAATTTCTAAATTCTCAATTTTGTCAGATTCAAATTTATACAAATAGTTGTTTCATACAAAAGTACTCTTGAATATAAATTTATGCATTAGTGGAATTTGAGATTACGCATCAACATTCCCTCTAATACTGAATAGTTTGACATTATTTTAGAATAAATTAAGGCACCACTTTATTTTTAAATCCAAATACCAAGGTTCCCATCATTCTCAGGTTCCTTACTTCAATTTATTCTCAATCCTTTATTTAATTCATCAAACAGGTTCTCAGTAATGACTTGTGATGTTAGTACAAATCATAATTTACATAGTTTATATACATATTTTTTATACTGATGTAGAAGATTAAATTATTCTCTATGCTTGCCAATGCTGAAACAACATGCAACTGATCTCATAGCATGTTTTTTGTTCTTTTATATATTTTGTCTTGTAATGTATTTATAATATCATTATCAATACAGGCTATTATATTATGAATAATTTCCAATTTGTATTTATTTACATTTTTATTAAGATGTAGTTCATAAATATTTTGATACATTCTTTTTTTTATTTTTGACCCATATAATTTGATGTCATTCCAAATTTATTTAATATTCTTAATATCTATAAATTCTAACTAAGATTTAATTACAATCTTTGAAAACCCTATGTTTGCTTTTAACATTTGCACAATATATTTTGATATACCACCAGTTTCAATCATAACTTAAAATTTTGCATAATGCTTCTTATGCATTTTAATATTTGCAATCTTGCAAAAATAGCACTGATAAATGTAAATGCAAATACTCATTTCTATAATATAATTTATACAAATATTTACAAGAAACGTATTTGCTGAATTTGCCTTTGTTGAGACTTTAAATTATAATTATCCAACTTATTATTTCATTGAGGAATAAATTTGCGACAACATTTTTTGTTCAAAAATGGTGTTAGCTAATAAAACACAAAGGTTTTCTTTATTGTTTTTTTTTTAAATATGTCACTCTACTATTATTTAAAACGTTTTAAAATGTTTTAACTCTCTCCACCAACATGAATGATATATCTTTTACTTAGTTCCTAGAAGTCTTGTTGCTTTATTAAACAATATATCTTGTCTTTCTCTTTTTCATAAACAACTTCCAATAATGAAAATCAAACTACCTCCCCCCACCCACATATAATCTTGGCTCAAAATTAAGAATAGACATATGTCTTAATGCTTCATTGGAAATCGAAAATTTAATAAAATTGTTATCTGATAAAAAGACTGAACGTTTTTGCTTAATCACTAAAAATTCGAATTTGTTCTGAAAGCTCTTTTTCAATCTGTCCTCCAAGCTATTGTATTACGTATAACGTTAAAATACAATTATAATGTATATACTTAACTTACATGTAATTAAATGCGATTTGATCTCAGTCTTTTAATCTCCTACACTCATCCACTCTATTTAATATAATCTAGACACATGATCACATACATGTGAAAAAGATAAATGATCTCTAATACCCATTTCTTCATGCTGAACTAGCAGTCATCAGTTGGTCGGCATCATCCCCCCCCCCATATATATAATTAGTGCTTAGTTTTATAATAAGATAGCAAATCTACAAACTTCAATAGACAGGCTTCACTCCTCTTCAATCACAAATGCTTCAGCCATCCACATCACTAAAAATCTGATATCAACATAAGTATGACAATAATATTAGCATCATCAAGAGCCTTGAACATTCCATCTTCAGATTTTCAATAATATGGATGGCTGAAGAGTTGGAGAATGAAAAGGATTGAAGTCTCTCTATAAAAGTTTGTATATTTGCTCTCTTAATATAAATCCGAGCATTGACTATGCTAGTGTGTGAGATGATCTGGACCAACTATGAGTGCTAGTTCAGTATGAATATGTATTGGAGATTATTTATCTTTTCCGCATGTATGTGGTCATATTTATCGGTTATATTTGAAAGAGTGGATGATTTTAGGGAGCTTGAAGGTCTTGGTTTAAATCCCCTTTAATTATATTTATTTATTTATTTTACAGGAAGCGTTAAGTTTGTTGTATTAAATTTATCACGTAGTGCAAAAGTCACGTTCAACTTTCTTTTAATTTCTTTCATAATCCATTTGATTAAATTCTTTCTTAACTGCTCGACGGCATGATTATAACCTTGTACAGACTTGTTAATTTTTACTTTACAGCAATTCAAAAAAGTACTACAATAAAGAGATTTCTTAAAAAAAATTCGACCTAGCTCGAAGCATTATAACGTCATTTTTTATTCATATGTTGTCTTAATATGCCAGATATTATTATCAACTTTAATATAATTATTAAACTCGTTATAACCGAGTATTAAGAAAGTCATGTATATAATAAACTAAAACTCTGCCATTATTATAAATAATATAAAAAAAACTATAACAGAATAAAGAATAAAATTAATTTAATAAACTAAATATATACAACCTGTTGCCATGTATACCTCCTTTTAACAATAAAAGTGGAATATATATATATAGTGACTGAAAGTCAGTTAAAATAATAACACACTTATGATGTGACTTTATATTGGTACATCAAAGATGATAACAGAAAACAAAATTATCACATATACATAAATAATATTTGGCTATTCTCAGCAAAACAATGGGAAAATTATTGAGTCAAACGGTAACTTTCACATTATATATTATGGTAACTATTTTTAGTTCTTTTGACGATCATGATCAACTAAACATTCAGCAATAATGTAAAATCATTCTACCATCAGACCTTTTTCAGAATACTAGCTACATTGGCAGATATGTCATTATCTAATCCTAAATGATTGGAAATATATCTACATATCTGAATATATAGATTGTTAAATATAGCTTTTTATTTATATTCTCATACTGGTAAACAAACTTTACTTAAGCAATACTTTATGATGAACTATTAACCTGAAAAATTGGCCCTAACTTTTCTAAATTTTTTTATTAACTCGTGCCCTTTATTGTATCTGGTTTCTATCTGGCATAAAGCATAGACTTGGAGAAATATTTGATAACTACTCTTAACTAATTAATTGTTGAAGGCAATCATATAATAATAATAATAATAATAATAATAATAATAATAATAATAATAATAATAATAATAACAACAACAATAATAATAATAACATTAATAATAACAACAACAACAACAACAATAATAATAATAATAATAGTAGTAGTAGTAGTAGTAGTAGTAGTAATAATAATAATAATAATAATAATAATAATAATAATAATAATAATAATAATAATAATAATAATAATAATAATAATAATAATTATATTAATAATGATGATGATGAGAAGAAAAAGAAAAAAAAGAAGAAGAGAATGATAGATTAATGAATCCACAACTTATTTATTAAAGCAAATATATCAAGAAAATTGATATTATGTGCATTAAGTAGTTTAAATGTTTTGTCAGCTACATATTCATCTTTTAATTGAAAACTAGTTTTGCTTTTTACTTTATGTTATTAATATCCATCAATATTTATAGAGTTAATATTTATTAAATTACAGACTTGATAATATCTTTCTAAAGCTTAATGTTCATCCATCTTATAACTTAAATTTTATCATACCGAAAACTTATTGGCACAAAAAGTAAATAAATTCCATCTCGATGTATAGAATTAAGACTTATTCCTGCAGGAAGTAAGAAGTCACTCCAAACATTCAAAGTAGCAATAAAATAATTACATTTTATTTATAAAATAATAATTGTAAAATAGTCAATATTATTTTTTAAAAAGTTGTCAAGCCTTGGTTGCCAGCACAACTGCCTTACAAGCAGTTGTCCCAGGTTTGTGGGTTCACTTCCCAGCTGATGCTTTGACATATGAAAAAAAATATGAAATAGTTAAATTTCTTATGGGATGTTTCTTGTTTCTTTTACAAATTGGGTGGGATTCATTGTTCATGGTAGGCATCACATATAAAGGCAGCTAATCTGGGATTGATTAACACATCCCTTGATACAGGTAAAAGAAAGCTACAATAATTTAAAGCTCCATATTAGATCTTGGAAAGTTATTGATTTCTCCTAGGCACTTGTTTATTGAAAAGCAATGGACCAATATATATCTGATTTTTTTTACTCATTCCTTTTGATCATTACTACTAAGGAAATATATTGAAAAGCACTCTTCCATATTGGTATCTTGCTTTTTAACTACAGGGATTGAATAATGAACATTTTTCTATAACAGGAGTCTAGATTTACTGTTAAAATAAATGACAAATGTTAATTTTTTTACTTGACTAACTTTGTTCTTGGTTAACGTTATTTAGCGCTTGCCTAAAATAAAATATTTTCCATAGTTCACAATATGATCTTTTCACTAAGATTTTAATTATTTCATTTTATTGCAATTTTTAATATATATTTTTAATTTTATATTCTGGCTAGAGAAAACTAAATTTTCTCCAATAAATTTAGACTGTAAATAATGAAATTGAATTAATGCCATTAAATACATATCTTTGGAAATTATGTTTTAACGAGGCATACTTACTACTACATGCAATTATAGCCTCTTATATATACACCTATTCAATGAAATATCTTATTCTTATTATTTAATATATAGGGTATATGAGCACAGACATTTACATGACCCACCACTCACCACTCTATCTCATATCACTGATACACTTGAACACATATATGTTGAAAAGATAAATAATCACCAATATACATATTTCATGCTAAACAAGCAATCATCAGTTGGTCCATATTATCATCTCTATACATATATGCAATAAGTGCTCCGATATATATTAAGATAGCCAATCTTCATACTTTAATGGACAGGCTTCAATCCACTCTTCACTCCAACTCTTCTGTCCATCCAATTGAAAATCTGATGATGGAACACTCAAAGACCACCCTGAGGCTGAGATTCTTGTCACATCCTTGTTGACATAAAGTCAATCTGACCTCTTATGTACTGGACACAATCCACTTAACACTTATACAAGTGTATCAGTGATATGAGATAGAGTAGTGAGTGGTGGGTCATGTGAAAGTCTGTGCTCATATACCCTATATATTACATATATTTATACAGGTATATAATAAACTGGTATTTCAGTTGTTCTTATTATTGTTTTATTTGCTTACAATCTTGACTGTCCATGTCTTCATCAGAGCTATGAAATATGTACATATATATGAATATAATAAAAATAACAAATTTAATATTATATTTATCATCAAAAATGGAAAAAAATATTTAAATCATTATGCAGTTATTTTTATATAATGGTTAAGTAATAATATAATATATTATTTAACAACATCAATAAATCTTTATATTTATTATAAGAATATACTAGAAAAGCTTTTTGTGGCTAATATTTTATGCCTTTCTGAATGTATTTATATTTACTAAGAAAAAAACAAACTTTTGTATATACTTTTATATTTGTATTGAAATTTATGCTATTTTGTTAATTTACTTAATAATATTTAATTATCATTTATGATTTTATTGCTATCAATTATTTATATAAATATTTTTATATACCGTTTATACTCTTATAAAATATTTATTTTAAATTATATTTTAATTTAATTTTCTTTTTATTCTTGATTATATAGTCTTTAATTTTTTTCAAATTTTTTTTTAATCGTACAATATTAAAAAAATTACTTTGAGTAAATTTATAAGGAAGGGGATGTAATTGATTATGTTTAATAATGTAATCAATACATATAAGTCAAAGACAAACAAAGGAGATTATACATATTGCAACTATAAGGTAAGGTTGGGTCCATATTGAAAACAGCTCCCTATGCACTATAATGAAAAATGGAATTTTAACTAAATAAACTTGATGAGTATATTACATTTTATAAAACTAATACAGATATTAATTGCAAATTATTTTAATTTACAGCCTGAACAGTTCCAAAATTATTTACACAACTTTCTTTTAAATTTTCAACATAGAGTCAAATAAATGAGAAGAAATGTTATTCAAACATACAAATGTAATTCTTGTATATAAATATTTGGAGATACATACTTTCACATGCAATAAATATTTTGTTCAACTTTTTGTTACCATGATGCTATACATCAAAATATTTATTTTGAAGTTACATTTATAAATTAAATCTGACATATTTTTTATACAATTTAAGATTGCAAATCAGTCATCATTATAAATGTGATGTGATGTGATGTATTATGGCTTCTCCTTAAACGAAGTCAAGAATATCTCAGCAATTATGCCCAGATAAACCTGTTAGCTACTTTCTTTTACATTCCCCACTCTAAATTTACCCATAATCTGCCCTAACCCATTTCCACAACATAATTTTTGTCAACTCTATAACCTTTATCTCTAAATCCCCCTTATCTTTTCCCAAACCCAGCATAAAAACCAATAATTCACTTTCTGTATAATCACTCTTTTCATATTTATTTTTCCACAACTTCATTATATGCACCCTTTCTGTTTTCAAACATTTACATTCAATTAACAAATGCCTAATATTTTCAATTCCTTCCTTACCTAATTTACAAAATAAATCACCCATATTTTTCCATTTACATGTATATTCTTTTGTAGCTAAAGATCCCGTTCCAGCCTTAAACAATAAACTACTTTCCTTACTATTATCATATATTAACTCACACCTAATATTCTGTTTATTTCTATATATATTTAAACTCTTTTTACTCTCCATACTATTTATATGTATTGCATGAAAATGTAGATGTTACCTTGATGACAGACTGTAAATTCTTTGATATAGGTAATATTTAATGTGAATTTAATACCAGAGATATATTTTAAACATATTATAATATCACAAAGTAAATTTAAAACAAATTAGGATACACCACTAAACATTACATGATCACTATCTCATACTACTGTATGGAGAGAGTTTTGCCTTGTTTAAATTAGGATACACTTTAACATTGATTAATGTGATTACACACAAAGTCAGTACATAACAGAAAAAGGCATATATAAAAAGTTGGATCTTATTTCAAAGCAAAAAATATTTTGTAAGAATTTGCATAAGATCTTCTCTTTAAGTATTACAATATACATCTAAAAGTAAGAGTTATAAAAAGTATTTTACTTTAAATAAAATATAGCTGTGTAATAGCATCTTCCACCTTCAAATTAAAATTTCAAATGCAGGTAAAAATAAATCAGTGAAAAAAAAAAAAACATATAAAAATCAAGTGTAACAAATACAAGATCAAGTCAATTTAAGACACAAGATTATAAATAATATGTTTTAAAAATTTAATTTTTTATGAAAATAATAATAATACAAGATATATTCAATTTCTATTTTACATAGGCAAAAGAACTTCAAAATGAAATTTTGTCTAAACCAGTACTCATTGGCTGATCCTAATCACCAAACTCATTTTTGCCCAGTATTTCTCAATATCAAGAAATTTAATTTGATTTACAAATGCCAAATTTTTCAGAATCATTTATTTGATGGCATCCTCTTTAGATATATACATTAATGTTTAATAATATTTTATTAGGTTAAATCTTTTCATATTATTTAAAGCCCAGATATAAATTTTAAACTTAATGATTAAATTTATACTGTGACTCAATACCACTAATTATTGTTCATTCATTCAAATCAAAACCTTTTCCCCATGTGAACCCCCTGTGAAGTATCCTAGATAGGCTTAAAATTTTTATTTCATAAAGTTATGTGGTTGTATTTAAAAAGAATTATTAAAATTTATATGTAGATAAAATGATTTCATATTCTCTATATTAATAAATAATTAATAATATTCATTAATGTTTTTATCAAAAGTTAATGTCAAAGAAGTGTAAAAAATTTGACACTTGCAAATTAAATTGCAATAATGTTATATTGATAAGTAGTGAACAAAATGTGAAAAATATATGAGAAATTTTAATCTGGGCCCATCAAAAACCATATATTCAGTTAGAAATCCATCTTTATATTTTTATAAGATGCTTATTCATATGCGTAATTTATGTGTAATAAAATAAAACTGTTAATTATATTTAAAATATTACATTTATGAAAAAAGATTGAAAAGGATAAATGACACCATGTATTATTTAATGAAAATAGATATATTAACTCTGTAATTGAGTTTAATTTTATATGAGGAATAAAAATGATATGATAATCTTTTTTTTAAACATGTTTGTCTAGAGTAGATATTGTCAAATATAGGAATATAAGAATTTTGACACTTATAAATTAAGTGATGTAATTTAATAATAATGTTGTACAACTATTATAAATATATAACTGAAGATATATATTTTTATATAGTTTTTTTTTTTTCAAAAAGAATTTTTATGATAATATTGACATTTTTTATTCCTTTTTAATGGATACTAAGAGTTATTTCAAGTATTTTTAAAAAATGTTGTTTTATGTAAAATAAAAATATACTGTCTGTTTTTATTGATTAGCTTCTCTTGACATTGATTTAACTGTGTTTAGTATTATTAGTATAAAATAAATTAGGTTTTTTTATATTTGTTTATTTTTAAATATTAATTGTAAAACTTGCCATTTATAATTTGAAAAGAGAGGAGATTTTGTATACATAATGGTCTTTTCAAGGATCTTATTACTACTATTGTTAAGAATGAATGGATCAACTGAAGAAATATGAATTCATCAACAGAAAAGCCTAGAAATGTATGAAAGGCAAAAAAATAATAATACCAATAATAAAGATCAATTTGATATTTCCATAGATAATGGCTAAAAAAATAATAGCAAGAATGAAAACAAAAAATTAAATGTAGAATTAAAAAAAAACAATGTTTAATAACTCATTTAAATGTACTGTAGTGACTATAAACACTTGTTATTTATCAATAGTATAAGGATAGCCAAATTAGAATTTTACACTATTAAAAACCAATCTCATAGTTAACTGTGAAAAATATAAAAAATTCTGATAAATTAAAAACAAAATATGTATCAAATCCAGAGCTTGTTGTAATCAATATTTAAAACTTTTTTTTACAGTATATACTATGCACATGTAAATAAACAGCCCTTTATATACAAAAAAAAACTAGCTGTTGTCTTTCTTCTATGGTATGAGATATCCCTTTTTATTATGTGTGAGAGCCATTTTCATGAAATAACTTCACAATTTTTTGAATAATACAATACATTATAATGGCAACAATGTGAGCCATTTAAAAAAATTAAAAGCATGAAAGCTTTTCAATTTATTTATAATGCATTCTCATTATTCCAAATTTATTAAATGCATAATTTGTGAAATCATCTAACAACTTTCTTTCTTATATCACATGATCACTATTTCTTATGTTACCACATAACTGTTATTAACAGAGGCACTACTGTATGAATAGTTTTGCCTGTGTTCCTTTTTTATACTGATAATACATTTATAGTTTATAGCAGTTTTGTTTTGAATGAAAATTTTAATTTAAAATGACTTGTTTAAATAATTTAGAACAGTGGTCTGCAACCCTTGGTCCACAGACCAGTTTTGGGTTGCAGAAGTTTTTTATCGGTCCACCAGTAGACTGGCAGGAAAGTTTGTAATAAAATAATAAAAGTTTAAACTTTTAATTAATATAAATAATTTTTATTTATTTTTTCATCTCATTTTTACCCAATTAAAAAAAAAACAGAATGAAAACAAAATCTAATCAATCATACATAAATTAATTTGTTTTTCTAGTTATCACAGATGTTTATGGGGGGGGGGGATAGAATTAAATTTTTTATTACTTTTCCAAAAAAATTCAAAATTAAAAAAAAAAGTTCTTTATTATACAAACTCCATATATATATATATATATGTGTGTGTGTGTGTGTATTTAACATTGTTATTTTAATCAGTTATAACAATTATGCTCATCTAAGGCTACACAGTTTACATCCTTAAGAAAATTTATCTATAGACTTCTGACGGTCTGTGAAACCTTATCCTTATTTTTACTGGTTCGCAGGTGTGGAAAGGTTGAAGATCACTGATTTAGCAGTTACATATGTAGTACACAATTTAAAATTAATCATTAATAAAAGATGAGCAAAATTTATTTTTATTTTTATGCTGAATGAAATTTGTATTTTTTTTTTTTTGGCACTATATCATTTATGCTTGCAATAACACCCACTTTGACTTGTATGATTTAAAATTAAATAAATATGTAGAGTAAACGATATTTTATGCATATTTGATAAATGATCATGTAAGGTTGATTATTAATAGCATACTGAACAAAATTTTTTTGTCTCAAAATAACTAGAAAAAATAATAATTAAATTTTACACTTATAATATTCTTTATTATTGACATAAGTCAAATACCATTAATAAGATTTTTAATCCATGAAGAGAATAAATATAAAGTTTTAAAGTGAATGCACACATTTTAAAATATAATATTAGTACATTTGATTGTTATACATCATCAAAATTGAGTTTTGAATATTTATTGTATTGAATAAGTCACACTTTTTAAATATTAGTAGTCATAAACTTAACATATAATAACATTTCACTTTTCTTACACTTTAAAGCAAAATATATATTTTTATTTTTTTACAGTTTGGCTGTTCCTAGCAGTCAAAATATAGAAAATAATATCTGATGAAGACTGCTAGGAACAGTCAAAACTGTAAAGAATAAATAAATATATTTTGCTTTAAAGTATAAAAAAGTCAAATGTTATTATATGTTATATAAAAAAGGCAAAAATAAACAAGGAAAGAGGTAGAGAAAATATTGAAGATCATAAACTTTACTTTGTATGTAGCATTAAAGAAGATATTGATTATATTGCAAAGGTACTAAATATAAATTTATTAAAGTACTATACATTAATTATATTTACATTTTATAATCAAAGTAGTATAATATTATATATTGTATGATAACTTTGATCTCTAAAAAAATTTTCTCAGAAAAATATAATTCAAAATAAATACATATAAAATGCATATATAAAAAAGCTTAGTTTAATACTTTAACAGTATTGTGTGCTTAACATGTTTTTGACCACCTGGCAATCATTTTCATAGCAGTAGATGTCGAAGAAGCATGTAACTTTAATAAAAGAAAAAATAGAGTGATGTGCATAAGTTAATTTAAATGAGCCACTTATTTGATAGTGTGACACAGGATTCTTTTTGTTGATAGATTGTATATTGTTGGAAATATACCAAGCTTCTTTAACTTCATATTACATACTCAGAGCTACCCACTGTATAAACAATATTTGCACTGAAACATACATAATTGCCTTTTGTACCTTTTCAACCCTGAATTTCCTTATTAACAAATTGAAAGACAAGCTGCTCCTCAAAGAAAAATTCCCAAGTTTTCTACAAAGTTATGTGCAACAACACAAATTGACATGCAATGTATTACAGAGAATTGGATGAAAATATGTCTATAAGAATTGCACAGCACAAATACCAATACAATTGAGATAAGACTAATACTGAAGTCAAATCCCAGTTTCCTTGAACCTTAGTCTTAGCATGATAATAGCTTCAAACCTATATCTACCAGTGTTGACTGCTCTAAAAGAAATAATGCTAAATGTAAAATTTAAACAAATTTGGCATATTTCCTACAATATACACACATTCCACAAAAAAGAATCCTGCATCCCCCTATCAAAAAAGTTGCTCATTTAAATTAACTTATTCTATTTAAATTTTATGCAAATACTCACTTTTGTTTTTTATTTTATTAAAGTCACATGATTCTTTGACAAATATTTCTATGAATATGTCTACCAGGTAGGTGAAAGCATGTCTAGCATAGCATGCTGTTAAAGTATTAAATTAAGCTTTTTTATATAAATTTTGTATGTATTTATTTTGAATTATACATTGTATTTGTATAAAATGATTAAACTTATATTGATTAAATTCTATATTGCACATATTTACCATGAATATTATCAGGAAAAAAAAGTCAAATGAAATGAACAATGAGTTACTTCAAAATATGGAATGAAAGATGTTTGTAAAACTTCAAGACCTACAGCAAAGTATAGATAAAAGCCTCTGTAACATAGAAGATTTACAACACAAAAGAGAAAAAGAATTTCAAATCTTCTGGATGACATAAACTCACAGTCCTATGACATCATCAATCTTACAAAATGACTGCCATTTTGTAAATAGCAGCTTTTGAAAAAAAATTAAAATTATTTTTTACTATTGTTATAGTAAAGACTCAATTGTAAATAAAAATAGTGGGTACATATTGAGGATGATTGCTGTGGTGAATTCATGCATAATAGTTTGGTACTAAGCAGCAATATGTGTATAAAGATGGCACAAAGGCACCATGAGTCATGTTTGAAATCAAAACATGTTATTTTTGAATTGTGATGAAGACTAATTATTTACAATTATGACCGATATATACACATTTCCATATGTACCTGATCTCAGTCTTTAATTTTTTAAATACCTTGTTCACAACCCTTTTTAATATATGACTGTCTGCTTGGTGCTTATTTATGTGCATCCTTTATGATGATAATTAGCATAAATGTTATATATTATGCAACATTAAAATGTTACAAAATAACTGCTTATATTTTCTATTTGATTTAATGAATTGTTGATTATATTTTCTTTGTTATTTAGCTATTCTTCTTTTTGATTCATTACAAATAATGTACATTGTAAGACTAATCTACTTATCAGTGATATTATTTTAATAGTACATATGTACTTCCCAATTGTTGAAGGATGGAAATGTTTTTGTTCAGTTACACACTTTAACAGGCATACAATGATGTCTGCAATGTGTAGGGTATATGAGTACAGACTTTCACATGATCCACCTCTCTCCACTCTTTCTCGTAACACTGATGCACTTGAACACATATATGTTGAAAAGATAAATAATCAACAATATACATATTTTATGCTAAACTAGCAATCATCAGTTGGTCCAGATTATCATATCTACACATATATGCAACAAAGTGCTAAGATATCTCGTTGCATATATGTGTAGAGATGATAATCTGGACCAATTGATGATTGCTAGTTTAGCATAAAATATGTATATTCGTGATTATTTATCTTTTCAACATATACGTGTTCAAGTGTATCAGTGTTATGAGATAGTGTGGAGAGTAGTGGGTCATGTGAAAGTCTGTGCTCATATACCCTATATATTACATATTTTGATACAGGTATATAATAAACATGCATTTCAGTTATTAAATAATGTCTACAAGAAAATGACTGAAAAGAAAAGATTGAATTTAATATACCCCATGTTTCTTTTAGTGTTATTTTAAAGAAAGGCAATTTAGGGGAAATGTTTTTAGAAATATTTTCACTTTCTTTGTTAATAATTTTTTTTATGTTAAGGAAAAAAAATAGAAATATGAATGTAAAAAAAAAAAGTACATAAATAAAGCCTGCTACAGCATATTTATGAGAAAGAATATTTGAATTTTTTTTATGCTGGCATATGGTAAAGGGTAAAGTGTTATATCATGATCATTAATACATACTTTTTATAAAAGAAGGATACCATATGCTTGAAAATACTCCAAGGCATGCTGTTCCATTTGAAGAAAATTTCAAATTTTGATCATGATAGTGACAAACAGAAATATGCTGTCTCTTAACAGACTGTGAAAATAATTTGAACATGTCACATTTAGACATTATATATATATATATATATAATTATAATTGAAATAATATTTTTTTAACGGTGTATAAACAATTACAAACAATCTTAAAATCCGCAGAAGTACTTTGAGTTACTTTCTAACCTGCCTCAACTGCCATTAAATTCAAAAACCAAAAGCGGAAGCAAACATCATCAATTCAAATTCCACGAATCTCGTATTTTAATGTTAGAAGCCTGTCGATTTATTAAATGTGTTTTATTTTTTAAGGATTTATATAAGAATGTGTTTAATGTTTCATTCTACATTCCAAACAACATTAATAAATTAGTCAATAATTCTAAGGATGTCATACCTGTCAAGCAAAAAAGTAATGTCATATATCAAATTTTTTGTAATTGTATGCTATCATATAGTGCAGTATTGAGAAAAGATTGAAGGAACATGAATTATTATATAAGCATGTAAAAAATAAAAATAATGGTGATTTAATATCTTCTTCAGTTTTCTTTGATCACAAAAAAACATGTAAATATAAATTTAAATTTAATTTTGAAAATGTGAAAATTCTTTATGAAGAGAGAAACCATAGTAAAAGAAAAATTAAAGAGGCAATTTTTATAAACAGGAATAAAATGCATTTAATAAATTGACAGGCTTCTAACATTAAAATACGAGATTTGTGGAATTTGAATTGATGACATTTGCTTTCGCTTTTGGTTTTTGAATTTAATGACAGTTGAGGCAGGTTAGAAAGTAACCGAAAGTACTTCTGCAGATTTTAAGATTGCTTGTAATTGTTTATAAACCGTTAAAAAAATATTATTTCAATTATAATTACAATAATGTTTTTAATTAACGGATATTTTATTTATTTTACATATATATATATATATATATATATATAGAAAATAATTATAAGATTCCATATATATATATATATATATATATATATATATATGGAATCTTATAATTAAATTCTAGTAAATACAGTAATCAAAAATTGTGAAAAGTACAAAAAATATAATCATCACTTAGGAACATTTTTGACTATTCTCATAGTATTTGTCAACTAATACATTGAAAATTTAATCTTCCCATAATTCCATGATCTTAACATTTGCTGCTTGCCTATTAATTAATGAATTAATGAATTGTTAAATTTTGGCTATAATTACAATCATATTTATAATAATATTATAAATTTAAATACAAAATATAAAAATAAAATATTAATAATAAGGATGATTTTTCTAATAATTAAAAAAATTGGATATCAATACCATATATTTCGAATCAACAAGCAAATTTTATAAGGAAAATGTATAAAGGCATATGTGACATTGCATTTTACACACTGTCTACATTAAATAAATTAATAAATAACTCTAAAGATAAAATCTCATTTATAAATGAAAATTGCATCATTTGTGAATGGATATGTAAATGTGGTAGTGTATATATAGGGGAATTGAAATATACATTGGAGAAAAGAACTAAAGATCACTTACTGTTATTAAAAAAGGGTTCAAAATACAAAAACAAAATTGCAAAAATAATAACGTATCAGCTTCCATTTTTTACAACCATAATAAATCATGTATATAAATACAAGTAGGACTTAATTAATAGGCAGGCAGAAAACATTAAGATCATGGAATTATGGGAAAGTTAACCTTTCTAAGTATTAATTGACAAACACTATGAGGGTAGTTGAAAGTGCTCCTAAACAATGACTATATTTTTTGTATTTTTCAAAATTTTTGATTACTGTTTTTACTAATATTTAATTATAATATTCTGTATAATGCTTTGAAAAAATACAGACATTGATTTATAAAATTATATATATATATATTATAATGATCAGAAAGAAAGTGGAGATCGAATCTAACCACACTCTGCACTACAGGGATAACCATCTATGCATTTGAGCCTAGAAAATTTATAAAGTAGGCAGATACGCACTGTTAAGATTCCACTTTATTTAAATATTCAGATCGTTAGCCCAAGTCACTAGCTCAGTGAAACAGTAGAGATTATAAAGTATAACTTTATATCTTAAATATAAAAAATAAAAGCCACTGCCAGAAATTAACACATAAAAATATTTATTTACACACATATAAAATCATTCTAATTTGAGGAATAAGTTTAACATTTTAGATTTTTATATTAATCTTTAATTTTACATTTAAATAGCTTGCCATAATGAATTTAATATTTATTTAGTGAGTCAAGTATGAATAGACTATATAGATTGTATTTGAAAAGAAAATATTCTATCCCTTATTTAACCTTAGGCCAAAAAGTTCACAGTCAAACTGGCGCCAACCCATCTGATACATTTATGCATTCAATGTAGCATGAAAATACGACAACACAAAATACTATACTGTCAGGAATGTACATCTGAACAGTAAGTAGAGTTAGAGAAGACATTGTCTCTCCACCAACAGGAATGCTACATCTGTTGGCTAGTAGAACAATAAACAAAAAACTCCATAGAATGAACTACAGTCCTTTGCCGACTTACAAACCCACCCATAGGCAAACAGAAGGTGTGTGGCATATATTGCAATCCTGCCCGTAGCGGATATCATACTACATCTACTAATTACACAATATATCCAATCCATTGAGACAATTCAACTACGAAATGAATAACCTAAGATTACCCTCCCTTAAACTATATATAACTTTACAAATCTATACAGCCATTCATGGCTGACTTAAATTTAACACTTATTATGTTCGTACAGATGAATGTTATAAAATTTGTTTTAAAATGTTGAGTATAGATCAGCTGCACAGATTCCACGGTTAAAACATTCCAAAATAAACATAACTGATCAAAATACAAAGTCATCAATAATGTCAATTACATAGGGAATACCAAAAAAAACCCCAATGGTGTTCATCATAAGACACCGCAGTGGCATGATGACTTATATATTCCAATTGACTATGAAACAGCAACATAATTAACTGCTAACGAATCTATGCAATGTCTATACCCAACTTTAAATTTCATTCATTTAAGTAATTTATACGATAAGTATTAATACAAATAAAAAAATAATAAAATGGAAATGATTTTTTCAAAGCAAAACATATAAAAATTTAAACATTATCAATTGATTTTAAACTTAAAAGTCAGATAGAAGTTCATAAGCTTGAACGAAAGTTCTTAATTAGTTTTAAATTTCAGAGTTCATGTCAATAGCTTACAGTAGAAGAATCACTGCTCTTGATGTAAATTCCCACAGAGTCTTTATTTGAAAACCCGGTCAGATGTTCCGGAGGTAGCATTAGCTGGTTCATTTTGGTATCACAGTCAGTTCATTTTTAAAATAGAGAGAGAGAGTGTGTGTGTGTGATATGTGTGTGCTATCACGACCCTCAAAAACAAGCTGGAAAACTTACTGGAACTCAATATTTTTCTTTTTATAGTCCTTCTATGGATTCCATGAACAAAAACATCACTGTTCCATTTTTTTTCATTCGGGTCTGGGCTGAGGCTTGGTGCTTCCATTGGTCAAGCTAATTTCTCTTTATTCTCTTATCTAACTTTTAATCTGACCTTTTAATTACACAGCTTTTGGATAATTAATGAACAATCATTTCCATTTACAGATTACAGGAATTAATTAATACCTGTTTTTATTTTAACTTACATTATTTATTTATTAAAATATTTTTATATTTAAATCTTGTATTTTTTTTTATAAAAAAATATGTTCAAATACTTTTTTTTTATTTATAAAAAAAAATATTTTTAAAGTTTAGTATCTGTGCGAATATATACGTTTAACAAACATTTTAATTTTAACATTTAGTTTTTTTTTTTTTTAATACATTTATTTTTATTTGCGAACTTTAAGATTTTATTTTAATTTAATGTAACGACATATTTATATATTGTTACAAAATATATATATAATTTGATGTCTGTATTTCTTCAAATCAATGTAAGTAATCTTATAATTGAATATTTATAAATACAGTAATTATATATATATATATATATATATATATATATATATAGTATATCTTTAAATTATTTATTTATTTAGGAGCACTTTCGACTATCCTCATAACCTTTGTCAACTAACATTTTGAAAGGCTAACCTTTCCACAATTCCATGATCTTAATGTTTGCTGCCTGTCTGTTAATTAAGTCTTGTTTGTATGTGTGCATATACAAATACAAATGACTTAATTAACAGACAGGCAGCAAGTGTTAAGATCATGGAATTGTGGAAAGGTTAGCCTTTCAAAGTGCTAGTTGACAAAGGCTACGAGGATAGTTGAAAGCGCTCCTAAATGGATAAAATTTTTAAAGTTATACTTTATATATATCTAATTACTGTATTTATAAATATTCAATTATAAGATTACATGCACAAAAACACACACACACGTATATATATATATATATATATATATAACTTCTGTATAAAATTTATAATTGATTTTTAATTTTTTTTTAATTGAACAACTAACACATATTCCTTAATATAAAATTGTAAAAAAAAATACTTATAGAAGTGTGCCCATGAAACACTATATTTGTACAAATAATTACTTCCACATTTCAGCTATTGGGAAATACATAAGTATCATTTTTGTTTATAATTAACCACATAATTATTAATTGTGTTTAATTATATTCTGTTAAAATGTAAAATTTCTACCATTTGTTGTTAAAATATATTGTACAAAAAGAGTAGTTTATGTAAAATGTAACTTTAATGTTTTATGAGGCAAAAATATTTGCTCAATAAAACATTAGCATAAAGCTGCTATTTGAACATAAAAAGACAATCTTTTACCTTTTTTAAAACAATTGTTGCTTTTTATTAGTATTCCTCCAATTGTCTGTAAGTGTTTAGAGGTGTTAAATTTGCATTTCAGTATATTGAACATTTTTTTAGAACAAATCTCCAAAATTTTAAATTTGTAAAAAAAATATTAATAAAAATTTGAAATTAGTTTAGTAAATAATTTAATTGTTAAACAAAGAATCAATAATAAAATGTATCTACCCATTTTTGGGAACCATGATATTTATAATCCTACCTTCATCAACATTGTTGGTAATTGAGAGTAAAATTAATTTATCAATGAGATAGAATAGGTCATTTAAAAGTTATTAAAATCATAATCAATAACACAAGGCTGGAGACAACATCTCTCTTGTAACATCATGGTTGTAATAATTAAGTATTTTTTTAATATATAAGGTTTAAATTAATTGTAGCTCAATGTATATGAAAGCAAAGGGGGTAAGTCATCCTATCTCCAGCTATGAATTAAAAATAATCTAAATGTTGAACAAAGAATCAAGAATAGATGGAATCCACTTATTATTGGGAGTTCTAATATTTATATGCATCCCTATATTAATATTGTTGATAATTCAGATTGAAATTAATTTATCAACCAGATAGAATATGGTACTTAAGTGTATTAAACTCATAATCAATTATACAAGGTTTGAGACAGTATCTCTTTGTTAACATCTTGATTGTAATAATTAAGAAAACTTTGCATAAATGATTGTGAGTATAATAACTTTTAAGTGCCACATTTTATATGATTGATAAATTAATTTCATTTTGAGTTACCAACAATGTTGACAAAGGTATACTTATAAATATCAGAGCTCCCTATAATAGGTGAAATCATTCTATTCTTAATCCTTTGTTCAATAACTGGAGAAGACTAATTTACTCTATTTGTTTACATACACAGTGAGCTATGTTTAATTTATAGTTTAGTAAATAACACACACGCGTGTGTAATATAGAGATCATATCAATAGTTCAAACAAAATATTAATTGATAAGTGCAGTAAGAGAAAAATGTATAAAATCTATATTTAGAACATTCCCAACCCCAGACCAATTGGTTTCGAGCTTTTGGCTCACCTCAATGAGGAGCTAAAATATTCAGACACTAGACCCAAAATATCAACTCAAAACCCAGCTCTTATTTAATATGTAACATGTAAATAAAAACTCTGAAATTTTCAGACATAAAAATATCTTTAACTCTAGTTATCTAACTTAAATAGCTATAGAGAAATGAACCAAACTCAGATCTACCTCACATTTATAGCCTTAGCATTGCAAAGGTCTTAAAGGCCAAATTATAATAATCAATAAAACAAGTCATATATAACATGACATTACTTTTAATGAGCTTGTAGTTACAAATATATAATATAGAGAGCGTACCAGTAGCTCAAACAAGCTCTTATTTAAATAAACTTCCTTAATCAGACAAATATAACTTGTTCTGAATGCAGAACATATATGTATATATTGTGACGGAACAGTCCATATCAATCGTTGTTTAAACCAAAAAAATAAATAAATAAATAAAAGTAACTCTTAGTTGATCAAATTTGAACCTATAAAGTCATTTAAAAATTATTTAAAAAGAGTACATGTATCAACACACACACTCGTTTGTCTTTAAAATATATTTTTTAATTTAGTATATAAATTTTATTTTTAAGATAGTTTTTTGTTACATCTTGTTTTTAAGCAAGTTGATTAAAAACAAGCAAACATGTTGATTACATTCCTGTCTCTTATGTTAACCAGTTCTAATTTAATTTTAAAAGTGGAGATTTAATTTTGTGTTATTGTTTTAGTTTAAAATAATCCCTGGTTAGAATTATTCATTAGATTGAGTGGGAGATTGATATATTCCCTGCCTAAGGTGTAGAATTTGGCAACGGGCAAGTTTTCATGGAAAATTGAGTGCGGGTATAAATAACCTTGAAAATTTCATGGATTATTTTATAGAGGCCTGACCAAGCAAATACTCTGTCAAAGTGAATGGTTTAGCTTCTTATTTTTAATATTCAGTATAATTAACCTGTTGAACTTCATACTGTTCACAGTTCAGACATTTAAGTTCTTTTTGAAATTTACCTTCACAATGTCAAAATACACTGCTATACATAGTGCAAACAGCAATATGCATAGCTAATTTAAATAAGAACAAACCTTGGACTATAAGCGGTTCTTTCATGATGCCATGAAATTCTAGAATAAGCTGGATTCCCAATTTGCCTTGACTTTTTGCCATCATAAAGAGAAGTCACCTGAAATATGAACTTATTAAAAGTGTGCACTCTTCAGAAAACTACTTGAACTCTGTCTTATCATAAGGTAAACTTTTTCTTATTCTTGCCAGGGTAAATAAATTGCTTCTAATTAAATCTCCACTCAATCTAAAATAAGTGTGATATATAAAGTTTTATTTATTATTTAATCTAACATTCATTATCTGTATTTCCTTTTTCTAGTATTTATAGTATGTCTTGGAATCTTAGTTTTAAGATTCCAAGTTTGTTTTCAATTTTCGTTTATCAGAGGGTGCATTGTGAGATTATATTTTATATTCTTAATATGTCTAATAATTTCACTAACTATTGCTAAATGCTTTGGGAGTCTTCATAATTTTATTTACTCACCTGCCCTTAGTTGTTGTTGTAAAATAAGTAATTTTAAACACATTTAGTTTTCTCTTTATGCAAACCACAAATCTTTTAGCTGGCAGTTTATCGCCTTTATTGTTATGGTTTTCTGAAAGTATAGATTTCTTTCTAGATTACATAAGATCGTAATCATATTTTTTGTTGTTGTCTTATATGAGAAATCAACTATGTTTGCTTTAAAAGCAGTATTACATGCAGCAGTCCTGCGGCGTTATAATGTCCATAGTTAGAATGCTACTGATCGATTGACCATTCTGATTTCATTGATTTCCTACAAGACTGTAACTGTTTTCATATCTCTAAATCAGGAAACTAGAGTTGCTGTTTTTTTTTTTTTTGTAATGTTATAAATTGCCAGCAGGAAGATATTATCCAAACCATTTTTTTTTTATATATTTTTAGGTGAGAGAATTTTGCTGCCAAAGCATTTAATGTTTTCATGTGTGCTCTATTCATGTGCACTCTATGATAAATATGCATATTTAAATCTAAGTCACTTTTGTATTCGTGGCTAGATTTCTTTATTCTATTGTTTAAACTTTGAACAAAATTTTCAAATTGTTTTTTTTATTTGGCTGACGTTTGTCTTAGTGCGTTTATTTCTCAATGGTCTAAACAATCCATAAGATCTCTTGTTTCTCCCTGAATTTAGTCGGTGCAAACCACCATCCTCATTCATTTTGATCATAGTAAATAAATTTGCCAGATACATAGTTATCTGGTGGCAACCTCTGTGATCAGGATGGATTGAATATCCATTACAATATATATATATATGTTTTTAAACTATATATATATATATATATATATATATGTTTTTAAACTATATAGTTTTGAGTTATATACTTTGATATCATTCAGGTAAATAAAGACTTATGTCTAATTATTCTAATAAACTTAAAAAAACGTATTTCCACATGAATGTTATGTGTGCTTATAATATAAATAAAGACAATGTTATTTATAAGTTGTATAAAGCAAATCCAATATTTATTTTATACATCATATTAATGCATACACTTATATACACATTAAATATATACCTTATTTATGACAATTTATTTTCTTAGAAAAAAAAAAAGCTGGATACATTTTATTTAATAAATCAATTTATTAATGGAAATAAATAATTAAGTATTTATTCTGTAAATGAAATTAAGTAAACTTTTATTGATTTTCTATTGTTTCATTTAGTTAAAATTATATATTTTTATTATCGAAAATGTATTTATTTGGACACCTGCACATATATTAATACAATATAGGCATAGTTCAAAATCCCCAAAATATATTCTATTTAGATATTATTTATTTATGGAGATTAAATGAGGATACAATGAAGTGAGATATTTATTTGGCCATGGTGCCCAAATGGAATTTATAAGATACATTATACATGCACATACATTAAAGAGTGTTTATATGAGATATAAAAGATATTTTAATATTAACTACATTTTATTATTACTATTTGGCAAAATTCAAATTCAGTCACCACAAACATAAACAATTATTTATTTAATTAAATGAGGTTCAGATACAATAAAATACACTCTTTGCTTTAATATACATCAATGACCGCATTTGCCAAATAAACACATACATCATTACCCTGTAATTTCATCACACTCATATCATTGTTTGGTTACAATGTACATATATATATATATATATTATAATTATAATAAAAATAATAATAATAATAATAACGGTAACAAACTATTATAAACAATCCTTAAATTCGCAGAAATACTTTCTGTTAATTTCTTGAACCTGTCTCAACTGCTTTCTCTTTTAATTTTAATGGCAGTTGAGGCAGGTTCAAGAAATTAACCGAAAGTACTTCTGCAAATTTAAGGATTGTTTATAATAGTTTGTTACCATTATTATTATTATTATTTTTATTGTAATTACAATTTTATTTTAATTAACTGACATTTTATTTTTATATTACACACACACACACATATATATATATATAAACATACACTATTTTAAATAGATATTAATAGTGTAATGAAAGATATTATTAAAGACAATACATTGATAGAAGTGTGAAATCTAAAAACTTAAACAATACAATGATAGCATTAATTTAAACACTAGAGAGAATACCAATGGAAAATGATTATATTTACATATATATATATATAGTTTCTACTCTGTCTACTCTCCACTGAGGGGTGCCAATTAGCTCAAAACCATGGTCTGGAGGTTGGAGATAATGAAAGAGATATTAAATTCTATCTCTCTGTGTTTATGTAAACAAAGCTTGTTAGTGAACTCTTGGTAAAGCTCCATCTAGTAATCATATATATGTATTATTTAAAATATTCTAGAATAAATATTACATTTTTCTCAATATGACTATATAAACAAAAATAAAATCTTTGTTATAGCTAGTTTACTGTATTTTGCACCATCTTTAGTAACAAGATGGCATACAATGCAGTAAGCTGGTAATAGCAAATATTTTATTTTTTATTTTATATAGGGATATTGAACATTTTTTAGTATTAATTATGGAATATTTTGATTATTATATTTATTTCATTTGATATTATATATACATTGTACCCTGCAAAATGGATGATAACCTAAATAATTTTACAAATACATAAATTAAGCTTTACTTCTACTTTCTTTAGGTATAATTTTTGTACTCTTATTATTACAAACTACATTTGCTTTATATTATCAAATATGAGACTAGCTATCTTATTCAACAAGATCAAACATCTTTTAACATTAAACAAATCCTAAAGTATCTCTATTCAATGTGTGGATATTCCCATGACTAACACTAATAATTAATAAACTAGAATAGAATATCTATAATTATTTACTTTAATGTAAATTAATTACTATGATTATAATATAACATTTATTGATTATATGTTTCCAATAATTACTATTCTAATAATGTCACTGTTAATAATAATAATAATAATAATAATAATAATAATAATAATAATAATAATAATAATAATAATAATAATAATAATAATAATAATAATAATAATAATAATAATAATAATAATAATAATAATAATAATAATAATAATAATAATAATAATAATAATAATAATAATAATAATAATAATAATAATAATAATAATAATAATAATAATAATAATAATAATAATAATAATAATAATAATAATATAAGGAGATCTCAAGATTATCATTGTTTCTTAATTAGCCATTTAGTCAACCTATTAAATGCAGAAAGGTATTTTATTTACATCTACAGGTAATGCAATAATCAAGAAAACTCTTAACCAACATAATTATAAATAAAATTATCTTACCATTTTATAATTTTATGATTTTTAATGCCTCAGACCAAATAAGCAATTTTACTTCTAATTTAATAATGGTAATAACACATAATATAATTTAATAACAATAATTAATGATCTGATTGTCTGAAAAATGACAATATTTCTACATCTGAAATATAATTTTCACTTATGACTTATGTGATCATAGTAACTTTGTACAAATCAATACATCTTTTAAAATATTTTACTTTTAAACAATTATTATACAGTGATCTTATTATTAGGTTGATTCATGTGCAAAATTTAAATTTTGGAATTCATATTATACCATTAACAATTTGGAAATATGATGTAGTGATGATGATTCAGAATAAGAAAACATAACTATATGTAAGCCAATAAACATCACATGACTACCACCTCTTATGCCTGTGTATAACTGTTGTTAAAACAGGCAAAACTCACTATATATATTGAGCCGGATTGATTTCCGATTCAATGATTTTATTACTAAAATTAATAAAGAAAAAACAACTTCATTTTCATTAAATGTCTAATGCTAAAATTTGTATTATTATTTAAAACACTTACACATTTATATTTAAAGTAGATCACTATTTTGTTTATAAAATTTATTTTAAAATAGTTTACTTTCACCACCTGTTTTAATCAATTTGATTAAAAACAGACAAGCTTGCTAATTATATATTCCTATTGCTTTTATTGTAATTATTTTTAAAGTTAATTCTAAAAAAAAAAAGTGGAGATTTAGTTTTGTATTTGTCATTTTTGTTTCAATTATCCCTGGCTAGAAGTCTTAAATTAGATTGAGTTGGAAATTAATATTTGCCCTGCCTGGAATATAGAATGGACACTAATGAAAGTTTTGCTCAGAAAATGTAGCAAGGCAAGGATAGCCCGCCAATTTTTAGAGAGAGATATTATTAGACACACTTGGATTATAGCCTGCAAAGAGATACCATTGTAAGTAGCTGTTTGGATGGTTAATTGCCTGCTAAAAACTTAAAGAATTATTGACAAACTTCGTTGCTATGCAAGATGTCAAAATCTACCGCTATGGGTTTTGCCATCATTAGAATGTCTTGCTAATTTAAACAAAGGACAGACCCATGCCTACCAGCTCTCCTTCAGTCATGTCATGAGCCTCTAAAATAAACACTGCCTCTACCTTGCCACTGTCAAAGGATCTGAAAGATGAACTATTATCAAAAGTGTGCACTCGTCACCAAATCACTAGGACTCTGCCTTACTGTAAGCTAAACTTTTTCCTATTCTAGCCAGGGTAAATAAATTGCATTTAATTAAATCTCCACTCAATCTAATGATAAATATCTTTTAAAATGGTATTTTTTTTAATTATTTATTATCTGTATGTACTCTTTTCTAGTATTTAAAGTGTGTCTTGGAATCTTAGTTTTAAGATTCCAAGTTTGTTTGCAATTTTCGTTTATCAGGGAGTGCATAAGGTGATTGTATTTTATATGTTTAAAATATACCTGATTATTTCGTTAACTATTACAAAACACATTGGCAGTTTTCATAATCTTTATTTATTTACCTGCCCTTAGTTGTACAACAAAGAATCTTTAAACATGTTTTGTTTGCGCTGTTTGTGCAAACAACAAAATCTTTTTGCTGGCTATTTGTCAAGTTATTTCTTCAGGTTGTCTGAAAATAGTCTATTTCTTTCTGGATTACGTAAGATCATAATCAAATATCTGTTGCTGTTTTGTAGGTGAGATCAACCATGTTTACTTTGAATGTAGTATTATGTGCAGCAGTCCTGCTGCGTTTTAATGACAGTAATTAGAATATTACTGCTCGGATGATTGCACTGGGTACATTGGTTTCTGGCAGGACAGTAACTGTTTTACTATCCCTGATTCAGGAAGCTAAAGTTGTTGTTTGTTTTGTAATTTTACAACTGGCCAGCAAGAAGAAAATTTCCTAACCATTTCTATTTTAAGTGAGATAATTTTGCTGCCAAGGTGTTTTATGCCTTCATGTTTGTCATACTCTTGTGCACTCTCTGGTAAATACGTGTATGTTACTATAAGCCACTTTTGTATTCATGGCTAGATGTCTTCCCTCTATTGCACAACTTTTAATAAAATTAATAAATTGTTTAAACTTAATTTGGCTGACGTTTGTCATTGTGTTATGATTTCTCAACTGTCTAAATAATATTTAAGATATCTTGTTCTTCCCTGAGTGTAGTTCGGTGCCTTTTGATTCACATATCCTGTCCACCCTAAAATAAATGTCTAGTTCCTATTTTCGGACTAGTGGCGCCCTCAGGGTCAGTATATGCAAATCTCAAAGATCTTTTTCCCATTACATATATAGTAATTTTTGGCGTGTCAACGTGGAGCTTCCAAGTTTTCAAACCCATGTGAGGTTTTGTTTAGATGGTTGAGATAGATTTCCGGTGTAAGTGGCAAGATCTAGTCAGTAGAGGTTCGATTTTTGTTAATTATTGCATGTATTGTTGGAGCAGTTTGGTAGAACGGGGTTTTGTCTTTTTCATATGACATAAACAATAAATAGCGTATTTTCTAAAAAAAGTCTGTCGGAGTTTATGTTTTTTTGAAGAGTTAAATATATATAGTTCGTCTTTTTCATATGACATAAATAGTTTTTTTTGTTGTTGTTGTTGTTTAAAAAAAATTGTTCGGAGTAAATTTTCGAATTTAAAAGTAGTAAAAAATAGTTTGTTGTCTTCTTGCATATAAATAAATAGCGTTTTATTTGCTTTGAGATTTTTGTTTAAAAAAAAAAGTTAGTATAGTGAGTTAGCATTGTATAAAAATGGAAGGTAAAGAAGAAGGTGACAGGGCAGCAGGTTTGGAAGAGAGCCCTGTTTCGTTTAAATACTGCCAGTAGTAGAAAAAGAAGAGAGTGAGACACAGATGATGATGAGGTTGTTAATAGAAATGAAACAAAGACAGCAAGCCATGATGAAAGAAATATGACAAGAGTTTCTAGAAATAAAACAGAGTCAACAAACAATGCTGCAGGAGCTGAGAGCAGAAATAAAAGAAATGAGAAGAGAAATGACAGGAAGAGTAGAAGAAACTCAACAAAAAGAAGTGGAGATGGAAAAGGATTTGAAAAATGAGATGAGTAAAGAGAGTCAGGAAGTAGAAAAAGTAGTTGTAAAAGATATAGAAATTGAAGTAGCACAGGAGAGTACTAGGACAGAGAGGGTGGAAATAAAGTTTGAAATAATTAGAGAATGGATAGAGATAGATAGTGTGGTGGAGAAAGAAAATCTTGGAGACAGTTAAAAGTTACCGCAAGAGGTTAAAAATGAGTTGAGTAAAATAACTGTTAGTGGTGAACAGGGGTTTAAAACTAAGAAAAAGTTTTCGAAATATGATTTTAAAATAGAAATAAAAGCCATTTATAAAGCAATCTTATTCAAGGCACATAAAAAGTCTATGGGAAATGAAGTGTTGCCATTTACTAGTGTTGATATGACTAAAAATAAAGTAGGAAAAGATGAAGAATTGGGAAGTTTCATTAAGAAAAAGATTCAGGTATAGACGCTAGAAAACAAAACAGAATGGGAAAGAGACAAAATCATAAATTCTAGGCAGGTAAAATATAAGAGAGGGAAAGGAACTTATTTCAGAAAATTAATAAAAAGAGTAAAAGAACCGCTGGACAAAGTTAAAGGTTAGGCTTTTAGCAATTGGACGGATTGTTTTAAAACAAAAAAAAAACAACTTTGTTAATGATTCATGAGAATGGATAAATCTAAGAAATGAAATATTGTTTTGGTTTTTCATAAGTGCATTCAGTCAAATTCCTAGGGGTAGTTTTTGAAATATTTTTAGTTTTAAAAAAAAAGGGGAGGGGGAGTTGCAGGAATGGTTTTTTTTTTGATCACGTGTTGAGGCAGTTGAGCCGGATTGATTTTCGATTCAATGGTTTTATTACTAAAATTAATAAAGGAAAAACAACTTCATTTTCATTAAATGTCTAATGCTAAAATTTGTATTATTATTTAAAACACATACACATTTATATTTAAAGTAGATCATTACTTTGTTTATAAAATTGATTTTAAAATAGTTTACTTTCACCACCTGTTTTAATCAATTTGAGTAAAAACAGACAAGCTTGCTAATTATATATTCCTGTTGCTTTTATTGTAATTATTTTTAAAGTTATTTCTAAAAAAAAAAGCAGAGATTTAGTTTTGTATTTGTTGTTTTTGTTTCAATTATCCCTGGTTGAAAGTCTTAAATTAGATTGAGCAGGAAATTAATATTTGCCCTGCCTGGAATATAGAATGGACACTAATGAAAGTTTTGCGTGGTAAATGTAGCAAGGCAAGGATAGCCCACCAATTTTTAGAGAGAGAGATAGAGAGATTATTAGACACACTTGGATTATAGCCTGCAAAAAGATACCATTGTGAGTAGCTGTTTGGATGGTTAATTGCCTGCTAAAAACTTAAATAATTATTGACAAACTTCATTGCTGTGCAAGATGTCAAAATCTACCGCTATGGGTTTTGCCATCATTAGAATGTGTTGCTAATTTAAACAAAGGATGGACCCACGCCTACCAGCTCTCCTTCAGTCATGCCATGAGTCTCTAAAATAAACACTGCCTCTACCTTGCCACTGTCAAAGGACCTGAAAGATGAACTATTATCAAAAGTGCGCACTCGTCACCAAATCACTAGGACTCTGCCTTACCGTAAGCTAAACTTTTTCCATTCTAGCCAGGGTAAATAAATTGCATTTAATTAAATCTCCACTCAATCTAATGATAAATACGTTTTAAAATGGTATTTTTTTTTAATTATTTATTATCTGTATGCACTCTTTTCTAGTATTTAAAGTGTGTCTTGGAATCTTAGTTTTAAGATTCCAAGTTTGTTTGCAATTTTCGTTTATCAGGGAGTGCATAAGGTGATTGTATTTTATATGTTTAATATATACCTGATTATTTCATTAACTATTACAAAACACATTGGCAGTTTTCATAATCTTTATTTATTTACCTGCCCTTAGTTGTACAATAAAGAATCTTTAAACATGTTTTGTTTGCGCTGTTTGTGCAAACAACAAAATCTTTTGCTGGCTATTTGTCAAGTTATTTCTTCAGGTTGTCTGAAAATAGTCTATTTCTTTCTGGATTACATAAGATCGTAATCAAATATCTGTTGCTGTTTTGTAGGTGAGATCAACCATGTTTACTTTGAATGTAGTATTACATGCAGCAGTCCTGCTGCGTTTTAATGACAGTAATTAGAATATTACTGCTCGGATGTTTGCACTGGGTACATTGGTTTCCAGCAGGACAGTAACTGTTTTACTATCCCTGATACAGGAAGCTAAAGTTGTTGTTTGTTTTGTAATTTTACAACTGGCCAGCAAGAAGATATTTTCCTAACCATTTCTTTTATTTTAAGTGAGATAATTTTGCTGCCAAGGTGTTTTATGCCTTCATGTTTGTCATACTTTTGTGCACTCTCTGGTAAATATGTGTATGTTACTATAAGCCACTTTTGTATTCATGGCTAGATGTCTTCCCTCTATTGCACAACTTTTAATAAAATTAATACATTGTTTAAACTTAATTTGGCTGACGTTAGTCGTTGTGTTATGATTTCTCAACTGTCTAAATAATATTTAAGATATCTTGTTCCTCCCTGAGTGTAGTTCGGTGCCTTTTGATTCGCATATCCTGTCCACCCTAAAATAAATGTCTAGTTCCTATTTTCGGACTAGTGGCGCCCTTGGGGTCAGTATATGCTAATCTCAAAGATCTTTCTCCTGTTACGATATATTGCCACACACAGCAAGCTAGAGTAATCAATGGATGCCAGAAGGCTTGTGCATAAAATCCCCATCTAGTGCCTACTCATCCAATATCCTTAGTCTGGGATATTACTCTAGCTTGCTGTATGTAGCAATATATATATAGTGAGTTTTACCTGTTTTAATAACTATATGTACTTAATCAAATTCATAAACATTCGGTTTATTAACATATTACCTACAAGCTTTATAATTCTTGTGTTTAAATTAATAAATAATTTGATAAACAACAAAGTAGAACAAGAGAACAATATATCACGATACAATTATTTACGAATTAGAATATTTCTACCTTACAGTGATAGTCATTATTAATCATTTATCGATCAAATAACATCTTTTAATAATATAATGTTTTATACAGTTATATATTTTATTTTTATTCTCTTTATGCAACACAAGTATTTATGCAAACTTCGTTATCACTTTTTACTGTTGGTCGATGAAATTTTATTACTAAAATTTGAAATTATTATTATTGTTTTTTTTTTTTTAAATAAATATAACCTATAATCATTTGAATATTTTAAATCTATATGAGGAATTAAAATGTATACATTTTTCAAAACAAAGAATATTAATTTCATGTACTTAAACATTATTATTACTTTTTATATTTTATGGCATTTATTCCTTTTGATCTCTGTTATTTTATACAAAAAATGAATTATTTACTAATTATTGAATCATTGTTTCTCAAATTACGCTTAATCTTTAATAACACTTTTATTACTTAACTCTTTTCAGAAATTCAAACATTATATATTACACCTTCAAATCTTTACATATCATTAAAGCCAAGAAATTCTTGTATTTTATTTACCCACTCCAAAGTTATAAAATAACCATCGACACTTCTGGTTTAAATATCTACATTTCACTGCTTTAATCCTTAACTTATATCTTTTCCTCATAATATAATAACAATAAACAAATAGTACAACAGGGCAGTATTAAATATAAATATACTACAATTATATTATATTACATATAAAATCAAAAACAAATATTATAATTAGTGCTTTCTCATTATATTATTACATACAAATATACTTTTATCCCATCTAAATTAATATATGTGCCTAATTTTATACTTCCATTTATCTATATTACTATCAATTGTATTTATTTTAAGCTATTAATAATACTAAAACAAATAAATAACTAATATAAATAAACAAAACATCAATTTTTAAACATTCATATGTCTAAATGCCTTCATAATATCCATTGGAAATATAGATATTAAAATTACTTAAACACAAATAATATAAGTTTTAGAATATTCCTTTTTCTTCTTTGCTTTCTTTTTAAAACAATTTTAGTCAAGCATTGGTGGCCTAGTGGTTAGCATAGCTGCCTTCAAAGCAGTTGGCCCGGGTTCACTTCCCGGTCAACACATTTGAAATATAAGAAAAAAAAACAATTTTAATGTTTTATCTTTGCGGTATGAGTTTCTATGGCAACCAAAATCATTTCAAACATTTTAAACAATTTTCAGTTGATGTCCATCTCTATTGACATACAATTCTCTTTTCACAATAAATAACTGCAGAAATTCCAATACAGAAAATTATTCAACAATTTAATGTTTTTCCATTTAACTCACAATAAAACTTTCTTATTTTATTAAACATATATATTTACTGTAGTATTATTTCTTTATTATAACATTAAATCTGCATAAATTTATTAATCACATTTTACAATCCACGTTATCACATTAATATCCCTTTCAAATAGTATTCTTTTGTCACCTAATGTTTTATACAAACTTTTATTTGCTATGCAGACTGATATTATTTTGGATATAAATTTTACACATCCAAAACTTTAATATATTTATTCCATAGTTTCATTACATCATTCCAACCAAAATTTATATCTAATTACTATATCATTCATTATCAGTGCTTCTTTGGTTTTATTTTTCTTATAATATTTTTCAATCATATCTCATTAACAATCAATTTAAATTTTCTCTTATAGTATACAGTCAATGTCTTATATTAAAAATTAGATAAAATAATCATCTAATTATTTTTTTTTTCTTTGTTCATTCTGCATAAATATATCATTTTACTTTTCCATCATTCATTCATTATATTAAATCTAACTATATCAATCATACATGATCACCTTAATAATACAATAAATAATATTCCAGTTAATTTTGGCTAATCTAAATTATTAACTAAATAAAATTCTTTTTTTTTCTGTAGTATTAACTTGAAGTTTTCTTAAGTAAATATTTTCATTCAAATTATTCATTAAATGATTTTAGTTATACTTAAATTTCTATTATTAAATCTAACATGAATATTTTTCCTTTCATCTGTTAATATATTTAAACCATGTCCATTATAGTTTTTATTAATAACAAAATGCAGAATTAAATAAACTTGTTTTGTAATCCATTTATTACATATTGGTAAAATATTCACTGTTTATGAATGTATTTCTTTTTGCATCTGATTACATGCTTGGATAGATTTATAACATTTTCCTGCCATTATTTTAGTGCTATAGGTAATATAGTGATTCCAATTATATTCTTCAGAAAACCGAATATTTTTTTATCATTAGCAGAGATTTAAGTCTTTTTTACTCCATGACTTTCAAGAAAGTTCAGAAATATTTTCAGACAATTAATTAAATGTCAGTTATTTTACTTTTTTTTAAACTAAAAAATAATATTTTAAAAATTTTACAACCAAATTTTATGGAAAAGAGAAAATACTACTTTTCCTTTCTTGTGATTTTTAAAATTAATTCCCAAAACATCATCTTCTTAAATTTCAAAACACTTCAGAAAATAATAGCTCATTGGTTGATTCTCAAAATCATTTGACAATGAATATTTAATTAGTTACAAAACATTTAAAATATTTTTTAAACTAATATTATTACAACAAATATTTACCAACAGAATAAAAGAATATATCTTTAATTAAAATACTTAAAAGACAATTAAATTAAAACTAATTGAAACAATTGAAATTTTATCTTTTATAAAATAAATCCTAAATTGATTTTATAAATTTGTTATCACTTACATAATACAAATAAATATTATTTCAGTTGTTGTTTTTTTAAAAAAAAAACAGTGTTTTACTGGGAATAATTACTTTTTATTAAATAATATGCACACAAACAAGATCACATATACCTACACACATATTTATATTTATAAATAATATTATATTTAGTCCCCATTATAGATTTCAAATTTAAATCTTATTTAAAAAAATGACAATTAATAAACAATATTAAGTTATATTTTACTATTTTTATCTACTTATGTGCTTTTAAAATTTATACTTTAAATAAGATTTACAGAATTGATTATAATCCAATTTAAATTACTTCAGGTTCAAACCCCAAAGTAACCAAAGTAACCCTTAACTCCCCTAACCTTAAACCCAAATATGACTACTTATAAAATTTAAAATTATTCAATTAAAATATAATTTTAATACAATTTATTATGGGGTGTACCAATATAAAAGGATGCAATATATAAAGAAAAAATAAATGAATACTGTAGACAAAATGTAATAAATAAGCAATTTCCACACGAATATATCGATAATTATGACAAAAACATTAAGTTTAAATACAATATTTATTAACTGCTAAGCCAGGCTTTAAATATGGAGTATCTTTGCCAAAGCATAACTGACACATACACACACACACACACACATATATATATATATATATATATGAACTACATTTTAAATTAAACCAATCGCTGATCAATATAAATAAAAAATGATATAAAAATAGTAAAATTCAAACAAAAACAGTTAAAAAATATCATATCCTTTATCTAATTGTTCACAAAGGAAAGCAAAAAACAGAAAAATATTTAGAATATAAATAATGACTGTTGGCTAAAATATATTAACATTTTCTTTTGTTTGCTTGGAATAATGTTTGTAAAACTTTCAATATTAATAAAATTAAAGCACACACACAGAGACACACAAAACAAACTGCCATTATAATACTTTAAAGCTACATCATTTTAAAATAGCTTTATATTTTTAAAACATTTCACAATAAATAAAAGTGAAAATTATTTTTTTTTAAAAAAAGTTGATATAAAATATGATATTAATATAATTTATGTGTGTTAAAAATGTAAAAAGTTTATAAACAATTGAAATTTTTTTTAAAACATTTAATTTTGAATAAATATTAAAATCAATTATCTTATGAATAAATTACATTAAAATGTATAAATTAAAGAAAAATTTAATTTTATAAAAAGAATTTTTAAATTATTAATATTGAAAAATAATTTAAGCAAGTCCAATGACTTAATGATTTGTTAATGCCTAAGTTACCATTAGCTTCTATAGAAGTGTAAAATGTATTACTTTGAAAAGGAAAACCAAATTTTACCCATATTTAAGTTAAGACTAAACAATAACAACAAAAAAGATAATATATAGCATCATTACTAATATGTATTTAATTCAATACAAGATTAAAAATAATTGCAAGAATACTCCTTAATGTTTTTTAAAATTTGCAAATCTTTCCAGAATTAAATTTATTGGATTACTATAGTATTTAAAAAACTATGAATCAAAAGTTTAAAACTCCTACTTCCAAAATAAAAACATTCAATGTTTATTTTAATAATTATATTTAATCATTGTTTTTACAAATAGCTGTGTGTTTGCCATTTATAACAAAATTAAAAGTTCAATTTTACACTGTTTGAAAATGTATATTTTATTTTTATTACAACTATATATATATATATATTATTTCACAAGAATAAAGCTTATTTGTTTAAAGGCGAGACAAAAAGAAAAACCGCTAACTAAATTGTATGGAAAGTGAAATTTTAAATTCAAAAAATATTATATTTTATTGTTTTTATAATAAATATCTTTGTTTATGTACTATTACAAAATTTTTATCTGACGTTTCTTATATACATACATATATCAGAACATCTTCATTTAATTTTAATAGTAATGTATTCATAATATAAAATTTAAATATTTATGCTAAATAATTTTAATATTTTAATTGATGTACTTAGTAGTGCTTCATAAAATTGGTCTATATTTAAAGAGTTATTCAAAAAGTGAAGAATATAAGCATTATTATAAGAAAATAATAAACAAGTAACACAAGATATTTAATATGAATAGTAATGTTTATTATTATATTTCTTATATTAAGGTTTAATACTTATAATAAATTATTCTCATTTACAAGATATAACAAGTGCATTGCTGAATTTCAATGATAACTTAATATTCAGGTTCCAATAAATAAAATGGTGCATAGACTAAAAATATAAATAAATTAAGATTTAAAAATAAAAAAAAATAAAAAATTATATTTATATGTATTTGCATGTTGTGAAATAGTTATAACAATTATATATTTTCTTGTTGTAAAAATACAAATATGTATGTTTGTTTATGAGAATGAAATAATAGTTTATTTATTTTTAATTAATCAGATATGGGCTAGAATATCATTCCAAGCATTTGGGAATTATTGTAAGTGTATTGATGAATTATTCATTAGAGAAGACATTTGCAAGCATGTCTTTAAAAATACTGTATTGTATTGACATCCAAAATGTGTAAATTAAAGGATAATTTTATATAAAACATATGATGTTGAAAAGAGAGGTTTACATGCATTAATGTATAGAAACATAGAACATTGGTATTGGGCAACTTATTTCAGTTACATGGGCCAGTTGTAAATGTAAATCTTCTATCAGTCATGTAGAAGTTTAAGATGGATTTATTATAAAATTGTATTCATACCCACAGAGATATAGTTAACTGAATTTCATCAATCAGAATCTTAAAAACCATATGAGCTCATTTAATTATTATTGAAGAAAAATTATCATTGAAAAATATAAGATATTGAACTGTCTTCTGTATGTGGAACCTCACTGGAAAATACATTAATTTGATAGAAGAATTGTACACTGTGGCTATCCATTCTCTAAAATTTTGAATCTACTACAATGATCATTTAGTGTGATTTGAAGTTTTCTACTGGTGAGCTTTTATTATGCAAATCAATGATTATGCTGCATATTTAACAATTTTAGAAACTTTTAGACCATTTTTAAAATTAAAATCATAAGCTGAGATTAAATCAATAAATGTAACAATTTTTTTATATTTTATTTTGAAAGTCTTTTTGCCAGTGGAGGTAGTCAAAGACAAAATTTCTTGCAACAACTTTTTCCTGACCTAAAACCAGCCTACTCTATAGAAAGTTGACTTTCAACTATGAGGAAAATTATTATATTATGAACCTTTTTACAGTCTTGTAAGGAATATATAATAATGATATTTTTTGACAATTTTTGGAACAAATCAGAGTGTATTTGTTAATAAGTTTGGATTGTATTCTATTCTATTATGTCAGCCACTTAATGGAATTGATGCTAAGCAAAAACATATACATATAACATTACCAGGCCCACCCCATTCTTTGTGGAAAAATAAGAATCATACAGGTTAACATAATGCATTATTTTTTAATATTTCCTGGAACAATTTTATGTAAACATACATTATTGCAAATATTCTATCATAGTAGAATTCCCTGTGTTGCAAAACCTTCCTCTATCCCCTCCCTGAAAACTTTACAATGACTTTGTGGTGGCACAAAAGGCTGCTGATAATGCTTTAATTACTAAACTGTCTTTTACTTTTTCAGGTTATTTTTGAAAAGGAAAAATAATTATTTATTAATTTATTGATTGATTTCTTACAATAGCTATCTTTGAAAGATAATATGTGTATGGATATTAATGGCACACCTATTAAGAAAGTTTAATGATTTCCAAATCGGTCAGATTGTTTTATTACTTTTTTTGTCTAATTAAAGATTAATTAATAAATTCTATGGAAATTTCTTTTGGTCTCTGGATAAAACATTGAGAATTTTTACAATCATACATCCTTTTTTTGTCCAAAGGCTTAACATAATTCATTCCAATTTTCTTCATCAATTTCTGTAATTTAGTCGAGAACATTTTTACACTGCCAAAAATTTGAAACCTTCTTTAACTCCAAGTGGCCCCAAAAATATTAACTTAGTTCTGCAATATAGGATGGAGGGGTATACCTCTTCACATCTGCTAGAATTAAAACTTTATCAATTGAGCTATCCTATTGCAAAGATTCTATTACAGTAGAATTAATTATTTCCCCATACATGCAACTTCTGTGGATGACAGTTGGCCTGATTTTGATCTGTCAGCCATTTTATTTGTCACAGATGTGTTCTCATGAAAATGTAACTTTTCACATGAGCTTCTCAAAATCTTGCTTCAACCTACCTTTTCCGAATTGATTTGAAGATTCCACATTGAGTAGGGAAGCATGGTGATGGGTCGATAATTTTTAGGAGGTAATAGTAAGTCAAATGACTTGTAAGCTAATTCCTTTGACATGAATATTTGAAGAGTTGTGGCAGACTAAAGTCCAGACACCCTCACATGATACTGTAGTAAACATTGAACTGTGAGCATTGGTATAAAGTGTGTAACATTAAAGCAGGCCAGCTGCTAATAAACAGCATCTTTTCTGTGTTTTATAGCATAAAAATTAATGCCATCAGCACTGGCTGTCACATATTAAATGGCTTCTTTCTGTGCTTTTATATAGATATATAGGCCTAGAAGACAGAGACCACATTAACACCATATTTATGTGCTTTTTCATATAAATAGCACCATCAAGTGGCTGACATGATAGAATATATTTTAGAATAATCTTCATGTCAGAAAAAATAAAATCTCTGTTAAAAAAGCAATACACTATTAAAATAAAAAGTGGAAAGTAAAATATTGTGAAAAGACTTCAATTATATTTTGGAAAGTGTAGTTAATCTGAAGAAAAGGGTCAAAATAGTATGTGTTTATAAATAAGTACACCAAAAAAACAGGGGATTTTTTCAAATTTCATTTTCACTGTAATTTAATATGAAGTTTGAGATGTAGATATACATGAATAATTCATAAAATCTTATTTTCCTCTTTTTCCAAATACAAATGTGATATCAATATATGTTCTCCAAGTAAACGGTTTTTAGAAAGATGAATATAAATTATATATCTCTAGCTTTTTATTATTTAGTTAAACATATTATATGATCTGAAAAATCAAAATATCCAGGATCTACATTTATTATTAGGAAATATAGTTAGCTGTAGTTTTGAAATTTTTGATGAAAAAGATAAAATGAGATTTGGTTTTAAAGTAAGACATTATAGATGCATTACTTAGTTATTGTATCTCAATTTTTAATCTCAAAATCTTTTATTCATGAAAAATAATGTTTACATGCTTATAAAAAACAGAAAGAAATATATTTTTCACATCATCAAAAATCTGTAACCATTGGTATATTGATTATCTTCTGATAAATAAGTAAATTGATGTAGCTTTACCATTCACACATCAGCATTGATGCCGTCTTTTGCTTAGCTACTACTGATTCGGTGGATCCGGTACATCAATCAATTTCCACGTTTCATTATACATGAATTTTGATGCAATGATAAAGTCTCTGTTTTTAAACTTTCCTAATAGTGTTCATGAAAAGACTGACTGGTTCAGGGACAGGCACTGTGGATAATAGCTTACATCTAATATAGCATATAGCATGTACATTAAAGATGGAAAGTCTAATAATAGGAAACTGTTTAGTTTGTAAGGCTTCTCTTGTAGACATGATTTTAAAGTAATCCACCTTTAAGTTTTGATATATGGATACATTAATTTTACTGAGCCCAGGGCATGAGTAAATTATATAGTTGAATGACTCTTCTTGCCTCTTACATATGTGACAAAAAGGGTCTAACTTATTGTAAAATCTTTTGAAATGAAGGAATTTATTTGTGGGCATGAATTCTAAGTTTATTTTAATAATGAGATTAAGCTATTTAGGTTCAAGAGTGAGAAATTTAAAAATTGTTGTTAATTTGTTGTTGGTGAAACCAAGATTTGGAGTAATTGTGGGATAATTCGGATTAATTATACTGTACGCCTCCCAGATGGTAATTTTTGATTTTTGTAATTTTTGATCTACAGTTAAATGCTGGTTAAGCATCCAGAGTAGTTGATCCAGCCAACTTACGAGGCGGAAGACAGTCTGTAGGTTGAATTGGTTCACTGAAAATTATTGATTCATGTTTTTTTATTAGGTTAATAATTAATGTAAAAGATTTTTGAAAAATAATTGCAATGGAGTGTAAGGACATCCCATTGATTTTACAATGTACTTGCATTTTGGACATGCTAATTGATGTGGTGTTGTTCTTCCAGAAAAGTTTGGAGCATAAGCTATTAATCTTTTTGGAAAAGGCTTTTGAAATGTTAATGATCGGCAGATAGTATGCAATTCTCGACATGACTTTCATGTTGAGAAGTGCCACCTTTCCTTGTAATGACAAATACACTTTTGAGAGAGTTTGAATTATTTTAGAGGTATTATCTGTCTTGACATTGAAGATTGAGAAAGGTAAATAAGAAAGCCCAGAAATTCTTGTGGCTTGGCGAGAAATCTTGAGGTTATTGTTTTTCCAAAAAGAATTTTTCACGCAGAGGATTTCTTGGGGTTGAATTTAAGATGAGATGACAATGAGAAATTGTCAATTATTTGGTAAAGCTTTGGAAGGAACTTTTGGGATGGAAGGATAACCAAGATATCATCCATATATGTGAATACCTTGAGCGATCTCTTAATTCTGGGTATGTATATTCCTGGGAAAGAATTTTCTATGTTTTTTAGAAGCACTTTTAAATAACAGGTGAACAGCAGGGCACTGAATGAGGAACCTTGTGGAATGGAAACATCGGATTGGAAACCGTTCATGTAACATCCATTCAGAGTGATGTGAATTTGTTTATTGCTAAGCAGATTTTCTATGATCTGGATAATTTGAGAGGGAATGATGATTTCACATAATAGAGCAAGAAGTTTGAGAATGTTGACAGAGTCGAATGCCTCTGATATGTCGAGTTGAATTGCAATAGGCTTGGACATTCACTTGGATCTAACATAATCAAAAATCATCCTAACTTCACCAATTGCCATCAAAGGTGAAGATCCCTTCTTAGCATATTGGGACTGAACAATGTGGTCAAGAATCACCTGCTGTACTTTTTCCTTTATCACTCCCTCAATTACTTTGAGCATAATGGGAGTCATGGAGATAGGTCTTATGTTGTTAATATTGGTAGAGTCTTTATTTTTCTTTACATATGGTACTAGTGCTATTGGGTACAGATTGTGTATTTGTCTTTTCCCATTAGCAAGGTGGTCTGCCATACCCATCATAATTGGGATTGCAAAATTATCAAGGTGTGACATTAGGAATTTTGCTATGGCATGCATCCCTGGATGAACACTGACTGGAATTGCAGAAAGTCTGTTCTGCAGATCAGAAGATGTAATTCCATGGTTAATAGCTTCAGAGTGAGTCTTCCAGTTACATTTGGTTGTAGTTAGATTATTTTGTAGATGGTTTTTAAAGTGCTGACTTATGTATTCAATCATACATGGACTGGATATGCTTCTTTCATCTGTTACCAGTGATGTTGGTGTAAGTTGTTTTTTGATAGCACTCATTGCCCACCACAGATAACTTCTGGTCCAGCAATGCTGGGCTGTGAGATAATTTTGTGCTCATTTGATGGAAATGTATTCAGTGATGGCAACCTGTTTAACTTTATATTGATGTTTAAATTCCAAAAGCTGAGATGTATGTTCTGGTTGAGCATGGCAGCCTTTTATTTTTATATGAATATCATCTAGTTCTTTAATCAGAGTCGATGGGCCTTTTGTTTTTTTGGCGAAGTGTGGAATCAAAGTTTGTAAAATTCCAATGAATGCAAACCAAGCCTCTTCAGGGGGTCTGTTTAACAGGTCAATCTTATAGAAAAGAATGTATGCTTCGGAAAGAATAGCTTCCGTGATAGATGCTTTAGTTAGCAATCTGAATGAATGGTTAAGATTGAATGTAGCATAGTTGCTAAGCTGTATGGTTTAAGTAATAGCATGATGGTCTGAGAAGGCAACTGGTTGAAGTGTGATCCCCAGCCCATGGTGTAGTTCAGCTGTATAGAAAACCAAATCTATCAGTCTTTGATATGTATGTATGTAGAATGAATATGCATTTTGTGGAAGAAATCCATGGCCATTTATAAATTTTCTATTTAGCAAATGGAGGTATTTAAAAGTAAATTAGTCTTATGACATGTTGAAATCTCTCATAAGAATGGTTGGTGCACTATTGTTGGCAGTCACCATGTTAATTGTGTTAATGATTCAGATAAAATTGGAGTGGTTGTTTGCGGAGTATATGTAAATAGCATTGATGTTACTACTTCCATATGTCAGGTTGATGCTTATAATGTTCTTGTCCTGATATGTAATTTTGAATTTATTTGGGGGATGATTGTCATTAATAAGAACACCAACTCCCTCTGAAGCAGTGAGGTTAGTTGAAAGGTATGCAGAACCAAGTTTATTAAGCTCTGAAATGATGTGAGGATTAGAGTTCACATGAAATTTACTTTCTCCAAAGAACATGATATATGGAGAAGATGAGAGGAACACATGTTTAATTGCCTGAACTCGAAGCATAGAATTGATTCTCCTTATATTAACCCCAATAATATGACAAGACAAATTAGACATAAACGGATAATGAATTGGATTCTACCGCTAGATGATGGATTTCTGGATGAATATTGACAGGGTGCAAATGAAGCAGGTTTTTAAAAGAGAGTATAGGGTTGAGATTGTCATCACCATCATGCTCAATTGGCAGTGAGACTTGTAATAGGTTATTGGTGCAGAATGGATGATGTAGTCTTTGTTCAGAATCTGGCTTATCTTTGTTATGTGGAGAAAGGTAGTATCAGCTGTTGCTTTTTTACACTTTTCTCCACAGCTGGAATCTCAATTTTATATCATTTTAATCACATTTAGCAATTTTATAGTAATGGTGATTACATGAGATTCAAAGAATTTATTCAGATAACTGATATAAAGTAGATATTATTAATCTAAAAATATTATTTTTGAATTCTAATCATGACACATATTTTTATGCAAAGAAATTAAAAAACATTTATAATTTTGAGCAAAAGAAATGGAAGTAAAAATCTTAATGAGCTAACAAACCAAGAATATATATCAAAATGTATTGCTGCAAGAAGGTGAACTTTAGCTTATTAGGCAGTGTTTTGGCTATACAATCAGTATTTTAAAAATGTATATGTTCAAATTGGAATAAGCCTATAAAATACAATTAGTAAATTTTAGGACATGTGTCCATTTAAACAATATCTTTCATTAAAGCCTGGATGATAAAGGAATAAAATCTTCAAAAATTGTTGATCACAGTTTAAGATATATATTAGAAAAAATAGTTATGAATGAGAAAAAAAAAGGAGAAAATGTTGTCAATAAGAGTACCAAACTCTTTAAATAGTGGATGACATTATAATCAATGAATATAGGAAGGTTTGTACATAAAATTCCTATCTAGTGCTTATTCATAAACATCTCCAGACTAGTTTCTAGCTTGTGGCTTTCATAAGTGAGGAGCCTTGGATTTGAGAGCACTGCACCTTGATATTAGGATCATATGCAACCCCCGAGAAGCCACATGTTGCCTATTTGGTTAACTATAAAGCTAGGATCCCAAGATAAAAAATATAATGTTTCCAACCAAAGCTCATTTACTTGTATGGTCATGTAGATCTGAACTCAGTTCGATATCTATACATTTGGTGTCTTTGGATTTTCAAAAATGACAGTCACCATTATCCTATGGGCAGGATAGATATACAACTATCAAAACAGCATGTGATCACCATTTCATATGTTTTACACATGCTGTTAATAAGAGTACCAAACTTTCCCTATATTAGTGCCACCAAGAGTAAACCTTCATAATCAATGGATGCAAGAAGGTTTGTGCATAAAATCTTTATCTAGTGCTTACTCATCCAACATTCCCAGATAACTTTCTCACTTAGGTTTTTATCAGTAAGGAGCCATGGATTTGAGACCACTGCACATAAATCATTGAATCTAATGTAATCCTAGATGTTGTGTTCTCAAATTTAAGACTTCTCACTGATGAAAGCCACAGCTAGAAACTAGTTGGAGGATGTTGGCTGAGTAGACAATAGATAGTGATTTTATGGACAAATCTTTCTGAATCCATTAATTATAAAGACTTTCACATGGTGGCACCAATATATAGAGAGTTTGGTACTCTTATTAACAACATGTGTAAGCATAAAAAATTGGGATTTATATGATGTTTTGATAATTTTATATCTATCATGCCCATAAGATAATGGTGACTGTGGTTTTTGAAAAACCAAAGACACCAAATGTATAAACATTGAACTGAGTTTAGATCTACATGCCTATACAAGTGAATGAGCTTGGGTTGGAAAAAATTATGGTGTTTTTGTCTTGGGCTACTAGTTTTATAGATAACCAAACAGGTAAAGGTGCATTGCTCTCAAATCTAAGACTTTTCTCTGATGAAAGACACAAGCTAGAAACTAGTTTGGTATGTTGAATGAGTAGGCACTTGATAGGAAGTTTATGCACAAATCTTGCTGCATCCATTGATTATAAAGGCTTGCACATGGTGGCACTACTCTATGGACAGTTTGTTATTCTTATTAACAGCATGTGTAAGCATATTAAATGGTGATCATGTGAAAATGTCAAGGTATTAGTAAAAAAAAAATAGAAAACATTGCAATATAATTCGTCATGGTTATTTTACATCATATTCTCTTGATAAATATTTGTCTTCAACAAAATATGCAAATATAAGACAGAATTACATCAATCCAAAAAAGTAGACAAATGTATTCAACATTATTCAGATTTCTAAAGATTGCACTATAATTTTATACTGCCCTAAAAATGCACATTATCATGATGAAAAATAAATATAGTTTTCAAGAACAAAATTTAAAATTGTTATTTATTATAATAAAAGAAAAGGCAGTACAGATATTATGGACAAGATGACACAAATTAATGAAGATGTCCACATTGTATTTTAAAATGTAATTGTTTTGTTTTACATGGATTTCGACTTAGTGCATCAGCTACAACATTCTCAGATCCTTTACAATATTTAATTGTATAATTGAATTCTTGTAATAACAAACTCCATCTCACTAATCGGGAATTAGTCAAGTAGTTGTGATTAAAAAATTCGAGGCTTTTATGATCAGTTATCACAATCACCTCTAATCCAAGAAGCACCTGTCAAAATTTTTGAAAAGCCCACACTATTGCTAGGGCTTCTTTCTCTGTAACCATATAATTCAATTCAGGACCTTTTAATAGATGGCTAATAAAATAGAAGACTCCTGTTTGGCCATCCTCTTGGATTTGAGATAAAGTTATCCCTAATCCATAACCGCTACTATCTGTTTGTAAGATAAATGGTTTGCTAAAATCAGGAAAAGCTAATATAGTTTGCTTCAAAAATCCAGCTTTGATTTTAGCAAACACATCATCTTGTTTTTCAGTCCATTTCTATTTATCATCTTTTCTAATGAGTTTTAACAATGGTTCCATGCAATCAGAAAATTTTTGGTCTAAACGATTATAAAAATTACATATTCCCAAAAATGATCTTATTTGTTTTTTATTCGTGGGTTTAGGGAAATTCTACATAACACTAATCTTATCCAGATGAGGTTTAATCCCATTGTGACCAACAATATGACCTAAGAAGATCACTTCATTAGATACTAAAGTGCTTTTCTTAAAATTGATTTTTATTCCTTTGTCGGAAGACTCTTTAAAAAACATTTCAACATAGATGTTCTTCAATTGTAGTTGAGCAATTATAACATCATCTACATACATTGTCACAATCTGTTTTATATCAGGAGACAAGGTTTTATCTAAGCATCGAATTAAGGCAGCACCACTATTGATCAATCCAAATGGCATCCTATAAAATTGGTAAGTAAATCCTTCATACGGAAATGCTGTATATTGGCCATCTTCGGGATGAAGTTTTATCTTCCAATAGCTTGAGGTCAAATCGAAAGTAGAAAATACTTTCTTGTTTCCAAATCTCACGAATATTTCGTGTATGGGTGGTGGTATATTTCTGTCAGGGACAGTAATTTTGTTTAGTTGTCTAGCATCCAAACAAAATCTCATCGATCCATCTTTCTTCTTCACAGTCACAACTGGATTACAGTACAGTGAAGAGCATTTGGAAAGGATTTCCCATTCAAGCATTTTATTAATTTGTTTATATATTTCTTCTCTATATTGATAAGGAATAGGATAAGATTTGGATTGAAAAGGTTGATCATGAATTAATTTTATCCTTTGCTGAAAACCTTCAATAACTCCTGGTATTTCTGAAAATATTGTATTATATTCATTAATAACAGATTGCAATTTATTAACATTATTGCCATCAATTAAATTTGATTCAGCAATTTTTGATTTTACAAGTATTTCTGGTACGTTTGACATTATACAATCAATTTCAAATAAATCATACTCTGGACATAATGTCATCTTCAAAACTTCATCACATACATTAACTATTTTATTTTTAAAATCAATCAGACATTTGTTCAGATGTAAGAAGTCTACTCCCAATATCATTTCATGAATAATTCCAGTTAATATCAGAAGCACATGATAAATACATGTTTGATTAATAATTAGTTTGATACAAATTTGCTTCTGAATTAATTTTGCCCTTTAATGTTAGCTAGGATAATCTGTACTGATTTTAGAGGTAAGGTTTTAATATGTGGATTTTTATCCATCAACCTTTTATAAAACTCTTCAGATATTACAGATATTTGGCTATCACTATCTAATAAGGCTCTAATTTGCGAATCTTCAAACATAATATTAATTAATGGACAATTTTGAACAGCATACTTGGGTTCATCATCTTCCTCTGAACATATTATGTTGGTGATTTGTTTAACTACAATTTTATTTTTGTTCCTCAATTTAAATATGCGTCTTTGAGAAGAGGAACTATTTCTGAAGACCCACTTTAATTTAATTTTGTTGTTGTTTTGGGTATATTTTTATTATACCCTATTTTACCTTTATTTAATCCACTAGTAGATGCTATACTGTTAATTTTTGAATTGTGATGTGTATCAGAACTTAATTTAACTTCTGCATTATTATCATTCTTCGTGTTTTACTTTGCAAATGATCAGAAGTCTTATGCTTTCTTTTTTTTTATAATTAATAGCATTTACTTGAATATTTTCTTTCTTTCTATCAAAATAATTTTGATTAACATTTTGGTTATTTGAGTCAATATTATTTAAAATATCTATAATTTGTTCGATATTTTGTGCATTAGAAAATAATAAAGACTGCTAAATTTTCATAGGTAAGTTATGTTTTACAATACGAATAATTTGATTTTGGCTAAAATGATAAGTATCAAGGGTTTTCAGTTTTGATACATGTCTTCTAAAAAATTTAGTAAGAGTTTCACCAGGCATATTTTTTCTGTAGTATTTGATATAACAGTGATTCTTGACGATCATTATTCAAAAATTTTTTATAAATAATTTTTGATATTCTTCAAAAGTTTTAAGTATTTGAAACAACGATTCCCACCATGATAAAGCATCACCTTGTAAATGACTGTATGCTACTATCAATTTTTTACCTTCTGTCAAATTAGTATTTACTGAAAAATATAAATTTAAATTCTTTAGATGCTCTATTGGAGCTTCATTCGTAAACCCTTGAAAATGTTGTAATTTTACAAATTGATTTACAACATTAGATTGTAATGTGTGATTTGTATTGCTAACATTTTCTTTTTGCATATTTATAGATGATTGTTGATTGTGATGGTGAGCAAAGTCTCCTATAAAATAACTAATATTATCCCTATTATTTTGTTACCTTTGCATGTTTTCCATCTCAATTACTATTTCATCTTGATGTTTCTTTTTATTTAAATATTCCCTTATCCTATTAATAGCTTCTAATATTTGATTAAATTTATCTGAAGTAGTGTCTTCTTTAATATTAGATAATTTAATCCTTTTACAAGCTTGGGTATAATTTTCCATCATTATTTTTCTTTCTTTCTCAAACTCATCCTTCAAAACTTTTATGGTTTGATCTACGGTAATATTTTTATTTTCCAATTGATTAAATATCTCCGATTGATTCTCTAATAATATTTCAATATTATCTTTATTTAACTTTACGTCTGAATCAATCAAATTTTGCCTCACATTTAAACACTGAAAATCTTTTTCCATAGACTGAATTTTCTTGTCTTGGTTATTAATTTCTATGTGGACATCTTTTATTTTCTCATCTAAAACCTTTTCAGTATCTTCTTGGATTTTATACATATCAATTTGGAGATGAGTGTATACAGTTTTTATTTCTAAAAATTTGTTTTCTACTTTATTTTCTAGCTTTGTTTCAAATTCACAAAATCTTTTTGACACTTAAGATCTGTTTCTTCAATAACCTTTTGAATTTTTTGAATTTCATTATTCATATTCGTTTGTATTTGTGATACCTCTTCCTTCAAATCTATTTTTATATTATCTAATTTTATTGATAATTCATTTATAATATCTACTTTCATATTTTCCATCTTGGTATCCATATTTGTAGATAAATCTACTTTTAGATTTTCCATATTATTATTCATACTTTCCATTTTAGTATCGATATTTGTAGATAAATTTTCCATCATTTGTTGCATCATTAACACCATTTGACTTAATGATGGCTTATTATCGCTGGTTTTATTTTCTATAGGTTTGTCAATAATATCCAAAGTTTCTGGAACATGAGTATCTAATATAGAATTACTCTCAGACACACCTATATTTATTTGTTCATTGGTACTATTCATAGTATCATCAGCTATATTTGAACTAAGTACCTCAGTTTGCATTTCTATATTATTATCAGTATTAGAAGAAAATATGTTATACTTCTTGTAATCATAAAACTAACTTTATCTTAACTATAACTTTATTTATACGATAATATATTATTTATCATAGGATATTAATGTGATGCCTTTTTCTTTTCAAAATATATATGTGTTCTTACTCTAATGCCTAATTTTAAAATTATATTTTTAAGCGAGTGATCTATTCATTTAAATTTTAACTATTTAATTTTCAAAGTCTCCATTATTTTATTATCTACTATTTTACAATACATTTAATATGAGATTATTATTAATAATATTTATCCCTCAATGTTTTGTATCGCTATACAAACAATATAAAATCTATGATTCAATATAATAATGATATGGAATCTATGATTCAAGGCCCTAGTTGTGTGCGCCATATGTAATGGTATGCACCCTCTCAACAAGATAAGTTAAGGCAGTCGCATCTCACTATAGTCAGATTTAAGGTCTTCATATAGGATGCCACGAATGATGTGATTTAATTTTGATATAAAACTATATTTGTTCCCAATAACTAATTTATTATTAAAAAATTATTATATCTAAACCACATCAAATCAATTTTCACCTTAATTAACTTTACCGTTATGCTCAGATTTCGAACTCAGGGAAGTTTAACAATTTACTCTCTTCAGGGGTTCCTATCAATATTCTAAAGTAATATTAATAACGAATCTCACTAACTCTTTAAATTAAATAAAACAAAATTGAAGACTTCATTTAATTTAATATAAAAAAACATAATTATTTATTTAACAATTAAATAACTTAAATTTTACAATATATAAAAAATTATTTATATATCTACCTCCTTATATTAAAAATATAAATATTCTATTTATATTACGGTAGATATATTTTCTAATCTATAACACTACGTGATTTTACAATGTATATAAAATATAAGTATCCAAATATTAAGTCTTTTATATTAACACTATTTTACAATAATTAGATTATACAAATAATAATCCAATCATTTGTATATAATACCTTCATTCGTTAAAATGATTGTCAGTAACTTATATTTATTAATATAAAAATATATACTTCACAACAATGTTAATCATTTATTCACTTATACATTACTGTTATTAGACTATTTGGATTAGTATAAACAATGTAGTGTCATGTCATAGAAAATAATAATATGTGGATTTAAAAATAATTTAATCTCTTACCTCAAGTTCACATTATCCCTTTCCCATATTAACATTTCTTAACTGATATTTAAATCTTTATTAATCATAAATAAAAATAAAAATATTTTAAATTATTAATTCTCTCTTATTATTCATTTTTTTAATAAAATTAATATGATGATAAAGGAAATGAAATTAACTTTTCCCAATTATAATTTTCAAAAAACTTAAATGGTATTTATAAAAGTTAATAGAATAATCTCAAATGTTCCTCATGAATGAAAATCCTTTGAAGATGCAGTTTTTGATTCCTTCATTGTTGGACATTAAAGAAAATAATAGGATATCCTAAGTTGACATTTAGTTTCCTCTTTATATGTAGATTTCACCTTCTTAATACACAGTTCCTTTATTAACAATTATAATTCCATTTTGAAGATCTAATTTTTTTATAATTTTAAGGCATTCAGCAAAAGATGTTATTCACACATATATGTTTGATTAGGCAAATGCATTTTATCTATCCCATGATAAATTGGTGTGCTACCCACTTTGCATTTTCTTTATAATGTAAAGTACATTAAATTTAATTGAAGTTTTTATAAACATGTTCTTTTTGTAAACACAGTTTAGATTATAGAACATGTAATTCAAACGGTTTTTATAGAACACAAAAATATATTCAAATTACTTTTTTTAAACAAATATTAGAAATTTCTTCTAATGAGTATTAAATTGTTTAAAATATAGATGTTATCTTATATGGTTCTTTTAAATTGAACATAGTATAACTTTTTATGAGGATATAGCTGACAAAAATAGAATCCTTAGTCTTCTAACAAAAATAATAGAATTAATATATTATATCTTGCTCCATCAGCTTGCTGAAGCATATACATTCTACATTGTTGTAATAACAATTCGATATTAAACACTAAGTTAATTTCTTTTCATTTAACTCAATAAACTATATGAACCCAAAGGTCATTTATAACCTTGTCAACCACCTTTTGTCAATGTCTTTTTTCATTTTAAAGAATGAAAAATACTAACTTAACAAGTTATATATTTATATTTTCATAAATATAATAATAATGAAAATATAATGTATACATATTGATTATATTTATGTATGAGTATATATATATATATATATATATATATATATACACACTCCTACAATATATAATAAATAAAATGTCTATTAATTAAAAACAAAATTGGAATTATAAATAAATAACAAATTTAACGGTTTACAAACTATTACAAAGAATCCTTAAATCCGCAGAAATACTTTTGGTTAATTTCTTAAACCTGCCTCAACTGCGGATTTAAGGATTGTTTGTAATAGTTTGTAAACCATTAAATTTGTTATATATATATATATATATATATAACAAATTTAATGGTTTACATACTATGCTAATATATATATATATATATATATATATATATATATATATTACATTAGCACTCCAATTTTGATTTATAAAGTAAATGAAATATCATCAATCCAAAGCACAGGAAGATTGGACCATCTTATCTCTTTTAGCTGAACTCATTTATATAGGCATTTTGTAAAAAAAGCATGAATATCTTAAATTGGTCATATTATTTCTTTATATAAATGAATTTATGTAAAAAAGGTTATATTCTGCATTGTTTTCTCTTCAAATATTTTATCTTGTGCTTTGGATTGAGAGAATTTCATTTACTTAAGTGTATTACATAATATTAAGCATCAGGAAAAGTTTATAAATATATAATAATTCAAATAAATTTATTTAACACAGTATTCAAATTTTAAAAAGTACATTTTTTACTGAAAGTACTTTCGACAATCTTTATCAACCATCAATTAGTATAAATTTACAGAAAATAAAAATTTTATATTACCCACCATTCAATTTATTCAAATTGATGGTTGATAAAGATTGTGAGAGTTACTATTGAAAGTACTTCCAGTAAAAAATATACTTATTAAAATTTGGATACTGTGTTAAATAGATTTATTTGAATTATTATATTATTTAAAAATACAGACATTTAATAATTATATATATATATATATATATAATTATTAAATGTCTGTATTTTCCTATCTTATATATATATATATATATATATATATATATATAAAGATAGGAAGGTAAATAGAGAGACACAGAAACATGTAATGATAGATAGATATATAACATAAAATACATAATTGGATAGATAAATAAATGGATAGCTAGTTAGGTACATGATAAAGATAGATATGTGTAAAAATGGACAGATGAGAAAATAAGAGGGCCATACATATAAATAGATCAACAGATAGATTAATAAATAGGTGAATAGAAAGATAGATAGATAGATAGACAGACATAAGAAATCGTTATGGTATAAGAAGGCATACTTAGTAAGTTTAAGTAATAGGTGGTTATCACAGAGGCATAAAGATGATGATCATGTGATGGTAAGTAGTTAGATAGATAAAGTTATAGATAGATAGATGGACACATAAGTAGATATTATTGGTATTATTTAAATAGATAACTGGATAAGTAAATATATACTCACATATACATGTAAGTTACATGCTAACATATATGTATATTACTGTGAGAAAAAAGTATAAAAAATAGTTCAAAATTTTAAACAAAATAAATTCTATTTTACATTTAAAATTACCATCTTTTTTAAAGCACAGTAGTACCAATTCAATATACTCCAGAGTTATAATTTGAACAAATAACATTTGCGTATTTTTCACGTTCTGTTAATTAGTAATTCTTGGGGAATTAACTACTAATTTAATTATTGTAAAACATTAGTTACTGTTTTGAAAAGTAATAGTCTTTATTACTTTCAATTAACTCATTTCTCAATTTTATTTTATTAAGTTTATGTTTTTTTTTTTTGTGCGTGTGTGTTCACCAAAACTAAAATAAATAAATAAATATTGTATTATTTCCAAACTATTTTGCACTCTTCATTAAAACATTAATAATGAAATTGATTGTATATATATAATCTTCTTAATGTCATGGAAACCACTAAGTTTGAGCCAGAAGGTTAAAAGTTGAGAAGATATTGTACTGACTAGGTGCCAAAAATGCTATATCAAAACATCCATCATTATTAAAATTTTGACATTTAAAAATAATGTAAATATGAAGATGTGTAGAGGTTTAAATCATACTTTTAGTTTTACAGAAAGATAAGTGGTTCATGATTAAAATATTGATTTTATCAGAATCTTCTGTAGCTTGAGGTATGTGGGGTTTTTTTTTTAAATAAAAAGGTAGAATAAAATTATGAATATATTTTTATAAATGTATTCAATGATTTCCAAATTGCTACACACTTTTGAAACACATAAACAAACTTTTTAAAAAAATAAATTCTCCCCAAGATTATTTTGTGCCGAACTAGCACTCATCTATTGCCCAGTTAACAATTTATCACATATATCTTTATTATATGTTCAATATTTAAAATGTGTTGCATTTTGAATATATTAATAAAAAAGATTTGTGCAAGATAAAACGAAAATATTAGTGATTATACTTACTTAAGGTTTTATAATTAAAAGTTATTTGATTAATATGTTTATGAATGTACTCTAAAAAAAATAAAAAATAGCTTGTAATTAGTGCTAAAGAAAATAACTTTTTTATGTGGAAAGGCTAGGTAAACTTAAACTAAAATTAAGGAAGGAAAAAAAATTATTATTATTTTTTTTTTTTATTATAAAGATTGGAGGGAATTTTTTTTATAAAATAAAAAAAAAAAAAAAAAAAAAAAAAAAATAAAAAATTCATAATGGAAATACTTTTTTTTTAAATGATTTTCAACAATATATTCTGAGGTGTACTCAGAAATGTTACTATTAATGTTTCCAAAATGTAATTTTTCAACCATGACTTAAAACTAATATCATTTGTTTTTACTAATTTATTGATTGATATATATATATATATATATATATATATCAATCAATAAATTAGTAAATAGCACTTTAAAATTAATAAATATATATATATATATATATATATAAGATATTTATTAATTTTAAAGTGCTATATCCATCAGTACAATTCACTTATTCAACATATTAAGTTTTCTATCCAACGTTTTGTAAAAATACAGTAGCATGTGAAAGGTAACTCTTTTCTCCCACTCTTATTATCTTAGCAATTCTTGTTTTTGATTTGTGAGTTATTAAAAATATAATTAATCCACAGTTAAGTATTAAACCATTAAATTTAGAGATAGTCCCTCTAATTATATCAGTTTCATGTTCTTTTAACCAATATTTTATTCAAAAATCACACTCTTTTTAAAAATCAGGTGATGATTTCAATTTTTTTTTTATTGATTCCCACATTCTCTCTAGTGTTCCTTTAAACAAATTCATTTGCATAAATATAAATATAAAGAATAATATTTTACATAAGTTTTTTTAAGTAATAATAATGGAGCTTTTGGGTTTTATATATATATGTAAAAGAAATATTTTGCGGGTTCATCCATGTTAATATATTTTAAAATACCGACGTTTCGACTTGGTAACACAAGTCATCCACTGAGTAATAAAAAGTAGAAAGACAGTTGTAGATGTGCTACAATTACTGATTTGAAAAAAATGTTAAAGTTCCGCCAATAGCAAAAATGTTAAATTAAGAATGCTTTTTAAAAAAATCTTTCCAATAGGAGGAAGTTTGCTTGTATCATCTCGCTTATTGATACAATCTGGCCTTTTAAGTATCTCAATGACTTCTCTAATTTTGCACTGGTATAGATTATCACATCTGGATATGATCCTGGTATTACAAAAATTAATTTTATGACCTGAATCCATAGTATGGAGTGAGAGTGCTGATGATGATGAATGTTGTTTAACTGCATTAGCATGCTCATCTCTCCTTACACTGATGCAATGATTATTCATACCTATGTAAGAAGCCTTACAATTTTCACATGAGATTTGATAAACACCATGAGATTCAAGAGGGATTGAATCCTTAGGCTTGGTTATTATATTGCTGATCTTTTGATGAGTAGAAAATGCTGTATTTATATTATAGTGTTTTAATATACGTCCAATACTGTCTGTAGTTCTTTTTACATATGGAACACACATCCTAATAGCTGATTTATCATCTTTTTGTTTCCTATTTTGTCCATTTTGGGCTTGAAATAAGGCTTTTTTAATAAATTTATAATTGTAACTATTTGCTAATAAAACACTATTAATATGATTTATCTCTTCTTTCAGATGTGACTTATCTGAAAGGTTAATTGCTCTATTTAAAAGAGTTTTGGCTACAGAAATGATCTGAATTGGGTCACGATGAGAATGTAAATGTAAATATCTGTCTGTGTGTGTATTCTTTCTGTAAATTGAAAAAGATAAACAATTCAGTGTTCTTTGTAACTAAAACATCAAGAAAAGAGAGTTTTCCATCAGACTCTGTCTCCATTGTAAATCTAATATGAGAATGCATATTATTTAAATGTAAGAAAAAAATCATCTAATTTATTTTTACCATGTTGCCATATGACAAAAATGTCATCTATGTATCTGAGCCAAATGAGGGGTTTTAAAGAGGATGATTCTAAAGCACGAGTTTCTATATTTTCCATGATTAAATCAGCTATTACTCCTGAGATAGGTGAGCCCATAGGAGTACAAAAAACTTGTCTGTAATGCTGTCCATTATATACAAAATATGTGTTTAAGAGACAATGTAATGTTTAATCTCATGGTGTTTATCAAATCTCATGTGAAAATTGTAAGGCTTCTTACATAGGTATGAGTAATTGTCGTATCAGTGTAAGGAGAGATGAGCATACTAATGCAGTTAAACAACATTCATCATCATCAGCATTCACACCATACTATGGATTCAGATCATAAAATTAATTTTTTTAGTATCAGGATCATATCCAGATGTGATAATCTATACCAGTGCAAAATTAGAGAAGTCATGGAGATACATAAAAGGCCAGATTGTATCAATAAGCGAGATGATACAAGCAAACTTCCTCCTATTTGGAAAGATTTTTTTTAAAAAAAAAAACATTCTTAATTTAACATTTTTGCTATTGGTGGAACTTTAAGGTTTTTTTTCAAATCAGTGATTGTAGTGCTTCTACAACTATCTTTCTACTTTTTATTACTCAGTGGATGACTTGTATTACCAAGTCGAAATGTCAGTATTTTAAAATATTTTAACATGGATGAACCCGCAATATATGTCTTTTATATATGGAACCCGTATAAATCTTCATATCAACATATATATATATATATTATAATGGGGTAGCCTATTTGATAGCCCTAGTTGAGGCATCAAATATAACAGAATGACATTTAATCATCCCAGTTGATATACCAAATATAACATAATCGATTATATTTAATGCTTGGAAATCATTAACTTAATGCTTTACAGTTAGGTTCGCCAAATATAACAGAATAAATTATATTTAAAGTCTAAGTTGGTTTTGTTAAATATAAGTAGATGATTAAATTCTATAAAAAAAGGATATGCATTTCACTACAATCAGACTTTGGGTCTTCTTTATTATGCTAGCTCAATAATCTTTAAATAAGTTATTATATAATTTAGACTAGTTCATCCATCTTTCATCCCTCTTTCAGTCACCATTATGCCATGATATTCAAACTCATGGAGAATTTGCAATTAGCTCTTTTCAGGGATAATTTCAAAACAAGTTATTATTTAATATGCCTTTATATAAGCATTAATTATAATTGATATTCATATGATATTTATAATACTAACATATATATATATATATATATATATATATATAATATAATTCAATAATGATTAGACAAAGAGATCAAGTTAATAAATCAATATTTAATAAACAATAAAAAATATAATATAATAGATAATAAAATATTAATAAATAAATACAGATGAATTTTACCATTTTAAAAATATTAATAAATAATATTCTTATTTAATACCCTATGATAAAATTCAATATTATAATAAACTTTCAAAAATTAAAGAAAATAGTTTAAATTAACAGATATATAAAACAATATCTGGATTCAAAAATTAATAATTTATGTAACTTATTAACTTATTTACCATTCTTATTTATATGTTTCATAATTACTAATATATAAGTACTATTTATAATTGTATAACTTATATATTATATGTATTTTTGATAAATAAAATACATTAAACATTTACAATATTATGTAATAAATACAATATAATCCTGTTTAAAATATCTATTAATAATAACTATTCTTTATATCCATTATCTAATTTGATGAATTATGTCAAGCTTTCAATTAATTATATTTAATAATAATATAATTTTCGTATTAAGATATAATGATGCGATGCCAAATTTGAAATAAAGATAATAATAATAATAAACATATTAAAATAATGTAAGCATTATTACAACATATATATAAATAAATAATAAAGAAAACTTATTTTCCATAGTTGAAAGTAGATATTGAAGTTTATAGTTCATCATCCTAATGAAGATCTTTTACGAAGTATATTATTAATACATTGGTATAATGATGATCTTATTTATCCTTAATTGATAAACTGTTAATAATATCCAATGACTTGACTGATATAATATGTAGTAAATATTCTTAGAATGATGATGTTCTTAATCTCCATTTTTCTATCATCATTAGATGTTCTTTTCAATTAATATTTCAAATATTTCAAAATAGCATGCAAGGTTGGTTTCGAAACCTTTACAATACAAAGCTGTTCTACTCAAAGCACATTGTTTTATTATATATATATATAATTATTTTAAATTTATATATATCTGAAGAATAACGGAAGTGTTAAAACAATGTAGTTTTCAAAAAACTTAAACAGACGTTCTTTTCTTTTATATTGCTATTCCTTTAAGATTTAATAGAAAATTAAAATATTTTCCTTGCAGACTTTTAATCCACAGATTATCTTAATTTGGAAAAGTTAATATTTAAATTCCAATCGTTGAACAGTAGTATTGATAAAAGAAAAAGTTATTTAAAGAGAAATGATTTTCTTTTCTTCTCCTTAATAACAAGAGAATAAATCTGCTCATGTGTTATTACAAGTTCATGCTTTATTCAAATATTAATTGTTCAATAGACATTAGGATTTAATAATAAAATATATATAAAATTGTTTATTATTCTACCTCAAATCTGGCATCTTACTCAAAAAACTTGACATTAATATATATATTGTTTAAAGTTCACGTATATATAAAATCAATCATTTCAATTCCAAATCTGGTATTTTATTCAAAAGCTTAAGGTATGTATTATTTAAAACTCACATGTATACATAAATAGTTTATATATGTATACATAATAAAATAGTCAAATAAATTTTATATTTATAAATAATTTCATAAGAGATAAAACACGTTAGACAAATAATAATAACTATAAGTTACTATTATAATATATATATATCCTTTTAAAATACTCCTTTTTTGCATTCATACATCTCTCCTATAAGTATATTTTCTATATAGAGAGTGATTACAAGTTTCAGAAAGATATAAATAAATTAAATTAAAACCTTTGATTGATCTTCAAAGAGTTAAAGGAATTGAATAGGACAACTTCTTAATGTCTACTCCATATGCTCTGGTCATTGCAATTGATATTATTATGTGAAAATTTATATAGTAAATAAACATCAGATAACTAATTAGAAAGTATCATCTAAGTAATTTTTCTGAATTTTACCACTCATTTATGATCAAGGGATACCACAATCTTTTCAGTTGATTAATGTTAGTTAACTGAAACATTAATTTTTTTTTGTTTAAACAAGATTTTTTTATAAATATATAACATTATGAAATTGAAATTGAATTATAGCTTTATACTTAGAAGCATATAAAGTTGTCAGCTAATATATCAGTTAGTGCCTGAAGGTAGAAGGTGCTAAGAATCCCCTGATTATGGACCACGTCTGCTGTCCAATGACAATCTTTTATTTAGGTTCATATGAAGAAAATTGCACAATTTTAAATAATTCTTAATATTGTTAGATGTTGTGAAGTTAGATGAAAATGTGAAGAGATATTTGATTTAAAACAGGAATATGTGTATTATTAAAAAGCTATCAATATGGCAAGCACAAATATACTGGGATTCATTATAAATAGAGTAAAACAACATTGTGGGGATAAATGTAAAATTAAACAAGAGTTGCAGAAATAGTTATTTATGAGGTAGTGAGTTTTCTTTATGACAAAAAGAGATAACTTTTATATGAATGTAAAAATGCATTTCTTAATGCAAACAACATGTTACAATTATCACGGAAAACTTTAATGCCAAATACTATTTTAGAAATGAGAGAGAACACCTACTTGATAAATTTGAAGAAAAAAATCAAACTGTGGATTTTTTTTGGAAAAAAAATGCTAGCCAAAAAACAACATGGAAGCTTTCAAATATAATACAAAAGAATTGTATTATATTTTAAATGACAGAAATGTGTTAAATTTGTATTGTTTTTTATAGATTCAACAGAAAAAGTTATCATTGATTGGTATATTGGAAGATATGTGTTGAACGACTAAAACATCACATGATCACCATTTCCTGTGCTTACACAAGCTGAAAAACCAGTAACAACTTTCTTCATACAATAATCCCACCCAGTGCAAGCAATAGTAGTCAATAGATGCTATAAAGTTTGTGCATCAAAATAACCATCTAAGACTTACTTATGCAATATCTGCATACTAGTTTCAAACTTGTAGCCTTCATCACTGAAGAACATTTGATTTGAAATTACTGCAATAAGATCTTTGGCTCTAATATACCAAAGACACCAAAATATGTAGTTACAAAACTGGATTAATATCTGTATGACTATCCAAACAAATAATCTTGAATTGAAAACAATATTTTCTTTTCAAAAGTAACCTTTATTAGTCAAAAAAACATTATTGTTCTCAATTTTAACTCATAGCTACAATTAACTAAAAAAGTAAAAGGTGACTATTGGAAACTGCATTTGGTATAGTGATCTAAGATTCAAGATTAATCAATGAGGCAGGCCACAAGCTAAAAAATTGTCTGATGGATATTGGATAAGTAAGTCTTAGGTAGGGATTTTGGTGCACAAACCACCTAGAATCAATTGATTACTAGGCTTGCACCAGGTTGCACTACTCTATGGAAATATTAGTGTTAATGCAAAACTACAGAGATAGAAAGTTTTTAAAAAATAATTATTGAAAGGTATTATTTCTAATCTTCAAAAACATTCCAATAAAATATTATGAAACCTTGCAAATCATTTAAAATGTTAACAGAATTTGAAGATAGTTTGGACTTGTCTGTAATCATTAAGAAAATAACTGATACTTTATTAAGCACTGCAACAAAGTTGTCTGGTAAGATATAGCAATAAAACCGGTAATTTTTTTATTCCGATAAAACATTGTCTAAACAAAAGAAGAAATATGTAACTTTTAGAAAATGATATGTTAAGAATAATTGAATAGCTAGAATTTTGTAAAATTGCAAAAAAATAAAATAAAAAACACCTTCAAAGTATAAAATAACTGGATTAAGTATTCAAATGATGTCTGATCAAAATCTTAGCTGAATCATTAATAAAACACTAATTCTTTTAATGTAGAAAAATGTAAATGTGCATTAATAATATCTCAAGCTTATGATAATGAATGTCTGTAATTGTATAATATATACAATAATAAAGAAATCTAACAATAAAAATATGGCCAGAAGATTCCCTGTAAGCTTGAAATATAAATTAATCAAATCTAATGTTATCTCTGGGTTTAAAATATTGAGATATAATAAAAAGATTCTTAAGTTTTCTTATTTAATTATAAAACTTACCATAGATATGGCTGAATAACAAAAAGGAATTTTATTATATCCAAATCACGTCTTATAGTAACTAAGCATTACTATTTAAACTATATATGATAGTATTAGTGACTAATATCAAAAATATTACTTTTAGCAAGTCAGTGTACCTTTAAATAAACATAATGTGATAATATTGAGTGAGCATAAATCGTCAATTAGATAATGAATGCAAAAACATGCAGTACAAAAGTTAAAGTCAATTTGATAAATATAAATGAAGTTTATTCACAAAATTGGAAATAATAAATAAGAAATTATGTTGTCAACAAAATATATCATCAACGATTTTTTTAACAAAAAGACTTTATGAATATCAAAATTTATTCAAATTTTAACCACCCTAATAGACTGTGGAAGTGTCTCTTCACATGATTTCAGACAAACTATTAATTGAAAAAGTTTATTTACACAAGCATTAAATGAAGTTTAAAATTAGAAAATTATTAAAACAAGCCTTAAATACACTGCGAAAATAAAAAAAATATTAAGTAGTCAAAATAACATGCTTTATATTATCTTTATGTAATTATTATAATTTAAGTGTCCTAAATATGTATTTCTTTTATGTAAATTGCAAAGTTAATAAATACTATTTACTCTATTTATAGTAAATTGAGTGGCTAATCTTTAAAAAAATAATTCACCTCTTTTTATAGTAAATTGAGTAAATCTAAATATATTTTTAAAAATTATAAAACAGCAAAATTAAAAAAATTAGAAAACAGTTTTTAAGTCTGTCAATTTTATTTCTGTCTTCCTATCATTTACCATTAAAGAAAACAATTATTTTTTTGAATCATTTATAAAATAATTTAAAAAATAAACAAAATATTTATTAAAAACATTTAAGAAAAATATATATTAAATCAAATTATGAAATCTGGGTATGGATGTTTTCCGATAAACATTATGATATAAATAAATACATATTTGATTACATGTAGGTATTTAAAAGTACACATAGATTGTGAATATAAATTGATTTGAAAAAAATAATAGTAGTGTAGTCTAAGTCGTAAATAAAAAAGAATCAGCACAGATGGATTATGTTAAGATAGGAAAAACCACTGGTTAAAACAATTTTTCACAGAATAGTTTGGATAATCATATCTTGCTGATTGTTTAAAGTATTTTTTTAATATTACATCTATCACAGCAAGTATGATGACATTAGCAAGTGAAGACTATTTACATGAGTGTCTAAAAATTTAACCATAACAGTCAAAGGACTTGGAACTATGCAAATTAGATACAGACAAATGATGAAGTTTTATAAAATATGATGTTGCCTACTTTAAACTATTAAACCATGATGTAAAAAAGATGGGGGATGAACCATTGTATATTTATAGAAGAATTTTCCTGCAATATCTGTTGTCATCAATATCCTAAGAAGATAGTAAAAAAATAGAACAGGATTGATAGAAATTATTGATAAAAATTTGTGCATATATAGTAAATGTATGATTTCTGTAGAAAACCATACTTTAAACTAAAAAAATAAGACATTTGGTAAGATCTTACCTTTATATTTATCCACAAGACTTTAAGTTTTAATATTTATAATTATTTTTTTTATTGTTTTTAACATTTTCTATTGCATTAATTGTATTTATCTCATAATAGTTTCAAAAGTATAAGCAACAATTCCATATTTTTTTATTTATTGTAAATAAAAATTGTTATTATTATTATTATTATTATTATTATTAAATGTGGTTTTAATTTCTCCTTATTTGTAAAAATGAAAATACTTAATTGTAAATTATTAGAGAAAAAATATAGTTAGTAATAAATTTGGCTGAACGTTTTCGAGGAATCGTGCCTCATACTCATAGCCTTCGTGAAATATTATTATTATTATTATTATTATTATTATTATTATTATTATTATTATTATTATTATTATTATTATTATTATTATTATTATTATTATTATTATTATTATTATTATTATTATTATTATTATTATTATTATTATTATTATTCAATTTCATGTTTTTTTACATTTCAAACTCATTCTTATGTACAATTAATATTCATTAAGACTGACAATTCATGTAATTCACTGGGGGGGGGGAGGACAGAGATAAGGATAGTAATGCAAATCAATGATGATCAGTAATATTAAAATTTCCAAAAGTAAACTTTCTATTTAAAAAGTTTGATGTCTTAAGATTCATTTGTAATAATTATATGTAGTTTGACTATCAGTGCCAGGTTATAAGTTACTTGATATTCATCATAGAAGTGGTTACATTAAATGTCTATATGTGATTTAGAAAATCACATCTAATTATTTATACTTATTTTTCTACATTAATATATATATATATATATATATATATATATAACAGCAATATAAGTATATATAATTATATATATATATATATAACAGCAATAAACTATTATAAACAGTCTGTTAATCCACAAAAGTACTTTCAGTTAATTCCTTAACCTTCCTCAACTGACATTAATTTCAAATAATAAAATAAAAGCAAACACCATCAACTCAAATCCCATGAATACCAAATTTTAATGTTAGCAGCTTGTCTATTAATTAAATAAATTTTATTCCTATTTATTAAAATTGTCTTCTTAATTTTTTTTTATTGTGATTTCTCTCTTCATGAAAAATCTTCACATTTTCAATATTAAACTTAAATTTATATTTACATGTCCTTTCATAATCTAAGAAAACTGAAACAATCATTAAATTACTATTACCTTTTACATGCTTATATAACAATTCATGCTCCTTTAATCTTTTTTCGATACTACATGTCGATTCACCTATATACGATAACATACATCCATGAAAATTTTGATACACAACATTATAAAAGCATATGAAAAGTAAAAGTAATAGTGATTTAATAACTTCTCCAGTTTTTTTGGATCATGAAAGGATATGTAAATATAAATTTAAATTTGATATTGAAAGTTTGAATATTCTTTATGAAGAGTGAAATCATAGTAAAATAAAAATTAAGACAGCAATTTTAATAAATAAAAATAATATGAATTTAATTAATAGATAAGCTACTAACATTAAAATTTGAGATTCATGGGATTTGAGTTGATGATGTTTGCTTCCATTCTGTTATTTGAATTTATGGCAATTGAGGCAGGTTAAGGAATTAACCGAAAGTACTTCAATGGATTGAAAGACTGTTTATAATAGTTCATTATCATTATAATTATTGTTTTTACTATCATTATAATAGTTTTTTAATTAAGTTTTTTGTCTTTTTTTTATCTTTTTTGGAAAAAAAAGGGGGGAGGTTTGGTGAAGAAAAAGTTTTGAATAGACAAATATGGGAAGTTGTCTGATAAATAGGAAGGATGGGTTGCGTTTGTGATAAGATTAGGGAAAAAAAAGAAAAGAGAAGAGAGAAGAAAAAAAAAAAGGGTAAAGATCGAGAGAAGGGTTGAGGGGTTTGATGGGTTTGAGGTTTTCACTGTCGTCTTTTGGAAGCCCGTCGCTCTGGTCCTAAATTAGATCGGAGATTCGGAAATAAAATAAAGAAAACACTTGTGTCCTATGTTGTGAGTCTTTATTATAATTTTTTTATTTTTTTATTTTAATTTTTGTAGTTAGAAAATTTAAAATCAATATTATATATTATTTTTCAGTTGTATGTTGTTATTATTTTGTGTTTGTTTTATTTTTTTATTTTAATTTTTTTTTTTTATTTATTTTATTTGTTTTTTTTTTGGAATGTTGGGTTTTCTTGGTTGTTTGTGTTAGTTTTTTTGTTGTTTTGGGTTTTTTTTTTTTTTTTTTTTTTTTTTTTTTTTTTTTTTTTTTTTTATTTAAAATTTTTTTTTTTATTTCTTTTTTTTTTTAAATGGGGGGTTTTGGTAGGGTGTTATTTATTCTATATTTGTCACAGTTTGGAAATAGGGGGAAAAAATTGTGAGGTTTAAAAGGGTAGAGGAAATGGAGTTTTTTAGAGAAAATTTTTTACATTTTCTTAAGATGAATAAAGTAGCTAAAAGATTATTAAGAATAAAATTTTCAATATTTTATTCCTTCCTGCCGGTTTGTTATTTATATAATATTTTTGGTAAAAAGGGGGGAATTTTATTTGTTTTGATTTTGAAAAAAAAATTTTTTTTTAGAAATTAAATAAATATTTGAAGATTGAATTTGTAAAAGGATTAAAAAATTAAATTTTCGATAAAAATTAAAAATTTTAGAAGAAGGAGAATTATTTAAAGAAAAAAAGATAAAAGAATAAGAGTATAAAGGGAATTTAAAGCTTTTATGGGTAATATGTAGATTTGAGTTTTTATTTTTTATAAAATTTTCACTTAGTAAAAAAATTGCATGAGTGAGTAGAAATATCGTTTAATTTTGAAATCATAGATGTCTTGCTATAAATTAGTGGTTAAAAAATAAAAAAAAAATACTGTACTCATATAATTGTAGTGGGAAGATGATTACTTAATGTTATTAGTAAGTAAATTATAAATTTTTTTATAAATTATGAATAATATTGATTGAAATATTATCCCATAAAATTTTTTGGATGAAGATTGAATGAGAAATAAAAAATTTTAAAATAGACAAATAATTAATACTAATATTGATAGATTAATAATTATATAATCTTTAAGTTGTAATGTCTGTTTAATATAATTATTGAATGTTTGAGTTATAATAAATTTTATTATTAATTACTTTATTTATTAAAATTAATATATTCTATTAATTTTTTTTACCTTTAGTTATTAAATTAGATCGTATAATTATTATAGGTAAATATTTGGATATATGTCTAAGATGTCAATAGAAATTAAAATGTTTGTAGTTGTATAATATTTAGTGAGTTGTAGAAAATAGTGTGTGATTAAAATAAATTTTTATGTTGTAGTTTGATAATTAAATATAAATTGGGAGAAAAATATATATATATATATATATATATATATATATATATATATATATATATATATATATATATATGATTACTAGATAGAGCTTTACCAATAGCTCCTAACAAGCTTTTGTTTACATAAATTATGAGAGAGATAGAATTCAATATCTTTTTTATTGTCTCCAACCTTCAGACCATGGTTTCGAACTAGTTGGCTCACCTCAGTGAGAACTAGAAATGAAAACTAAATACTTACTCTACCATCAGCATTATGAAACATGTTCCTATCTGTTTGAAAGCATGAATTTTTCAGATATGTAAATATGTTCAAATCCTGCTAAACAAACTCAGTTGTTTCCATATCTGAAAAATTCATGCTTTCAAACTGATAGAAACATGTTTCATAAATGCTGATTGTAGAGTTAGTATTTAGATCTAGTTTCTAGTTTTTCCTACCCTTCACTGAGGTGAGCCAACTAGCTTAAAACCATGGTCTGAAGGTTGGAGACAATGAAAAAAATATTGAATTCTATCTCTCTCAGTGTTTATGTAAACAAAAGCTTGTTAGAAGCTAAGCTCCATTTAGTGATCATAAAATGCAAGCTAAGAGCAAATTACAAAATTTATAACTTGTTTTGTTTATCATAAATGTACCCTTGAAGGTTTTTGCAATGATATATATTGCAGAGGATTTTACTATATGGTGAAACTGAATGGATTTCAGACCCATATAGCTGTCTAGTTTGTTTAGCTGGCTTTGAAGATATTTACATATCTGAAAAATTCATGCTTTCAAACTGATAGAAACATGTTCCATAAATGCTGATTGTAGAGTTAGTATTTAGATCTAGTTTCTAGTTCTTTCTACTTTTCACCATAGGTGAGTGAACTAGCTCAAAACCATGGTCTGAAGGTTGGAGACAATGAAAGAGATATTGAATTCTATCTCTCTCAGCATTTATGTAAACAAAAGCATGTTAGGAGCTATTGATAAAGCTCCATCTAGTGATCATAAAATGCAAGCTGAGAGCAAGTTATGAAATTTATAACTTGTTTTGTTTATCATATATATTTTATATGTAAAATTTTAGTTACAATTTTAAAAAAAGATAAACATTTTTTAGCTATCAAGAAATTTGAAATGAAGACAATATTCAGGTTCAATTTTTGTTGCATACATATAACTCATATTTAAGATATATTAGAAATATTAACAATAAATTTACTAGTTATTAGCATAGCATAATCTTTAGAACCATTTATTTGTTAACCATGTGTGATGCAAGTTTGCATGTGTTTTGAATGTTTGAGTAAAAATGAAAGTTGAAAAATTGATTGTTTTTTTATTTATTGATATATTCTGGCTATTATTAATTTTGCTAACTTTTAATTAGGAGTTATTTATATTTAATTTAGAAAAGTTTTTTTTTTTTTTTTGGTAAATGCTTTTGTAATTATGATATATTTATTAATTGAGAGTTGAGTCAAGTCTTTAACTTTTTAAAAGCAGCTGAGAGTTATCGCAGCCACCATACAAGCAAGTAGTTGGTTGCAGATGGTTGTGAGTTCACATCCCGGCCAATGCTATGACATATGGACAAAAAAACTTTCTTAAAAGCATGGCTTTTTCTCAAGCAGACCCTAGAGGACAGCACTACTTTAGATAGGCCATAAAAACCCTTGAATATTTCATTATCCTTGGCATTGTACATTATATTAAAGAACAATATTGATAGTTTTTGAGCAACAAAATGGGTATGAATGAAATATCTCATTGTCAAATTCTCAAGGATTACATCGTAAAGATGTGAGACTGTTAAAGTTAGATTTTAAAGATTGGTAACTAGTTATATCCTTCTCAATTTCCTAAATATCCATCATCAATCTAATTAAAGATCAAGTCGATCAAGCTAAAGCAATTTTAATTGCTTATTTAATCCAATCATGTTTTGTTATATTTATTTTAAGCACATTCACAACTTCTAAGTACAGTAGTTTGTTTATCATACACACATTTAATCTTGCACTTCAATATTCTTCAAGGGATGAAAATTAAATTCATAGTATGCAGATTCTAATATATTATTTTTTTACAAAATGTACTAGTAACATGCCTGATTTCATCTTTTTTCTTAATTATTATATCATATGCATGTTAATCCCTGAACATAAAACTGTATAGAGTTTTGTGCAATAGTTCTTACATATGATTATTTATCAATTCTTGATTTTGTTAATAAATATATTTTTATATTTATTAAATTTAACTTTATGTTTGTTTATTATTATTATTTTTGCATCTTACATTATAACAATGAGATATTGTTCTATTGTAGAGGTGAGTGGGGGTGGGGAGTACTAAATAATTAATGCAGAGTATGTACTTTAGCCCAGACATCCAACTGATAATTTTACAGTACTATGAAATCATGCATATAATGCACATACTTGCTTAATAGAACATACACTTGGACTAGATATAGAAGATTAATATGTTATCAGAAAATGTTTACTTAAATTATTTTATATCTTGGATGGTATTTATATAACTAATTATTATTAATTAGGCTAAATTCGAACTCAGACATGTGTGTTAAAGTAATTAGATTAATTACAATTTGAATGCAATAAAATTGCCATTTGCATATTTTCTACATAAGTGTATGTGTTCTTTCCATACCACATCCTCAAGTATTACTATCATTTACTGCAGAGCTGGCCCTTTACTCATTTATTTACATATTGCAATATATTTGTAGTTATATATTGAACTATTTTTCATCATCTAATCGAATTATTAAATGTGCTTGGGATACAGTCAATTGTAGACAAGGTTTCATGTGAGATTATTCTGCTCTCTTAATCAGGTATTGACCTTTATATGCATAAGTACTAAGTTTAAGAAGCCATTCTAGCCAACTAATCTATTATGTAAAAGATAATAAAGAGTTTATATTGTAACCTTATATTTTGGTGCTAAATATAAAGCTTGATAGAACTGACTTAAAACATTCTCTGTCTTCTTCTAGATGACTTGATTGTCTTGGCTTGCAGTTTGTATCTACTTGATGCTTGCATTTGAAGTAACTTAATCATGAGAATATTTAATATTTGGCCTTGCTTACTGCATGTATTTTTTAATGTATTAAAAAAATTGCTTTTTTCCATCCACTGATTTAGATCAGATGTGTTTAACCTGTAAGAAATCAACAACTTATATCAAGTTTAGTAAAGTGTGATTAAAAATAATAATAATCCTTATTTATTTTAAAATAATCATAGAAATTATCTTTAATTTAAATCAAAAGCTATTTATTTAATTATTTTTCAATTATTAGGTAAAATATGATAAACACATTTTGCATTTTTCAGTGTGACAGAGCGTTCATATATTATTTTTTTAAAAAAATGGAATAAAAATAACATGTATGTAAAACATGTAAAAAAAAAAAAATTAAAAAAATTAATAACAAAATGAATTAAATCAAAATTTCTCCTATATGAATCAAACTACAAGGTTTGTAATATTTTAACAACATGACTGGCTGAATTTAGATAATCTGTTCAAGTTTTGCCCACCAAGAATCAAGTTGCTGATAATCTTCTTAAATATCTACCATTAAAATGTAACGGAATGATTAACCTTGAAAGTGAATATAATAGCTAAGTGGTCAGTGTATTTGGAATATACTCTATTACTTACAAATGGTTAACATTAAATAGTTATCTTAATTCCATGATTTATTTAGATAGCTATATTATACATGCATCATAAAATGTTAGACTAATTTAATTTATAAAATCTATGTATTATTATATTATGCATATGCCAAATGAAATGCTATTTTAATGTCTTTGGGTGTCAAATGATTGAATAATAGGAAATTGATTATCCTACTTGAACTTAAACTATCAATAACGTTCCTACTATTTGATTTGTTTATTATTGAAATAATGATAACAGCTGTTTAACAGCTAACTAAAGGAAAACTATTTTCTGACTTCCATAGCCAATGTTGGATTGTTAGATTATTCTTTGCTCTAATTATTATTCCTAGTTTTGATCTTGAATAGACAAATTAAGATAATTTAAATATTATAAATTTGTAACAATGCTTGATAGGATGTAGAATTTAGTAATTTATAAAGAATATTCTAAAATTAAAACTCTACATGTCATGCTTTTAAAAATTATATTGTCTATTCATAGATTCCATGCAAGAGTCCTTTAATTTGTAGTATTCACAATAATTGGAAATAAAAGGAATATAATCAAACCTCTGAAGTTTGTCATTATAATTAAAAAAAAAAAGATTGTTTTATGTGATGTACATTAATTGTTAAAAGATTCGCTATATTTATTTTATGGGTGAATATTTACTATACCCAAAATGTTGTGTACTTTAATTTAATGTTTATTTAAATAAGAATGTATTTTATTTTCATACGAACTTATATGTGAAGTTCAGCGCTTGCAAGAAATTTAAGAATTATTGGTGGATTTATAATATTTGCCAACATTACATGAATTATACCTATGAGACTTTTCAGGGTTCTGTGCCTATACTTATATCATATTTATTACATTATTATTATGCTCATATTTTAAGCAGAGTCAGTCATTATCTCAGTCATTCTTTTTTAAAAGAACACTTTTTCATTATATTTTAACCCATGTCTGCTACAGTGCTTGTGTTTTCTGAGTTAGCAGAAAAATTGAGGAGGATGGTTTTACAGTTTGATTTCTAGTAAATATTAATACTGCTTTGTAATGTTAAATGGCATTATTCTGTGCTGGTGGTTAATCTGCAGAACTGCATGTAATTATATATGTTGCTTGATAGTGATTTAGAAATCCACAGAGCATTCAATGTTGTGTTATATCTATGTGTAGATGAATGCCTCCACAGGAATATCATTTTACTTTATAAATGTAGATTTGGGCATAGTCTTTATGTACTATGATGTTAAAATTATCTTCATTCATCTATAGGGATAACTTGTAAGTTCAGTCATAAGATATAGCATGGCATCCTATCTAAATTGTCTCCATAGTGTATTATATATTTATTTACATAATATTTTAGTTGAATTGAGATTTGAACCTCCACTTTGGTTCAGTATTTAATTATGGACAACTCTCACAACTATATCATTACCTATTGATTATTATTATAAGTTTACAGTATAGGTTCATTGGTTCTGGAACTGACACATTGGATATTTCATGACTAAATGATGAATTCCATTCACTTCCTTCAGGTCTAACATTAAGTCCATTTATAACAAAATCTTGTAACTGTGTCTATTATAAACCTCATGTATACTATGCATGTATTGAAAGATAGATGGAATGATATTTTATTTATTTTGTTTATTTTATTTGTTTATTTATTTGTTTATTTACATTGAAATATTATGTAATCAATTATTTGTTAATGATAAAATTGTAAATAAATGTTAACTCATGATTTAACTTATTATGTTGTTGCTATTTGTCATTCACAAAAAACAGAAAATCCTACATATTGAGTAGAACATATATTAAAGCACATATTGTGACTAATAAGGCAAATAAGTCTTACTAATATTATGGGGAAATATTTAAATGCTTTGGTTCTTGGGTAGTTCATGATGTATGGGGTACAATAAAGCCCCATTTACCTCTTCCATGACTTTAGCTTTGCTTTATTAATTCTGGAATTTAATACAAAATTTATTGTTTATATAAATGTTTAAAATATTAGACTCAAAATTCATAGATAAATTTACTAGATAAAGTTATGATAGAATTCATTATCTTAATGCTATGATTTGCAACTCATTAAATATAATAAGAGGCTCACTGCTATTGATTTAATTATAAATTTAAATTAATGAGGAAGGAACCCAAGTTTTTCTATGCTTACCTATTATTGCAAAGCACATACCTTGCACATTTGTACCAAAATCCTAAGTATGTCTGAGCTATGATCAACCATGTTATAGTGATACTTACAATTATTGCTTTCTTGTTAATAACTTGTATTTATCATATGATAAGTAGTATAGACCTGGGGAATCTTACATGTCATTCTGAAAGAATAATCTTGTCCATGGTTCTCATGCAAATGGAAATTTCAGATTAAGGTTTTGAGTGATAGTAAAAACTACATAGATTTAATTTGTTTTAGGTGATCCTAACATACTTTTACATACTGCTATGATGGGTCTTCATGGTGTACCCTGGCTGCTACTGGATTAGCTCATAACAATTTCATGCTATACTGGTCATTTTATCTGTTGTGACCAGATCAGACTTTTTGGTTACAATATATATACATAATTTTTTATGGGAGTATTATTGACTATTCCATTTGTTTTTTTAAGGATGACATTAATGGTCATTACAAAACATTATGCATTATCATATAGATATATCCAAAGAATGTACCAAGGAACATAAGATTAATTATTAGACAGAGACACAAAGTGAAACAAAATTTCAAGCCATTCAACATATTACTGTCCTGTTCAACTTATTTAATTAAATAAATTGAATGGCTTGAAATGGACTATTGAAAAGGAACAGGACAATAATATTAAATATTTAGATTTAATGATTATAAGAGATAACTTTATATAATTAAGCCACTGCAAAAAAGAAGATATATAAATTGTAAATCAAAAGTGCCAATGATGCACAAGATGGAAAGTTTTAAATCTTTTTTGTTTTGGAATGAAAAATTATGTCATTACCAAAGTGATAAACTGAAAAATATTGAAATATTTGCTAAGGAATTGGTTGATGATGGTTATAAAATGGAATAAATAAACAATACTTTATGTCAATTTAAAAAAAGTTATAATAATTTAAAGGAAATGAAGATTAATAGTAAACAATGGATATCTATTCCATTTATTTCAAATCCACAAGTGAAATTTTTATGGATTTATATAAGAATGTGTTTAATGTTTCATTCTACGTTCCAAACAATATTAATAAATTAATTAATAATTCTAAGGATGTCATAACTGTCAAGCAGAAAAGTAATGTCATATATCAAATTTTTTGTGATTGTATGCTGTCATATATAGGTGTATCTAGATGCTGTATTGAGAAGAGATTAAAGGAGCATGAATTGTTATACAAGCATGTAAAAAATAAAAATAATGGTGATTTAATATCTCCTTTAGTTGTCTTTGATCACGAAAAATGTGTAAATATAATTTAAATTTGATTTTGAAAATTCTTCATGAAGAGAGAAAGAAACCATAGTAAAATAAAAATTAAAGAGGCAATTTTTATAAACAGGAATAAAATGCATTTAATAAATCGTCAAGCTGCTAACATTAAAATACGAGATTTGTGGAATTTGAATTGATGACATTTGCTTCCGCTTTTGTTTTTTGAATTTAATTGAAGTTGAGGCAGGTTTAAGAAATTAATCGAAAGTACTTATGCAGATTTAAGAATTGTTTGTAATAGTTTGTAAACCGTTAAATTTATTATTTTAATTATAATTACAATTTTGCTTTTAATTAATGGACATTTTATTTATTTTACACACACACATATATATATATATATATATATTGTAACTGATGGAATTGATGATTGCTGTATTCCATTTAAATTGAAGAAAGAAGGCTCCAAACGTTGGTGCCATTTTGTAACTGATTGAATTAATGATTGCAGGTGATGGTTAGGATGATCAATCTGATCTGATAAAAAAATCCAAAATGTAATTTAAATTAATCTAGTCTAGCTCAATCGGGTCGCCATTATGTAATAAACCATCACAAAGCACAAATAATCTCTCTTAAAGTCTAATTTGTTTAAGCTATATGTGAAACGAAAGAATAATGAGATTATCTGCTCCAGGCATCAACAAATCCATCATATTACAAAGTACACTGCAACCATCTACTATTGCCCTAGACAATAATATATGATTAGGTTAACTACTTGATTACCAATCTAGTGAAAATCAAATCCAATTGATAACTAAAGCAGATTTCAATATATATTTTATTAACCTATTATTATTGTAGTAATTTAAATCTACTTCATTATTTAATGATGCTGCATTTTATCTTAACGGATAAGCTTCAAAATACCTATAATTGTATTTTACCAAAACATTTTTACATATAGACACTATTTAAATATCAAAACAAAATAATCCTTGACTCAAATATGTATCTAGTTTAATAAATGTTAAATAGAAAGTATAAACATTCGTGTCAATAAGCGATGCACAATTCTTCTACTCCAATATTTAATTAATAATTTTCAATTGAAATCAACTAGTTTTTATATCATTTTAGAAACACTTTGAAAACCTATGCACTCACTTAAATGTTTAAAAAAATTAATCTACGTCTAGTTTACTACGAAGCTATAAAGTAATATATAAATAATTTATTCGTGTCTTCCAATAAAGTGATACTTAATTATTGCTTCGTTTATATGTTAAAATAGAATACTCCACGAAAACTTATTAGCTATTTTCTATCTTTATAATGTCCAATCATATTATATAAAAGCGGTATTAAGTTTCTATTGGATGTTTATTCACCTATGAGTATTAACCCTTTTCCCACGTCCGACGAGGCTCCTCGTCGACATCTGAAATCACTCTAACTCAGTTCGTTTTCATACGAAAAAATTCGTTAAATACGTATTGAATTCGTTTTTAAAAGTTCTGTACGATGGTGACATCTTCTGATTTATTTTAGAAGTAAAAAATAGAAAAAAACGCATTTAAACCTAAACAAAGAAGGAACATTATTTGTGATTGGTTCTTAGCATGCTCTCAACCGAAAAAGACATTCTGATTGGCTGGAAAGAACAAAGAAACTGCCTGATCAAAGAAAATAAAGAAAAACGCTGAGATTTTCATTTCGAATACGATTTAAATTATTATTAAATAATATTTATGGAAATTAAACATAATTTTCAGAGAGAATAATAAAAAAACAAAATTATTTTCGAAAAATATTGAAGATTTTAGTACAAATATTGAAATTGTAATAAAAAGAAATATTTACTTTTCTATAACGTAAAAGTCGATCTTTTTGTTTACATTATAACTTTTATGTTGCCGATATTGAATATCTTAGAATAAATAAATAGCAATTTATTTTTGAAAGAACTTTCATTGTCTTCACAACCTTAAAAATTAATTATATACTTTTTATAAACGTATCTGAGTTGAATTTAATATTATAGGCGAATATGTTTTAACAATAGGCTTTGTCTTCAGTTTGTGAGTTGGCCAATTAAAAGATTTGATTTTTATCTGATACAACCAATGATAAAATTAGCGGTTTAAGGGTTAATATTATTAATTCGAATCTTTAAACAATTGAATATAGAATTGGTTGGCAATAATTAAAATATATGATTATAATTGATATTTATACAAATCAAAACAATATTCAATTAAACTGGTCAATAAAGTTTGTTCTCTTCATTTTATAGAAGTTTAAGAAAAATATCTAAGAGGAGTTATTCTGAACCAACGATAAAGCATGATCTGTTTAGATTTTTATGACGGAATCAGACAAACATGAAATGATTGACTTTGTAATATTAACTAAGATAAATGATAATATATATATATATATAATATTCGAATGCAAATATAAATATAAATTTCATATGGGAATAAATAAAATACTAATAAGCAAAGCATACCATATCTTATATTCTAGCTCACTTACCAAGCTGAGTTTGAACCTTGTTATTTAAATAGCTACGTCATCTTATGCAATCCAAATAAAATAAAATAATTAAGCATAGTCTTGGTATTTAAATTAACTCAATTTATTGGATTATATAAAAGAAAATTGGCAAGATTAATTATAAAATACATTGGAAATTACTTTATATTTCAGATTGATTGACTAAATAAAAATGATAAAATTACTGTGTATCTCTAAATGTGTTGCGACAACAATAACGACATAAAGAAAAATGAATGAATGAATGGAGAGACTTTTGGATATTTTACTGAAAAATTTATATATAACAGATACCAAAGATATGAAATAGGATGGGACCGAAGTCTATTTGTTTATCAAAATAATAACCGATAAATGAATATGAAATCATATGATATATTTGAATCTCTCCGATCATTTTCATTTAATAAATTATATTACTCTTAGAGATAATTTAAATAAAATACACATCCTTTTCAAATACATGTAAAAAAAAACTATTATGCGCACATGTTTATATAAAAAAAAGTCATACCATATATATATAAGAGTCTGTCGGTTCACTATTTATTTGTCCATTGACTGACTTCAGTTTTTATGATGCAAAGAGATGTTTATTTCTCAGAAATAATAATTTGAACTTTATAGTGCTTCACTAACAGTCCTTTTTCTTTTCCAGAAAGGAGAGTGCAATTTAATTAGCCTTTTTTTTTATGATGTGAATTAATCCAGTTGATCCTGTGTTCCTTTGCTCGTGACACAATGTTTATGCAAATCCAATGGTAGTTATACACCAAACTTTAAACCAGAAATATCTTTGTTTTTAAAACTAAAATAGCCGATTTTTATATAAAGCATTTTTTTTTTATAGGTTTCCTTTTTTTTTTTTACATTTTGTTATCGTTCCCTTGGAAATCCTTCGCAACTGCCCCTTCAACTGATTGAACGGGCAGATAATTTAAGCTTATTTTTTCATGGTTTATGGTTTAACACACAAAAAAATATTGAAAAATGTTTATTTGTAAAAACACAGAAAATAGGTCCATCTGTGGCAATTACAAAAAGACGATAGCTTCTCTTATAGTCTGTTGGCTGCTATTTATGTGTTCTCTTTCTGGTGTTCTGGTATCATAACAACCACTGAATATTACTAGAATAAACTTCAATGCCAAACGATAAAACAGAACAATTTTTTCCACCCGGCATTCAAGTACGATGGAAGTTTGGAGAAAATGGATACATGGAAATTAAATCCAAATTCGATTAGATTTTTCTTATTATTTATAAACCAAAATACACAATTAATATAACAAACTTTATTCACTTTATAAACACAAATAATTTACACACATATATATATATTTAATAATAATATTTTTTTAAATTAATTTATAAACAAATATACATAATACAAAAACATTGTATTATATGTAATAATGTTACTATGGTGCATGCATTAATATACATGAAATATGTAAAATAATATCGATCCTATTTAAATAAACTTATATTGTACTGAATTGTTTTCAAAATTTATTTATTTACCTATATGTTTTTCCTGAGTTTGATTATAGTGAATTTATTATTTTAAAGCTAGAATCAACAGTAAACAATTCTATTTACAAGCTTTAGGTTGCCATGGTGATCAATTTAAATCTATATTTCCAAGATCTTCCATTATCTATCTATCAAGCAAAGGAAAAATCAAATAAGATCAACAAACTTCTTTATTTTTTTTTTAAATACCTGGATCATTAATCTGAATATTCGCAATATATATATAAACAGAAATGCTGTTTTACGTGTGTATGTATTTTAAGAGCTATTTTACCATCTCACCTAAAAAAACAGCAGATGTAGAAAAAAGAAGTTGATCTTATAATTTTTTAGAAAAATATAGTGATAAGTTTATGAATTTACAAGAAAATCATTATTTTCTAGAACTGAAAAAAAATAAAGATAAACATTCATTATTGATTTCATAATTTTAGATTATGATATAAATATGTCACTCGCATTTATTTAAAGCTGGCATTTATTAAAAATATTACATTTTTAATTTGTGAAACAATGTTGTTATACAAATTGTAATAATCACTTGAGGCAGTCTTATCAAATTGGAAAACATGGCTTATCCTTATGATTTCTTATCTGTCCTGCTAAAAGTAATGTGCAATCCTTAAGAAGAGAAAAGCACTCAGGCTTAAATGAAAGCTGTGCAACAAATCAGATACGGTGGGCAGGGCTGTTTAATCAATCCAGAGATCAGAGTATAAATAGTTGAGTTGAAAGTTCAGAGCAGATTTTAAAAAGAGATTTTAAAAAGGATTTAAAAAAGATTTTAAAAAGAACTTTTTTGAAAAGATTTTAAGTGCAGTTAAAGAGGTAAGAAAACTGAAGAGTTAAAAAGTTAAAATTTTCATCTAAGTGTTGATTGAGTATTTAATTGACAGCTGATTTTAAGGAACCTTGGAATATATTTATAGCCACTGTTAATAATGAAAAAAGAAAATATTAATAAGGAAATCATAACAATGGAAGGTATGGTAACAGCTTCTTCTCTTCATCCAAAGCCATGGTTCTCCAAGATTTGCCTGGGTGAACATAATGGAATGTAAATAATGCCATTCATCTTAAATACAATGACCCCTTTTGAAGACAGTCACATCATGTATATGAAGAAACAAACTGGATAAAATGAAGGTAATGATTTTATAAAATATTCGATACTTATGTGTGTTTATAAAAACAAAACAAAACATCTTTCTAAGAAAAGAAAAAAAAAGAATAATTATAGCTATGTGAAAATACATTGTATTAATAATAGATATCTTAAATATTGATAATCAAAAGGCATTTCATTCAATACTTATATGTGTTTATAAAAGCAAAAAAACAAAAAACAAACATCTTTCTTAAAATAAATTATGAATAAATGTAGCTATGTGAAAATACATTTTATTATTGATAAATTACAAATGAAACTGCTGATCAACTTATATCTAGAAACATACATCTGTGGCAGACCAAACAACAATATTTATGCTATATATTAGAATAACTAAATAAAAATTACAAATGCTTACATGCGTATTGATTGTATATGAATATTACACATAACTATAATTAACTAAATTATAATAATGTGTTTATAATCCAGATAAAATTAGAAAATATCAAAATGAATGTATTTATACAGAATGAATGTATTTAGTAAGTTTATACTATATTATGAATAAATTCAAACATTTAAATATGAATTAGTATGTCAGTAAAAGTTAATGGTTATATGCGTATAATGAACCACATACTTAAATAAGTTGAAAGATTAAGAAAATCATTTTTTTTGTTTTTTAAAAAAAATTATTTATTATTTGAAAACTTTGAGAAAAGTAATATAAACACAGAATTAAAACATGTTATATTTACAAGTTGAGAAATAAGAATACCAAAACAATGTGTCATGGTTAAATGTACAATGATATACCTGGAGTTATTGGTGCATATATATTGTATATATGTCTTATGAAATTGAAAATACCAAATAAACACATTTTCAAGATGAATTGATATCTGGACAGATGGAAATACATACACTTATAGGTTACCTGAATAACCAATGGATATAAATATGCTTATATCGACCAATTCAAACCTTGAAATAGGTAACCAATGAACCTAGGATAAATGTGCTTATAGTATGGATTCAAACCTGGATTTGGATAACCATGAATAGAAATATATTTATTATGCTTTAACTAACTTAAAATTAACTGGAATAATAGAAATGCTCTTGCCTGTAAAGAATATCTTCATACATGAGTAATTTAACCCACATTACATGTAACAACTACCTAAAAGACTACCAATCAGAATGAAGTGGAACTCTGAATTAAATACTATCAGTTGTCTTCATTATTATCTCTGTTGTCTTCATATATTGCACTCCTCTCTGTGAATTAATTAAATAACAAAAGATGTAAATTGTTAAAGAACTATTGAAAGAAGGACTTTATTATACAACAAATCACATTCTTTAAGTGCTATTATTAGAAGTATACCAAAGAAACACAATGGACCGTAAATGAAATATTTGTTTGAATTAAGTGAAACTTTGAATTAAATGTTATCAGTTGTCTTCATTATTATCTCTGTTGTCATCATATATTGCACTCCTCTCTGTGAATTAACTAAATGATTAAAGATGTAAACTGTTAAAGAACTAGTTAGAGAAGGACTTTATTATACTCTCAACAAATTACATTCTTTAAGTCATATAAAAATGTTATTGGAATTAGGCCAAAGAGATACAAGGGCCTGTCAATGAAATATTTTGTTTGATGGAGATTTATTTAAACCTATTATTAAATAAAATTATTGTTACTTAAAATTAATTTTAGTTATCCAGTTGTTCAGTTCTATTATTTTTTGCATCACTTGTCATTCATTGCACTTTTTCACGAGAATTTCATGCCTCCTGAGCTGTATCTGGCATAACTCTAGTGAAGCCATTTGGAAAACCAAACACAGAAATGTCTAGATGCTTCCAGTCTCTATGGTGCTACATCCTCTGATGAGCAGGAAATATTGTTGTGGGGGGGTATTATCTGCATTGGAGAATGCCAATCGATGGTTCCTTCCTGCAACATGCTCATCAGGAAATTGTTACAACCGAGGTAGCAAAGGGGTTGTGCAGATCTGGTTACAATATATATATATATATATATTGTGCCAATGCCAAATTGGCACATGTATATAAAATAATTTTGTATAAAAATTATCAAAATCTTTCGGAAAAAAGAATTTGAAAGTTACAATTAATTACTTTAAAGAGGGGAGAGGGAGTTTTCCTATAAAAAACAAAAAAACAAACTAAGAGTTTCATAAAAGTTAAAGAGTATTATTATAAATTAAAAGTTTAAAAAAATATAAAAATCTCTTTTCATTCCAGTTTATTATAATAGATTATATTAGTGCGTGCGAATGTAAACAAAAGTATGCATGTTAGAATAATATTAAAAAAATAAATAAATATTGAAATGAAATGTATTTAGAAACACAGTGGTGGACTGCTAATTAAAGATATGAAAACAACACATTTTAAAATAGCTACTACTAATAAAATATTCAATCGAAAAACACGTTGTCATAATAATTAATCTAAAGGAATTTCGACAACACGTATTGCCGGAGGATATTAAAACAAAAACACGTTGCAGGTATAAATAGACTTTTTTTCGTTTATCAGACATTCAGTTGGAGTTTGAAATTCAGTCTAGTTTTACTGTGTCAGTTTACAGAAATGCAGTGCTGAAAAGCTTTTGGAAATATACGCTTGTGCTCCAGCCTTTTTAGTCCCATAAGATCATCAAAACCTGCCTGAGAAATAATGTCTGGATAACAACACAGAAACCCTCCGTCAAAACGTGCAGCTGTCTCCAAGAAGAAACCAACGGATTACCATAAATTCTCTTCCATAAACAAAATCTAACCGGTTAGATACAATCCATCAGAAGCAGCAGAAGTAGCCACCGACAAAAAAAAAAATCCTAGGTATCTGTTTTATTATTATTTTACAAGTAGTAGTCACCACTGTAATCCGTAAATATTGAAGAATAACATTATATGAACTCTATCATACATAAAAGGAACTATTGATGTGTGTGCGTGAGTTTCAAATGTTATTAATGCTTTATTATTATTTTTGCGAATGAGAGTTAATTTAAATGTCTAAGATTATGTTGCTTTGTTCATGAAATATCCTATCATATGTTAATTTAAAAAAAAAAAAAAAAATGTGCATGCGTGAAATTTGGATTTATAAAATGTTTAGAATGCGTTTATGTTGGTTAGGAAATTATATTTAAACTTAATTGATGTTGATTGAAATAAATTATCTTTAAAATTAAACTTGATCTGTCGGTCAATTCTTTTTATCAATCTCTTATTAGCAATAAATATCTTTGATTAAAATTAGACTGGGCTGGTTAAGGGAATTGTTTCGAGCGCTGGATTATGAGCCTACTACCCGAATATGTTAGTCTTCAGACTAGCTGGCGCCCCGGGGTTTACCCCGAAACAAATAAAGTATTTGGATGGTAGGGGTTTGAATCTAGCAGCCGAGATGGGCCATTGTTGATAGTTAAAGCTATTAATAAGATCTCCCATTTTGCTCGAACGTGCCGGTTCGTTCACCTAACCTTCATAATATTATAAATGTATTGTGAAGGAGTTTGAAACCGGCCAAAACTTATATATACGTATAAGTAGGTGGTTTCAGCGGTTCGACCCGGTACAATATATATATATAAAGTATTGAAACTTTCATGTTAATGCTGGTTATCATCAATGCTCTGAACCATCTAGTACCATTATTGTACTGGCCATTAATAAAGAAAAATATCGAAGCTATAAAATAAAGTAAACTATGTGGATTTTAAAGGTGGACATTATGTTTGGTTCGTCTTAAATAACTCTATAGAATATCATCTCATGTATACAAACACACATGTATATTGTCAATACTATTATGTCTAAAGTAGCTTTGGGATTTATGAGATGGGATTTTAAGTGATATAGTCTAAGATTGATTTGGAACATATTACCCTGTTATAGGAAGTCAATATTTTTTATAAAAGTGTAAAATGTGTATTATATTTAAAAAAAAAATTAAAGGCAAAAAAAAAACAAAAACAACTAATTATTTTTTAAATAATTAGTGAAAGCTAAACAAAAATTGTCACAGTGAATATTTTTACAACTTTAATTTTCTTCTATATTAAATTAACAACCAATAACTTTTTTTCTCTTGATTACACTTCATTTTGCACAAAGTATTAAATAAAAATATTGAACTTTTTTAAAAAAATTAAATCATCATCATCATCATCATTATCAACCATTATCAATCCACTGCAGGATGAAGGTCTCTCCAAGTTTAATCCATCTTCTCCGATCTTTAGCTTCTCTTCTCCACATCACCCCTACACATTTTCTTATTTCATCCATCCATCTTACATGTGGTTTCCTTCTGGGTCTTTTACAATGTCTTGGAATCCAGTTTAAAATTTCAATTGTCCATCTATTATCATCTCTTCTAGCAATATGTCCAGCCCAACTCCACTTCAATCTTTTAATTTTTTCAATGAGGTCAGTAACACCTGTTTGTTTTCTTACCCATACATTGCATTTTCGATCTCTTCTTGTTACTCCCAACATACATCTCTCCATACTTCTTTGAGTGGTCTGAAGTCTCTGTATTGATCTTCTATTAAGTGTCCAAGTCTCAGATCCATAAGTAAGAACTGGTAAAACACATTTGTTAAAAACCTTTCTTTTCAAACACATAGGCATATTTCCTTTTAATATCAAGTTATTTCTACCAAAAGCATTCCAACCAAGTTTAATTCTATGATTAATTTCCTCTATTATGTTTCCATCTGTATTAATAATCTGACCAAGGTATTTGTAACTCTTAACTTCTTCTAATTCATCATAATCAATCTTTATTTTCATATTTTGAGCAAATCGATTAAACATTACTTTAGTCTTTTTAACATTTATCTTTAGTCCTACTTTCCTACTTTCATCTGATAACTCCTGCAACATTTCCTGCAGCTCGAAAGCATTATTTGCAAAAACAACTACATCATCTGCGAAATCTAAATGACTTAAATAATCTCCATTTACTTTCACTCCTTTAGTTTCCCATTTTAATCCACAAAATACTTCTTGCAGCACTGCTTATTTGATGAGCGAAAGTTTGTAAAATGCATGAAAAATAAGAGAGATAATCTGACATTTTGCATTGGTGGAGAGTTTTGATTTGGTGAAGTTGCGATAAAAAATGCAGTCCTTAAATGCAACAAAACTTTGATAACTATAATTTAGTATATAATTTGAACTTGCAAAAACTTTAAGTGATTTGTTTTCTGGCCATGTTTTTCTTATCTAAAAAATATGCATTGTCAAGTGTTGGTGGTCGAGAGGTCAGCACGGCTGCCTTTAAAAAGTTGTCCCGGGTTAGCAGGTTCGCTTCCCGGCCGATGCTATTACACATGAGGAAAAAAAATGCATTCGCATTTATTTTTAAAACAGTCTTTGGTCAATCGTATATATAATATTATTACTTTTTACACTTTTATTATAAATATTATTATAATACTTATTTTATTCTTTTCAAACAAACAGTTAGATGGGTTTTTTTAAAGCGTTTAAATTCAATGATAAACAGCTAGAATTTTTTATAATAAATTATTGATAATGAGTTGCCAAAGAATTTCGAAGTTAAAATCACTCTAATCTTTTATTTTCACAGCTTGATTTCTTTATCATTGAAAGATATTTTTAAATCTTCACATTTCTCTTATCATTCTCTGCAAAGATTGTTCATACTTCAGAAACATTTGCGGGTTTAATTTAGACTTTAGTAGGTCATTAGGTATGTTTTTATTTCTAAAAGTATTACATTTCCAATTTATAGTTACCGGATTTAATCTTACTGCTTTAAATGAAAATAATTTTAACATTTTCTGCTTAAAACAAATGTTATTTTAAGTTAGTTTCAACGCAAGCTTACAATTTTCTTTATTTAAAAGTGGAATAATAATTAAGTTAGTTAGCTAATTGTTAATATATTGCTTGGTCTATCATTCTATTCGATCACAAATGACGCAATAAAGTAGAGGAAATGAACATTTGCTTATTATTATTGATGATCTCACTATGGTCAAATTTTATTCCGCTTTAATATATATATATATTAAAGTAATATACTGGAAAGGCGTTTTAAATTTTATCTATGTATTCTACTGAAGGGAATTCATATTGAGAATATTAGTTCTAGCTGTTATTTATTTATTATATGTTAGTATATTAAAATTGTACAGATAATTCCAATATTTTATTTTTTATATATTATTGTAATAGAATATTACACACACACACATATATATATATATATGTAACTCAAAAGACATTAACTTTATATCACAAATATTCATTAGATATAAATAAATCTTTGTCTGTATGTAAATATATATAATCCGGCCCCTCAACATCAAGCATCAAGCGGATGCTTTCACTACTGCCTCTACTACAGCTTGCCCAAATTTAACAAATAAAAACCCAGAATTACTGTTATTCCATTTTCTTATACAAAAATATAAGACTTCATTCTATTTTAGGTTCGAATCATATCATCAGTATAATATCATGTACAATCAGATCTTATTTATTCTTTTGCAATTATTTTAAAAACGAATTATAAATAAATAAATCCAGTTATGACGTAATAATGAGACTCTTTAATTTCAATTCTCCTTATCCAACATGTGATAATACTAGTAACGCAATGGGTAAAAAAGGGATTTTGTTCACATTCAAAGATGACGTTAAGGTTTCTTATAATTCAAATAAAGATAAAGTAATCAAAATAATTTAAAGCATTGATATAACTTCAATACTACACGCCATAAACTTTACTAAAATGAATTATATATATATAATCGTATAACTCAAATGTCATTATTCTTGTGTGATTTGAATTTTCTGTTTATGCAGATGATGATAACTAAGACAAAGTCAGAAATTAAGAATCAAATAAACATCTTATTAATAATATCAGATACAATAGTTATAAATATCTTATAAATTCACACAATCAAAACATAAATAATTGCAATAATAGTTTAATAATTAATTTAAAATGTTAAAGAAAATTCTCTCACCTATGAATAAATAAAGTTCTCTCTTTATTTCAAAATCTGATTATCATTCTAAATATGTCATTAGTATAAGCAACCTTCATTCATGTGTTTAACAAAAAAATGCTGCCAATAAAAGAACAACATAAAATTAAAGATGTATATTTTTTACGTCTATACAGAATAATTATTTAATTTTAAACAGAAAATGTTTTATCAGTCTTTGCACATTCAGTCTTCATGATATGAATATTAACAACATTACTATTTCAAAACTCACCCTGATAATATCAAGAGAAAATAAAGATGGGGGTCATAACACACATGCCTTCAACATTTTATCACTAACACCAATAAATAAGATTGGCATATGATGGGATAAGCAAATGTCCACATTTATTTTCAAGTGCAAAATTAGCATTAGTGTCATATGTCTAATGTAATTGATGAGAATAAGTCATTATAAACATTGCCCAACATAATATTTAAGTCATTTATGAAGAACTGTATTTCAAGACATACTTTAAAATAACACAAAAATAGTTGCAACACATACTATTTATCATATAATAATTATCATAAATATGATATGAAAGACTGATAAAACATATATTAATAATAAAATGATTAGGCATAAGAATTATAAATCATTAATTTATAAAAAATATACATCATCTCCAAATGGACATTTATTTATCCATGCTATTTGTTAAACAATTCTACACCAAATGTTCATATTACCTTTGTTGATACAATCAAACAAATATATTTTGAGCACTCCAAAATCCATTCACAATACACATAAATTACTAGTAAAAATATTCTTAGAACAAAGAAAAAAGCTTATAGATCATTTTATACCAAAAAAAGAAAAAAACAAAATATACTACTCCTAGACAGTTTATAAGTTCTTAAATCACTTGTTCTAAAACATACTTTAAAATGTTTCAGTCCACATAACAATTCCATTATAATCCAGAATATTTCATTTAAATTATTCTTAATATTTAAAGATTACAATTGAAGAAGCAAATCTATAAAATTTGAGGCAACGTAAAAAGCACTAATATAAGATGAATTCATATGAAGTTTAGACCACATTGCTTCTTTATATAATACAGTCATAAAATCTTCCAACACAATAAAGTACATTTAAGCAAATACATTTTACTTTGAAATAAATGCAGAATGAAAGTTAGTTCTTAACATTATCTTTACAAATAAAACACAATTTCTTGGAATGCATTAATATTTCTGTTTAGAAATTACTAAAGTATACCACTGTTAAAATAACATGTAATGAAGATAAGATAAATACATCTCAAATATTCATAATTGGAAAAGTGTACAACTATTTTCATTAGATTATTCAAATACATTTCTCAAGCCTGCACTAATTTGAAATTTTTGTTACAGCCAAAAATTTAGCATAATGAAAAATAAATTTGAAAACATTGTAATAGAAGATTACCATAAAGCTTATAACTAATTGCAGGATTAAGATACAATAAATTATTCCCAAGTCTTAACATAATTTTTGCGTCAAGAATATAAGCAATAATGTTCATTTTAAATTCAGTCATGAACATAACAATAGACAGATATTTGATATAGTTCATAATAACGCAATTTTTACTAATGTATTTTTCCAACATCAGAAAATCAAGAAACAAATTGTTAGTGTTTCTTAATTGTGTATACTTAGTAGATATATTACAGTGAAATGAACGGTCCAATTCATAGGAGGCCCTCAACAGACAATTCTGTAGACTTACATTATTTTAGTCACACAGTGCACTAAGTAGTTAAGTAGATAAAGTGGGAATAAGAATAAATTCTCAACATGTGGTATAACATATTTATATGACAAATCATGTGATCTTAACAAAATCAATGCTCGATTGGATTGGAGCCTTATTAATTGATAATTAGTGTAGCCTTAATTAGTTGTCAAGGCAAATATTCTAATATTAGATTTTTTTAACTGTCTGCATGTCTAAACATAATAATAGTTAATAGTACATTTAAAAATACAATTTATTATTTAACAATAAATTAGATATTACAAAAACAATGCATTATTTAACTTTTTTAAGCTGTTCTCAAAATTTAAGATAATATTTTAAAGAATAATACAATTTTTATAAAATCTTACTATTTAGATATTATTAAATATTAATTTTTTTAATCAATGAACCTTAATTATAATTAATTTCTTTTAAACCACTCCCAGTCAAAATAACAATTACACTTATGTACACACCTGAAAGCTTTAAAGTGTTAATTACAAATATTTAAACAAACTGTGATTTATTATTTGTATTATAAAATACTATTGAAATATTAGCAAACTATTTAAAATGTTTTAGTTTAATTTACTTCCTTTATTTTTGAGATGTTATTTCATGTAGCACTATGTTTTAATACAGTAATAGTGATATTAGCAATTAAGCCAATGCACATGTGCTTTAAAGATAAATTATAAATGAATAATCTCACTTTTTTCCAGACATAATATATAGTATTTTAGAAAAAATGGAATGAATCCACCCATCCTTTCGACCCAAGCATTTATGTATGGGCAAATTGTAAGCGTATAGAAATGAGAGTGTGAAGGTGTAATTTAAAGTGATTGCTTAACACCTTCACACTATCATTTCCACATGCTTAAGATTTGCCATACATAAATGTTTGGGTTGAAAGAATGGGTGGATTCATTCCATTCTTTCTAAAATACTATATCTTGCATCTGGAAAAGAGTAAGAATATTCATTTATAATTTATCTTTAAAGCACATGTGCATTGGCTTAATCACTAATATCACTATTAGTTTATTTTTATAAAACTATATCAAGCATGCTCTATTTATATATTGAACTACTTCCATTATCTAATATGAGTATGAATGTCTTTAGAAAAAATTAACTTAACTTAAATATTCCAAATACATTCAACTGTTTAATGGCATTCTGATTAGTATATGTCCAATGAATATTTCAAGTGGTATTTTCCCCCTCTTCTTCATGTTTAGCTGAAGAGTTGGAGAGTGAAGTAAATTGAAGTCTATTCATTAAAGTTTGATAATTTTCTATCTTAATATAAACTGAGTACTGATTATATATATATATATATATATATATATATATCATATATATATATATATCATATATCCCCATATATATATATATATATATATATATGGGGATGATGATCTGAACTGACTAATGAGTGCTAGTTCAGCATGAAATACATATATTGAAGATCATTTATATTTTTCACATGTGTGGTCATATGTATCAGTTGTATAAGATAGAATGGATAGATGAAGAGAGCTTGAAATCTGTGTTCAAATCCCCTATAATTACAACTTGACTCCACATGTGCATGCATGTGTATTTTACAGTTTACTGCCTAATTAGATAAATGCTTTTAATATACTTTTATCATTCCTGAACTTATTACATGACTATGCCAATTCAAAATAATCAATTGCATTATCAGACCTAGATATCTACAAAATGGCTATCTATTACATTTTAACCAAGGATGAATTCCAATACATACTAAATGTAAATATTTTTAATTTGATAAACAATATATACATGAGTGAGACTATTTCTTACTTAATTATTTTTTATATAAATGAATGACTAAGACAAACATTTATAATTTAATTAAACAGTGTTTTTCAAATGTTATATATAATTTGTGTTTATTGAGTAATTAATTCAATGACTTTAATGCAGTTTTTAACAATCCTCTACTTATTCTATCACTATGCCAAAGCAAAATAACCCTGATATATAAATAGAGGTAGCATATGTAGAAATTTTTTAAATAGAGATGAACGTAATACATTCCAGATGTAAATGTAAGAAATGAATTCTTTCCATGTATAGTGGAACTTATTCTTATATAGAATTTAAATCAGACTGTCATAGGCATTGTCATCTGATTCATGATATATATATATATATATATATATATATTGCAACAGGCACATACGCCGTTACATTATTTTTTTATTAAACATGAAATCAAAATATAAAGTTCGCAAATAAAAATTTGTTTTTTTTTAAAAAAAAAAAGAAATTTAAAAGTCATCTAAAATTTATAATATATATAAAATCGCACAGATGAGAAATTAAAAAAGAAACTTTATTAAAAAAAAAAAGAAAAAGTTTTAAAACTAAATTTTCAACAAAAACTTAAAAAGATTTAGAGATAAAAATATATCTTTGGGTTTGGAAAACAAATTAATTAATCATAAAATAGGAATGATTGTTTTAATTAGTTAAATGTATACTAGCCCTTGGGCATTTAAAATGTATAAGGAAAGGTCAGATAGGAGAGGAAATACAATAGGAACAGAATGGCCAATGAAAGAAATCCATTGGGGAATTGGACCTCAGTGAAAAGACCATCACCATCGATGATGTAATGCCCATTGGATCCAGAAGTTTATATATAAAAGAAAAAGTTTGGAAATAAATTTTTAGTGAGTGAAAAAAGAGCTGGGAGGATGTGTGATAGCAGTGGTGATATGTGTTAGTGTGGAGTTGAAGGAGAAGGGATTGAAAAGATGCACTCTTCAATCCCTTCAGTTCTGCTAAAAAAAATAAAAGGGAAAGAGAAATGACCAATTGTTTCTACATTGAGGACCAGCTAAAGTAAAAGACCTCCGGAAGAATCAATAAAATGGCCAACACCATACCGGTCTCCCCAGGACATCAGGACAATTAACACTGGAACCCAAATGGCAACGGTTTAAAGTTGAACTTTTCTAAACTTAAGAAATATATAATTAATGAATATTTGTAAACAAAAAGAACTAGAAATGCTAAACTTTTCAATATTCTAAATAGAAGAATTGCCTATCTGACTAAATTATTTATTATTTTATTGAATGTATTTTTTATTTAAAATCATTTCCATTTTTATTTTTTTAAATTTTTATTAATATAGTATAAGTAATTTAAATTAATTAAATTTAAGTTGGGCATAGACGCTTGCATAGATTTGTTCACGTTTAATTATGTTTTGTTTTCATATTTGATTAAAATATATAGACATTTGGTAAATAATGATATCTTACGTTGAATATCTAAAATGTATTTATTCGGATGTCTTTTTAGTTATTGGTGTCAATGCTGCATCTTATGATGAATGCCATTGGGTTTCTTGTGAATTCCTTCTGCAATTACATCAATGACTTTATATTTTGATCATTTATGTTTATTATGAAATGTTTTGAGCATGTAATCTATGTAGTTGATCTATGCTCAACATAAAAAAAAAATTATAAAATTCATCTGTGCAAACTTAAAGGTTAAATTATAAATTTAAAATACAAAGTAAAAGTTATGCTAAAAATGATTAAAAATTTATATGTGTGTAAATAAATGTTTATGAGTTAATTACTGACAATGGCTTTTATTTATTCTTTTTTTTTTAAAAAAATATTAATACATTTTGATAATATATATCATTATTATTAATCTCTACTACTCTGCTGAGCTAGTGACAATGGGCTAACGGTCAGAATCAACCAATATAAAATATTTTTTAACTTACCTATCTGCCTACTATATAAATTTTCTAGGTTCAAATGCCTAGTGACACCTGTAATGCAGATATGTTGAGTCTTTTGGACCGTTATAATATATATATATATATACATCCAATTAACTACTATTTCTGAATCAATTACCAATTTAACTGAGATAAAAATTGTATTTTTTTTCAACTGAATGAAATCATTGAGCTCAATTTGACATTTTGCTACTCAAACATCACCTCATTTACTATGCTACTGGTATTCACATACCTATATAAGCACCTAAAGTGCAATCAAATATGTATAAAATTAAAATATTCAACCAATTAGAAAAGTTTTGAATCTTAAATTTATACATATAAATTATTAATTTGAAGAAAGTTTTAAAAATTAAACTACCTATATTTATAAGTTTTCATTGACTATATATATACTAAAAACTTTCTTGAAAGAAAAATCAAAAATTCATTAAAAAAAATCTATTTATTTTTTTTCTATATAAGAAAGCATCTTTTCTATTTGATGTGAAAAATTATTTAAGGAAAAAGTTAAAATAAACATCAACTGCAATTTAAAAATATCAATTTAATATATAAAAACTAATATTTTAGTTTTAATATATTCTAGTGATGAAATATGTTTTTCAATATTTTTTTTATTTTTTTTTTTATTTAGATATTTAAATTTCAAATTTTGTTTTAAAATTTTAATTATACTCTTTTCTTTTATTTTGTAATACATTAAAAATCACCAAAATGTTTATACAGTGAGTGTTAATAAAAGTTAGTTTATTAAATTTATTATTATTATTATTATTATTATTATTATTATTATTATTATTATTATTATTATTATTATTATTATTATTATTATTATTATTATTATTATTATTATTATTATTATTATTATTATTTTTATTATTATTATTATTATTATTATTATGTTTCAACGGTAAGCTTTATTTGTCTTAAAAGGTTACAAGACTTTACATAGCTTGGATTGCTGTGTTTACATGGGCAATCCATAGTTGTAGGTTTACATATATAAAAATGGATTTATTGTTTTATACAGGATTACAGGAATTTTAACATGCTGTGAATTAGTTACATGGTTTTACATAATTTGGATTGCTGTGGTTACATCGGGAATCCATAGATATAGGTTTACATATATAAAAGTTGATTTATTGATTTACATGAGATTACAAAAAAAATTGTCATGCTGTGGATTAGTTACAAGGGTTTTTACTTGGCTTGGATTGCCATGGTTTCATCAGAAATCCATAGGTGTAGGTTTATGTATGTAAAAGTTTATTTATACTGTGGATTAGTTAGAATGGTTTTACATAGCTTAGATTTCTGTGGTTACATGGGTAGTCTGTAGTTGTAGTTTTACACGTGTAAAAGTTGTTTTATTGGTTTACACAAGATTGCATAAATTTTACATGGTCTGGACTACTGTATCTATAGATGCAATCCAAGTTTTGTTCTATATGTGTTTGAGTTGCCTTGGTAACATAGATGAGGACTAGAAATTTCTGGTGCATTTGAATATATGAATGTTGCAGAGGTGTGGGGTGGTATAGCTATGTTAGAACTGGTTGTAATAGTTAAGTTGAACTTTGTGGTAAGCTGGTCAGATTCTGGGTCTGTGTGCTAGAGGTGAGAGCTGAGTAAGGCTTTTCATGAAGTTTAAAAATGAGATCCATGTGTACAGTGTCCTGATATCCAGAGGAGGCTGGTGGTACAGCTATGTTCAAACTGGTGGCAACTGTTGAGTTAGAGTTTGCAGTTGGTTGGTCTCTGACTCTGGGTCTCGCTGTGTTAGAGTTGGTGGCAATATGGCTTTTCATATGATTTAAGTGTGAGATTCATGGCTAGTGTCCAGGCAAATTCTAGGCAGGTGTTTAGGCTCAGCATTGCTATTAGAAGTGACATGCTTTTTTGAAATTATCTAATAGCTTGATGATAGTTGAAGATTTGAACAGAAAATTGAAAATCAGTTATCAACTGATTGGTAATTGAAAAAAGTATATAGTTCTTTTTAGCCTACTACTTTATAAGCATAAACATCCAGGGCTTGTTAACTCAGTTGTGAGCAAATGAACTAATTGCTGGTAACTGGAAATCGAATTTTTATTACTAAACAAAGATTAGAGATTGCTACAATAACGTTAAAAATAAACGTATGTCTGTCTGACCTTTGGACTTTGAAACTCTATGTTGGTATTATTGTGGGAAAACACTGGTCATGCAATGAAATTTTTTTAAAAATTATCATTAGGTAACTTGATTTCAATTGGAAGTTTGAATAAAAAATGTAATAATCAACTGATTAAAGGTATATTATTATTTTGAATTAGACTAAGATCATGAATTCTTTTTAAACATAAAAAAAAAAAAACAAAGTTAGTTAACTTGTTTATTTAGTAAGTGAATTACTTGTGGAAAATTTGTAAGTGATTTTTTTTTTTTTCCAAAACAAATATCTGACTTTGCAATTAATAAAATTAAAAATTGGCTTACGTTTGACTGAACTTTGGATTTTGAAACTCTGTGCTGACAATGTTGGCGGTAAGCATCTGGTCATGTGATTACTTTTTCTCTATATTGTTTTTCAAAATTATCGTTAGGTAACTTGATTTTAATTAAATTTTTGAATGAAAAATGCAATACAAAAGTATTAAACAACTATCAACTTGGAAATTGAAAAAGGTATATCAGGATAAAGTTTTTATCCTGCCAGGTTTAAACTTTGAGTACCTTTGGAACATGGAAAACTAGAGTATGCTGACTTGGTTGTGAACAAATGGATCTTTGCTGTTTTTATTATTATTATTATTATTATTATTATTATTATTATTATTATTATTATTATTATTATTATTATTATTATTATTATTATTATTATTATTATTATTATTATTATTATTATTATTATTATTATTATTATTATTATTATTATTATTATTATTATTATTATTATTATGTTTTAAAGGTAACTTTATTCAAAAACAAGTGGTTACATTGGTTGTTGATTATACATAGTGTTATACATAGGTTTACACAGTTATTACATTACAGTCTGTATGTTTGATTAGAGTCTCTTTGCACTTAAAAATTGACTTTTTAGAACTTAGATAGTGGCTTTCACCATGTTTTAGATTTTTCCACACTTTATGAAATATTTATTGTCCAAGTTTATGTACAATATCCATCAATGATCATGGTTTCAGTAATTTTTCATGTTTTTGCAACACTGAATTTCATGTTTGCCTTTGTCCTTTTCTATTATATCCTTTATTATAAAGTGGCCTGAATTTTAAAAAGAGACCACATTGCTGCAAAGATATCATATGGTGCAATAATGCTGTCTCTTTCTGTTATTTTTTGCAATTTGTTCTTATAGGTGTTAGGGTGTCTTCTCATGTTGTTCTCCAGTGTAAAAGTGCATCTGGTACACCAGAATGCATATAGGCTGAAAGTTAATATTATTATTATTATTATTATTATTATTATTATTATTATTATTATTATTATTATTATTATTATTATTATTATTATTATTATTATTATTATTATTATTATTATTATTATTATTATTATTATTATTATTATTATTATTTATTATTTATTATTATTATAATGATAAAGATGATGATGATGATGTTTCAAAGAATTTTATTAAATAAATGTTAGATAGAATTACAAAAAAAAGCATTCTATTACATAGGCAATCATGTGACCTTTGGAACAAGTTCTAAATTTTAAATTCAATTGTATTTTACAGTTTATACAATCTCTGTTTGATGATGATGATTCTGTTATAGGTTTGATGGTTGTCTTATGAGTGACCATGTTGCTGCTGCAATGTCTGGAGGGCTAATTTTATAATCCCATTCTTTTATTTGTTGAAGTTTTTTGTAAATGTTGTTGGATGTCTTCTTGTATTGTTACCAAATGTAAATAAGCATCTCATGCACCAGTATGCATATAGTAGCAAAATTATTGCTCATATTGTTGGGATAGAGTTTTTTTAAAGGATTGTAAGATTTTTATTATTGATATATTTTTCCTTTGGTAGGTTTCTATTAATAGTATGCATATATTAGATAGACTTGTGCATGAGTAGAATATATGCTATTGTGTTTCTTCTGTTGTGTGACATAGATGGCAAAAAGGATCAATGTTTTTATATAGATGTTTGTATCAAAGGAAATATGATGTTGGTAATGCATAAAGGTTTATTTTTAATATAAAATCAAAATATTTCAGTTCTAATGACCACTTTTTGAATTTTTTTAGTAATTGATAATTGTTTATTCCATGCATTGTTGTTTGTGTGTCTTGAGGAATTTCTGGGTATAATAGTTTGTAAATTTTCCAGTATGAATATTTGTATGTTGATTCATTGTTAATTTGAATAGATATTGTTGTGATACTTTGTATTAGTGAAGGCAAATACTGTGAATTTTGAGGTGGAGTATCCGTTGGTGTGATTGTGAGCAAACATTTTAGTTTAGGGAATTGTCTTATTGTTCATGCTATTATGTTGATTGATTTCTATTATTATTATTATTATTATTATTATTATTATTATTATTATTATTATTATTATTATTATTATTATTATTATTATTATTATTATTATTATTATTATTATTATTATTATTATTATTATTATTATTATTATTATTATTATTATTATTATTATTACTATTATTATTATTATTATTATTACTATTATTATTATTATTATTATTATTATTGTTGTTGTTGTTGTCATTGTTGTTGTTATTGTTATTATTATTATTATCATCATCATTATGATTATTATTATTATAATATATATCAGTAAATCTTAGTCCTGTCACCATGTTCTGTCCAAGAGCTCCTATTTCAAATCTTAAAATTTTGCTCAAAACCATTTTTAATAAAGGTAAATTTTACAGTTTATCAAAGACAGAATAAAACTTGATTAGATGGTGTACTTTTAAAAAAAATTTCCATGTGTGCACATAGAAAATTTATTAACATTTATTTTTGACAAACATGTGAATTAAATGAAGATGACAACCTTGATTTAAAAATTGTATATAGTTGCACATCAAATCTTTTTTTTGTTCTTTACAATTTCTCAAGCTTCATCCCCAAAAATTTGCTCAATACCACTACTATTAAACTATTAAAGGATGCAACTCATGACAACTGATGTTTTTCCATTTTCCCAAGATGCTATTCAAGCTGACTGCCATTTCCCCATTTTTTTAAAGTCCAATTCATGCTCCCAAGATGTGATCCATGCTGATTAGTGTTTTCCATTTTCTCTAGATGCAATTCATGCTGAATAGCAATTCTTCATTTTCCCAAACAATTTATGCCAATTAGTATTTTTAAAACAGGCAAAACTGTCCATAGAGTAGTGTCATTTAGTGCAAACCAGAGTAACCAATGAATGCCAGAAAACTTGTGCCTAAAATCCATATCTACTGCCTATTCATTCATTATCCCCAGACTAGTTTTTAGCTTCTGGCTTTTATCAGTGAGGAGCTTTGGATCTGAGAGCACTGCACCTAGATCATAGGATCTAATATAACTCTCCACCAACCACCTTTTATCTCTACTTAACTATAAAACTATGAGTCTAAAATTAAAAACACAATAATATTTTCAATCTAAGTTCATTAGCTTATATGGTCATATATATCTGAACTCAGTTCAGTACCCATACATTTTGGTATCTTTGATTCTTTAATAACCACATCCACCATTTCAAACTACTTAACATCACAGAATAAGAAATGGTGATCATGTGAGGTTAATTAGTATTTTTCCATTTTTCCAAGATAAAGTTTATGCTAAATTAGTATTATTTCATTTTCCTAAGGTGCATACATAATAACTGATGTTTTTTTCATTTTTTTAGGATACAATTTATGCTAAAATGGTATTTTTTACCATTTTCCCAGAAGGCAGTTGATGCTGACTACTGGTTTTCCATTTTCCTAAAATACAATCCATCCTGAACTAGTATTTTTGTATTCTCCCAAGATGCAATTCATACTCAACTAGTATTTTTCCATGTTCCCAAGATGCAATTCATGCTGACTAATATTTTCTCATTTTTGTTCAAATGGAACTTATGTTACAAATGAACAATAAAACTTGGTTATGACAACTATAGTACTTTCACCAAATGAGTCCAATTTTTATGGTATTATATGCCAATCTAACATCAACTTCAACCCTTCCTCAATATGTTTTCAACCTTATTATCATATGTTTCCAACATAATTTTCTTAATATCACATTTACAATTTCTATGTAAATCTATTTTGACATATGTATATTGTTATGTAAGAATTATTTTTCTTTTAATTAGCCCACTTATACTTCAAACAATAGAGAAATGTCAAAATAAGAGTCATAGATCACATGACTCTATTTTCTTAAGCTCGTAAGTTATAAACAATGAGGATTGCCACTTCCCCAACAAGCTTTGTGATAATTGCTTAGCCAGAGTCAGCATTTGAAATATCTCTGTCAGAACTCCCCCCCCCAAACCCCTGACCATGGTTTTGTGCTTTGGCACTCCTCAGAGAGGTGCCAGGGTAGGTTCAAATACTAGATCTAAAAATACCAACCCAAAGCCAAGCACTTATCTAAAAGTTATCTATTGAGTGGAAAATCTGAAGTTTTCAAACACCTACATGTCTTCAAACCCAGCTATCCAATTCAAATAACTATATAGGTCTGATAGATCTTCAACCATACCATATATTAGTAGTCTTAGCAATATAACATTACATAAGACAAGACAGAGACTAGAAATAATCAAAATAAGAGTCATAGATCACATGACCCTATTCTCTTAAGCTTGTAAGTTATAAACAATGAGGATTTCCAATTCCTCAACAAGCTTTGTGATAAATGTTTAGCACGTGTCAGCACTTAAAATATCTCTGTCAGGAAGCCCCCCCCCAAACCCCTGACCATGGTTTCGTGCTTTGTCACTCCTCAGAAAGATGCCAGGGTAGGTTCAGACAAGATTGACATTCTTTGAATCTCAATATGAATATGGAAATCTATTGATAAAGTTTTATTAATCATTATATAATTTATGTTTTTAATTTGGGAATACTTATTTGTACTCAATTTTTTTTATTTAATATTATACTATCAACTTGGTAAGTCTAAAACAATCTTTATTTCTCACTTCATTCTGCATTAGAGGTGTACATTAATTTTAATATATATATATATATATATATATATATATATATATATATAAAATATATATATATATAAATATTTCAAATATATATATATATATATATATATATATATTTGAAATATTTTATATGCTTAATAATAATAATCATCATCTATACCCAAGAAATCTAGAAGGGTGAGTAAAGAGATTAGATAACTGTTGTTTAATAAGCTTCTTACATGATAATTACTGTCCAGTGATCAAAGTTATTGATGCTACTTTTATGGATATTATCATCAATATTTAATTCAAACTATCATCATCACATTACTCTTTTGGCTGATGTGTTGGGGAGATGATTTAATATCTTAACATCTGAAAGAGATATTTAAAACATAATGTATTTTTATTTAGGCCCATTAAAATATTGTCAAGTATGTTTCAAGAGTATAAAACCCTTAAGCCACTGTGATAATGATATTTTTATATACCATGACATTTGGCTCATCCTCATAGTCAAATATTTTGAGATCTATTATCACTTATATTATTTTTATAAACATTTAATTTTTCATATACTATGACATTAGATACCCTAACTTGATCTATGTAAATTATGTGAACTAATCTATTATTATTTAAATTTTTGTTCTATATATTTGACAATGCAATTGTGGATGCAATGGCCATTGTGGATATTTTAGCTAACCTTACATTTGACTACATCAATGTGAATTATTATTATAAAGATACACAAAACACTCTCCTTTCATATTGTTTAATTTGATTATACAATATAGAGTTTGGTGAGGCCATTTCTTTATAACATTATACCCACCCAAATAGTATACTGTTGGAAAATTGTCTTATTGTTGTTGATTATATTGAAGTTATCTGAATTCTGTAGTAGAGAAATAAAGTTATTATGTTTTATTTATTTTTAATAAAACAATATGTTTTTATTTTCTAAATTCTTATCAAGCTTCAGGGTAAAGCATAAAGCTTTTTATAACAAATCAATGTATATATAATTATTTTAATTTGTGAATTTATTAAACACACATGTATAAGTAACACTTGCATTTAGCATATACTCAAAACATATTTTAGTAATTCAATGTGTAATTTATTTATATAAGGTTTTATTTGGTATAAATAATATATTTTTTAATATTACTGATGCAAATATTTTAATATTCTGTTATTTGATTGCATGAATGTGAACTTCTATATAATAATGCAAATAAGCTGCTCAGTGTAGGGGTTATACATTCTACTGCCTTGCATATAGGTTGGGGTTTGAATGTAACTCAAATAAATAACATTTTTTTCATATCAAAAATGATTTAATATTTATTTTAAGGCATATGATCCATAGTCAATGCAGATAGCCATCTAATAATGGTTCATAAATGAACATCTAGCTATTATCAACTATAGAACAAAGATTTTAAATTAATTTTACTTATTTTAAATAAAAAGTTGATAAATTGGATATAAACGTAAACAAATATGACTGTATTATGATGCAGTTCTTACTAGTATAGAAATTAGGGTATCATATTTCTGTAGGTGCTGAGTTTAAGATGTCCTTTGCATTATCTTACTATATTCGTTTTTTATTGCAATCATCAACTCTATTTACATCATGACAAATTTGAGTAGTGAATGAATACTAAATTATAAATAGTATGCTATATGCACATCCCCAGTCTCTTTTCCGTTACGCCTTGCATTACTGAGAAGCCTTGAATAGCTTTAACTTTTTTATATTATCAAGGAAGTAAAAAATAAATTCTGAATGCCTAAGAGGAATACAAACCTCCTCACCAAGGTTAAAACCCAGATATTAATCTGCCATAACAACTTACAATGAATGGCTCTGGATAAAAGAAATCGGATGAATTACCGTTTATAAAAATATTTGTAAAATATAAGCAGATAAAATAATGTGATATTTTGTTAATTTTGAAAATATTCATTCATAATTTTAAATACACTATAACATATAAATTGTTTAATTAAATAGTCTGATACCTACTTACTCCTAATTTAATTATAATAAACTGAAACAAATTATAAATCCATACTGTTTTGGATACTTTCATAAATGTTAACATTAAAAAAGGTTTTAATTAAATCGTAATATACACAAATGTTTCACCAACAACAGTTGGTGAAACTTTAATGGCACTTATTAATTTATATGCTTCAATTAATAAATTCCAATTTTTAAATATTATTTTAGCTGTAAACACTGAAATGTCAAATATATTCCAAAAATTAATTCCTATGTAATCTCAGCTTCAATTTTTACTGGTATACTAACAATACCAAAGCTTTAATTTCTATTTTCATATCAGTCTGCCATTTAAAGTTCTCTTTTTTATATTTTAAAACCACAAAACATCTTAAAGGATGTCAAGCGTTGTTAGCCGAGAGGTCATCGCAGCCGCCTTGCAAGCCAGTAGTTGGTTTCAGACGGTTGTGGGTTCGCGTCCCGGCCGATGCTACGACATATAAAAAAAACATCTTAAAGGATACTGAATTATAGTAAAAAATACATAATAAAAAGTTTTAAAATATATATATACATTTGCATTAACATTGGTATAGTTCTTAACAAAATTCTAGTAGTTATGAATATGGGAGTATGAATCCCCCCCCCCCCGAAAGCGCTCAGCTTTAATAATTGTATAATATTATTTATTTTATTTACTGTTACCAGCTTCATTATCTGTGCGCAAAGCATATATATATATATGTACATAATAAATCGAACTAAAAACAAAGATAAAAATATATTCACAAGTTATATCATTTATTAATAATCAATATCTAATTAAATAGATTTGGTCAAATTAATACTTTTTTTGAGATTCAATAGACAATCACGCATTCATCCCATTTAGCACTGCTTACTAATTCATAAAATAATTAAAATATTCGTGACAATTATTTTATTTGTCATATTTGACTTTTTAAAAAAAAATACATCCTTTGATGCATTTTCTAACAAAAAATGCTTTTAAACATGGAAAAGATAATAAAATTTCTTCATATTTAATTATTTATAAACCGTCTCAAATATTTTTTATTAACTAAGTGGTTATTAATAAAATAAGATTTTTAAATAATAACTTGTAAAATATCTGGCACTATTAAAGAAAACAACAAAGTGCTTTTATTAAAGCATAAAATTTCAACGTCGCATATAATATTTAAATGAAAAAAAAAAAGAAATCCGTTACATAAGTAAATAAAAAATATAGATAAAATGTTTCCAGTACATCAGAAGATTACTCTTCCAGTAAATAATTAAATATTAAAATTCCTATTGGTATTATTTTATTTATATAAATATTTATATTATAGTAATATTAAGATGTTATACAGAATAATTATATACAACGGAAACATGCATAATGACAGATAATCAGAGATAATGTTACATAAAGTAAAAGTGATATTCCTTTCTCTATCAGATATTAAAGTTTGTATCATATATATTTTTGTAGTTAGTACAAGACATTTGGGGCCTTTTACTCTTTATCTTATAATAGGCAAACACGCATTTACAGATCAATATTCTAAACGATATTTAATTTTCTTTTGTTGATTATTGTAATTGTAATACACTCGTTATACTCCAGTATTAATAAAAAGGTAATATTTAATATTCAAACCTTCTATATTACACTAAGCATGCTTTCAGCTGACCACTTTTAGAATCACAGTGCTGTTTTGTTTAGCAGCTGAAAATTGTGCCTATATGGATGTTATTTATTATGTAAATGAGGCATTTAAATATTCCCTTTTATCAATAATGGAATGGTTGAATCCTTTCTATTAATAGCATTTGTATCTTTTGTAATTGTCCATGTCTTCTTGTACAGTATTTTCATATTTAATCATCTCTTTTTTTCTCATGTGTCATAGCATCGGTCAGGAAGCGAACCCGCAACCCATGACAACTGCTTTTAAGGCAGCTGTGATCACCAATGCTTGACACTAATCATCTCTTTTAGCACAAATCATTGTCACATTAGTAAAAATAAAAGTATAGGTTTAATGAGTTTGTAATCAAGGGGGTTCAAATTATGGTCATGATTTTGGTTTGCTCTGGCATAATTAACAAATATAGTTCTATCTTCCATGATTATAAACACACCATGAGCCACATTTTTAATCCTACTAATGCGAGTACAGTTTGTGCCAAAGATGATGCTAAAAAGTAAAAAGACAAAAAGGCATTGGGCAATTTCAAAAGTTTCAAATGCAATTAATAGAAAGAATTAATGTGTTCCATTATTGAAACAATGGAATTTTTAAATGCCCTATTTACATAATAAATAACATCCATATATCAGCATAATTTTCAATTGCTAAACTAAACAATACTATGATTCTGGAAAGGTCTACTGAAAGCATGTTTAGAGCAATGTAAAAGTGTTGAATATTAAACATAACCTTTTCATAATACTCAATTATAATAAGTATATAACAAGACCATTATTAAGTAACTAGAAGAGATGAGTAATAGCCAACTGCTTGAGGAAAAAAATACTTAGGATTTCACTTAAACTAAAATTCAAAAACATGAATATAAGTAAATGATTTATTATTATGGTATAAAATATTAATATATTTACTGAGGCATCAATAATTCACAATTGCAGACAAGATATTGTTGAAATGATCATTGAAAAGGTTACCTATACATTTTTTAATAAATTTCTTTGCTAATACAGTAGTGGAGTTAATTTGATAGAGAAATTCTTGAGCTGAAGCTCAACTTGTCATAGATTTGCTGAAATATTATATAAATTTCAAAGTCATTAATCAAACCATTTTTAAGTGACATCTAGTCACTATGAGATAAAATTCTAATACTGCTTTATAAAAATAATAATATAGATTATGGCAATAAGATTTGATATTTCAAATATTGCAAAATTAATAGAGATCATTGAGTAATCAGAATAGAATTGAAAAAAAAAACACTTACACATTGATAAGAGATTGGACTGCAAATACCTTTTCATTTGAAATAATTCAAATTGAACATAGACTACACAATATAAACTGGAAAATATAATATCTTCACTTTGAAAAGAAAAAACTATAAGAATTGTGTATTTGTTTAAAATAAACTTTGGGAAATAAGTAAAATATTAATGCTACTGATTATTTATAATAGTTTATCAAGTATAATCCAAAATAAAGCGTGTCAATACGTCACATCACAGACTTTTCAATTTTTTTAACGTTTACATCAACAGTATTATTCCACACACACACATATATATATATATATATATTTAAAAACAAATTCTTTTAATACTTTTTTTTACAATAAATATTATTAATAATAGACTAAATAGATATAAAAAAGTGTGTTCTAGTAACAAATTATTATAAAAAGAAATTGAATTAATAAAAAAATGAAACAAATATAAATGATTAACTTATTAAATTAATTAATAAATTATGTAGAATAAAACTACAGAAATAATAAAAATAATATATAAAACATATGAGGGCCATAAAAATATAGAAATTTAGAGTAGTTTTAAGCTATTAAAAATTACATTTTATAAGCAAAATAATAAAAGGCAAAAACAGAAAGTATGTATAATTAAACTAATATCTAAAAAAAATTTTTTAGAAATATTAATAAATGTTAAAAAAAGAGGAATTGAAAAGTATGACTGACATTTATATTGTGATTTGCTTAGATCGTAAGAGAAATAATAAAAATGTTTCATTTGTATGAACAATAAAACATAAGTTGAAAACTAGACTAAAACAGCCTTTATTAAAAGATAAGAAATCTAACATATATATATATATATATATATATATATATATTGTAATGGAAACGTATATGTAGCAGCCCCACGATTGGACTAGCCAAATGTAATGGAACCTATAATTCAGAGCCTCACTTGGATGCTCCAAATGTAATGGAACTTAAGGTAGCCCATGTTTGGGTAAGCCAAATGTAATGGATCGTACTTGCTACATTCCATTTAAATTGAAGAAAGACAAAATTATCCCGGTTATATAAATAATGTAATGGAAACTATATGGTAGCTCATAATTAAGCAAGTTAAATATAATGGAACGTATATGAGTTATTCCATTTATATTAAAGAATGAAGAAAAATAAACTTGTTCCAATTATATTTTAATAAATTGTTTAAATTGCCCTCCCAGCTAGCTTTATATAAAACAAATCTAAAATCATACTAATCAATGAGATCTTTCATTATAATTTATCTTTTAGGTTGATGTGACTAACTAATCAAATATATATATCAAAAATAAAGGGACTTTTATTAAATTCAAATATACACATCTACTATATAAATTTATGTACCTCTAAATATGTGTATGAAAAATAATATATGTAAGTGACCTACAAACCAAGTAATAAATGAAATAAGAAATTATCTTTTATTAAGTCGTAAATTCAATTAATTTACTAATAATTTTGGCATTAAGAAAATAAGAATAATATAGTATCGATCTTTAAATAATTACAAAGGCATTATTTATAAAAATAAATAGCACATCTTTATTTTATGTTATCGTTTGACTTTAAATAATATTAATGTTTCAATATTAATATAAACAATAAATATATAAAGACATATTTCTGCCTAATAGTTATAATATAAAGATACTAATTAATATATAGTACCTCAACTTATAAATTATATTTTCAGATTTTAAAATTATTTAAATATTTATCTTAAACATCATCTGTTATACGTTTAATGTTATAATAGAACAAGACGCTTAAATTGATCATTCACAAACGTTACATTTTACAATGAAAAATAAAATAAACAAAAAAAAAATATATCAATCTCAAAAATGTATATCCACACATCATTCATATAAATATATAATTATTAAATACCTTTTTTAAAAGTTCACTTAGTTGATTGTCCTTTTTAAGAATTAATTTAGTCCATGAGTTTTTTCATCTGTATATTTTTTATTTTTAGAATGCATTCTATTAAAAGAACGACGAAACGATTTCATTAAAGAAGATTATTAATTCTTGAATATATGCATATTTTATTAAAATGTTAAATCCAGTACCTCAATTACAATTATTTCCGGATTAGAATTAAATTGACGATAATACATTTAAGATAGCTATACCAGCTTTTAATTCCAGACGCGATGAAATTTATACGTTGAAATTTTTAGTTGTTCCATTGAAAAATTGCTTTAGAATATATGAAAGCGATGATGATGATGCAGCCCTAGCTGCGATATATCCTTATTACCCCGTCATAATTTATATGTTTATTACAAAATATATACGTTACTTCAGTATTTTAAAAATGGTAAACTTTAAAGAAATAAAATGTAATAAAATTCTATCCTTCAGTTGTTTGTTCTATATCCCATTTTTTAATAAGCAATAATCCTAATAATGGCTTCCTTATTATTGTCGCGTGGTTTTATGCCAGCAGATGCTATTTTAAAACTCATGTTATATATATATGTTCTCTTTTACAACAATTAACATCAAAATAAAAATAAAATATTAAGTATACATATAAAAAGTATCAAATCGAAAATTTGACATCTTTTAAAATATACATAAATAATTATTTATTACATTTAGTAATCATTGCAAATAAAATACTTTTTTTTTTTAATCAACAATTTATATGTCCTTATTTATTTCAATAATTAAATATTTATAATGATGTACTATCGATATATATAAATAAAATAATAACTTCAAATAATAACTATATTTAATAAACATAAAAGAAAAATTTAAATATTTCATATATAAACTTCAACTTAAAGAGATTTTTTTTTTAATAACAAATAACAAATTTTTAAAATATAAATATCGACCTATTGATATTTACAATTCCCTCAAATCCACCGAAAAAAAAAATGTCTTTGCAAATAACTAATTAATTATGAAATATCGAAAAACTTCTCAAATTTGTAATCTTTCTAAGGACTAACATGGTTTAAAGAATATTATTTTTCTTATTAATAACCACATTCATTTATTTATATCTATCTCTCAGATCATCTAGATATTTGTCCAAATTTTTTTTAAAAAAAATATATAATAATCAAAAGTGCCTTTTCAATTCTTCCTGTAAAGAATTTCCAGTATGTTAAACTTTGTGAAAAAGTTTGCCCTAATTTACAAGATTTTCATATAGCATTTTGGTATAACTCAATTGCTTTTGAATAATTTTGAGATAAGTATCTAAAGATTTTGCTATGAACTCCTTAGATTCTACATCTATATCCTTTACATAAATAGTAACTTGATCATAAGCACTAACATAACTCTTAACTTTATCAATAATAGTTGCTATTTTATCAGATAATCTTACTTTTCCTTTGACTATCTTGATAAACATCATCGACTTGAGTAAGTCTTTATTTTACTTATTCTAGGTTCAATTAAAAACAATTCTCTGGATAATTTTGAATGGTATTCATTCAAATTTTCTAAATAATCCTTTAAAAATCGCAAATCAGTGTGATATAATTTCAACATTAAAGAACTCTTGAAAATCATTTTGTTTTACAACAATAACATTATTATATTAATTATTTTCAGTTTAACTTTAGGTTTACTTAAATCTCTCATAAAATCTATACTTCTTTTAAGATAATTTATTTTAAACTTTTCTCTACTCAACTTAATGGATAATTTGAATCTCTAGTCGTTGGAGTATTAACCTCAGTATTGGTGGTATCATATGGATAACTTCCTGGTTGTACATTGGTAATACGATTATATTCATGACTTCTCATGTAACCTCCATGATCCCGGTATGGATTTTGTCTTCTATTATTGTGATAATTTCTGGTAAACCTTTGTATGCGACCTGCAAATTGGTTTCTTGGTACATGATAATTCACATTTGCTAAATTATAATTAGAGTTATTTCTTGTAGTTCCAATTGATTTATCACAAATACCATCACTAGCTTCTAAGATTCCCAAGATATTGGCTACTTCCTCAACGGTATGCCGATCTGCAGCCACCAATGTTTGCTCAATATGCCTTGGTAAATTTCTACGCAAAATACGCACAATCTGAGTTTCTGATAATGGAAATGCATTTAAGGTTTTGAATTTGGCCACTTGATGTCTAAAAAATTGTGTATAACTCCCATCACGAGAAGTATATTTTTCATGTGAAAGTCTATGTCGTATAGAGTCCTGTTTGTCCTCATTCCAGAAGTTATTCATTATTGCTTCACGATAATCACCATAAGTTTGAGGCCTTTCAAACAGAGATCTCCACCATTCTTTGGCTGATGCATATAAATGGTTACTAGCAATTGCCAACTTTTCTTTCTCTGACAGTATACTAAGTGTAAATAATTCTTCTAATGTATTTAGGTATTCCATAGGATTTTCATGATAATCACCTTTAAAAACTTTAACATTAATGAACCTTGCAGCATTATGATTCATATATAAATCACTAGATATTTGGTGTGGAAAATCAGAAGATCTTTTAGACTCCATTAAATTTGTTCCATTATTAACTTTATCTATACAACACTTACAATTTTCTTTATTTATTAATTCCTTAACAAATGTCTCATCCTTAAGATAATCTCTGTCTATAATATTATCTTTCATTTTATTTATATCTATCTTTACTTCATATTCTTTCCACTGTTTTTGCAGATTTGATATATATTTACAATTTTCTAACGTAATGGTTTTTATTTGCTCAATTTTTACATTCATTTCTGCCACATCCTTTTGTACCTCTTTTTCATAATTTTTACAGGTTTCAATTTCATTATTATTTATATATTCTGAAAGGGGTTTTAATTTTCCTTGAATTTGATTTAATTCAACACCTAATTCCTCAATACGATCAAAAGTAATATCATTTATTGTATTAATACGTTCATTTATATCTTGTAATTTATTAGTATCAATCAGTTGTTCTTCTTGATGCAATCCTATAGCAAATTTAACTTCAGCAGAGATAATTGTACATAGGTTTTTAAATGAAGATTCATTATCAATTTTTAATGTTTGAAATTTATCCCATAATACTTTATTATCATTAATAATCTTTTTCTCAAAATCCTCATGTTCTTTCTTAGACTCTTCTAATCTAGTCATAATTACTTGATTTTCTTCCCTCATTTCATTATTTATTTCTTCAATTTTTGCTTTTAAAGAATTAGCTTCCACTATTGTCTCTTCTCTATATTTTTCCATCTTTTCATCAAATTTTACTTCTACTCTTCTAATACTATCATCTACCAAAACTTTTAATTCATTAGAATTAATTTTCATCTCAACTCTAAGTTCATCATATTTAGATTCTAGCTTCTGAGAAAGTTCATTAGAATTTGTTTTTAAACTAGTCTCTAGTTTATCATATTTAGATTCTAGTTTCTGAGAAAGTTCATCATATTTAGATTCTAGTCTCTCATATTTGGTATTTAATTCAGCTTTAAATTTTTCCAAAAAATCTTTTAAGTCAAAATCACCATTAACTGGCATTTTATTACTATTGTTATCCATTATTATTAATAATACAATATTATATACTCATAAAATAAAATCTAAGATATATATATATATTTCTATATAGTAACTATCACAGATCAAGGGCTCACCATCTCCAATCATTATTCCAACAAGCAATTTTTTTAACTAAAAAAATACAAGCCTTTTTAATCTTATAATATATAATAGCTATCTGACAATCTAAATTTTACTTATTTGAACTCATGAACTTCTTGGCTTAAAAAAAAAAAAAAAAATCTTATCTATCACCATAACATCAACAAATTTCTCTAAATATATATATGCAGAGAGTAACAACTGATATCACTAAATAACATTTATTTATATTTAATGACAATAAATATTCTACACTTATACTATATTAAAATGTGGATACTTCATATCAAATTCAATATAACCTTAAAATATTTAAACTACAACTAAATGTTCACATGCCTTAAAATAACTAATTTGATAATATAGTGAGACAACTTTCTCATTCAAAATAATGGTAGTTAAATATAAAATACTTAAATCGATACCTATAAATTTTCTGGACTTTAATACTTAATACCATTTTATACACATAAAAAAAAAATATCCACTTCACTTATTATTAACTTTTGTGCTCGAAATATTTTACTAAAATTCTACTAATGCAGTTTACTACTAACAAATATTCACTAATTGAACTTCATGTTTAAAAGTCACTTACAAAAAAAAAAAAAATATTAATATACTTGTTTTCAAACCCTAATTGATAATCAATGTAATAGATTATTTGTTACAAACAATAATCAATTAATCAAACTCTTAAGTTTGGTGTTATATATTTAAGTTATATACTTATCTATTCCTCCAAAGATCCGACAGATATTGACAACCAAAAGATTGATTAGCACTTCACAACTTTGATGTAGATAAAAGAATTCAATCATTACTCCCAAAGCATACAATGTTTCATGAACACTTAGATGACTATCACATTTCATTCTATCCTATCTACTACAACCCATAATAATTTTTCTTAGAACACCATTACACTACCCTGCTTATATTTAAGTCTTAGGGGCTATTATTTATAAATATTTCCTTGCTCATCTTTGGGAGACTTAGAGGCAAATATTATACTTATATTAAAATAATTATATCTTACTCTCTCTGGAGTTTTAAAGATAAAATCATGGCAGGACTACTGTTAACTGCTTCATGATAAATAATAATAAACATCAAGATTTGGGTTGGAGCAATGAATGAGACTAATCAATCACAAGTGACATGAATGCATCACATCCTCAAGACAATGACAAAACTCCCCACTCAACATCAATACCTGCAACAGAACCAACCAAACTCCAACAATCAAATATCCCATCCAACCTTCAAAATTATAGATTTTCTACAACTCAAACTTTCCAAATATGTACAAAATTATTATACTATAATTCAACACCATCAATATACTTTTTAAATTGAAATTAAACTGCTTCATGACTATATTTATCTTTCATCACTAAAAAAAAAAATACAATAATATTAACCATCACCATCTAAACATAAGGCTAAAATATTTCCATTTATATATAAAAAATTAAACATACAAAAATGCTTCTCTTTTTTTAAAAAACTATAAATCTCATATTAATATATATACTAGACATCTTAATCTCAAGTATGTGGGGTATTTCAAGCCCTAATTAGCTTATTTCTAGCCCCACGTTGGGCGCCAAATGTAATGGAAACGTATATGTAGCAGCCCCACGATTGGACTAGCCAAATGTAATGGAACCTATAATTCAGAGCCTCACTTGGATGCTCCAAATGTAATGGAACTTAAGGTAGCCCATGTTTGGGCAAGCCAAATGTAATGGATCGTACTTGCTACATTCCATTTAAATTGAAGAAAGACAAAATTATCCCGGTTATATAAATAATGTAATGGAAACTATATGGTAGCTCATAATTAAGCAAGTTAAATATAATGGAACGTATATGAGTTATTCCATTTATATTAAAGAATGAAGAAAAATAAACTTGTTCCAATTATATTTTAATAAATTGTTTAAATTGCCCTCCCAGCTAGCTTTATATAAAACAAATCTAAAATCATACTAATCAATGAGATCTTTCATTATAATTTATCTTTTAGGTTGATGTGACTAACTAATCAAATATATATATCAAAAATAAAGGGACTTTTATTAAATTCAAATATACACATCTACTATAAAAATTTATGTACCTCTAAATATGTGTATGAAAAATAATATATGTAAGTGACCTACGAACCAAGTAACAAATGAAATAAGAAATTATCTTTTATTAAGTCGTAAATTCAATTAATTTACTAATAATTTTGGCATTAAGAAAATAAGAATAATATAGTATCGATCTTTAAATAATTACAAAGGCATTATTTATAAAAATAAATAGCACATCTTTATTTTATGTTATCGTTTGACTTTAAATAATATTAATGTTTCAATATTAATATAAACAATAAATATATAAAGACATATTTCTGCCTAATAGTTATAATATAAAGATACTAATTAATATAGTACCTCAACTTATAAATTATATTTTCAGATTTTAAAATTATTTAAATATTTATCTTAAACATCATCTGTTATACGTTTAATGTTATAATAGAACAAGACGCTTAAATTGATCATTCACAAACGTTACATTTTACAATGAAAAATAAAATAAACAAAAAAAAAAATATATCAATCTCAAAAATGTATATCCACACATCATTCATATAAATATATAATTATTAAATACCTTTTTTAAAAGTTCACTTAGTTGATTGTCCTTTTTAAGAATTAATTTAGTCCATGAGTTTTTTCATCTGTATATTTTTTATTTTTAGAATGCATTCTATTAAAAGAACGACGAAACGATTTCATTAAAGAAGATTATTAATTCTTGAATATATGCATATTTTATTAAAATGTTAAATCCAGTACCTCAATTACAATTATTTCCGGATCAGAATTAAATTGACGATAATACATTTAAGATAGCTATACCAGCTTTTAATTCCAGACGCGATGAAATTTATACGTTGAAATTTTTAGTTGTTCCATTGAAAAATTGCTTTAGAATATATGAAAGCGATGATGATGATGCAGCCCTAGCTGCGATATATCCTTATTACCCCGTCATAATTTATTTGTTTATTACAAAATATATACGTTACTTCAGTACTTTAAAAAAATGGTAAACTTTAAAGAAATAAAATGTAATAAAATTCTATCCTTCAGTTGTTTGTTCTATATCCCATTTTTTAATAAGCAATAATCCTAATAATGGCTTCCTTATTATTGTCGCGTGGTTCCATGCCAGCAGATGCTATTTTAAAACTCATGTTATATATATATGTTCTCTTTTACAACAATTAACATCAAAATAAAAATAAAATATCAAGTATACATATAAAAAGTATCAAATCGAAAATTTGACATCTTTTAAAATATACATAAATAATTATTTATTACATTTAGTAATCATTGCAAATAAAATAATTTTTTTTTTTTTTTAATCAACAATTTATATGTCCTTATTTATTTTAATAATTAAATGTTTATAACGATGTACTATCAATATATATATAAATAAAATAATAACTTCAAATAATAACTATATTTAATAAACATAAAAGAAAAATTTAAATATTTCATATGTAAACTTCAACTTAAAGAGATTTTTTTTTTAATAACAAATAACAAATTTTTAAAATATAAATATCGACCTATTGATATTTACAATATATATATCATCATCATCATTATCAACCATTATCAATCCACTGCAGGATGAAGGTCTCTCCAAGTTTAATCCATCTTCTCCGATCTTTAGCTTCTCTTCTCCACATCACCCCGGCACACTTTCTTATTTCATCCATCCATCTCACATGTGGTCTCTTTCTGGGTCTTTTATAATCTCTTGGAATCCAGTTTAAAATTTCAATTGTTCATCTATTATCATCTCTTCTAGCAATATGTCCAGCCCAACTCCATGTCAATCTTTTAATTTTTTCAATGATGTCAGTAACACCTGTTTGTTCTCTTACCCATACATTGCGTTTTCGATCTCTTCTTGTTACTCCCAACATACACCTCTCCATACTTCTTTGAGTGGTCTGAAGTCTCTGTATTGCTCTTCTATTGAGTGTCCAAGTCTCAGATCCATAAGTAAGAACTGGTAAAACACATTTGTTAAAAACCTTCCTTTTCAAACACATAGGCATATTTCCTTTTAGTATCAAGTTATTTCTACCAAAAGCACTCCAACCAATTTTAATTCTATGATTAATTTCCTCCATTATGTTTCCATCTGTATTAATAATCTGACCAAGGTATTTGTAACTGTTAACTTCTTCTAATTCATCATAATCAATCTTTATTTTCATATTTTGAGCAAACCGATTAAACATTACTTTAGTCTTTTTAACATTTATCTTTAGTCCTACTTTCCTACTTTCATCTGATAACTCCTGCAACATTTCCTGCAGCTCTGAAGCATTATTTGCAAAAACAACTACATCATCTGTGAAATCTAAATGACTTAAATAATCTCCATTTACTTTCACTCCTTTAGTTTCCCATTTTAATCCACAAAATACTTCTTGCAGCACTGCTGTAAAAAGTTTTGGAGATATGGAGTCACCTTGTCTTACACCTTTCTCAATGTTGACTTTCCCAGTATCATTATGTAATCTAATTGTTGCTGTTGCATTTTTATAAATATTCTTTAAAATATGACAATATCCTGGATCTATACCTTGATGATCCAATGCTTTAATCACTGAAGAAATGTTTATAGAATCAAATGCCTTTTCATAATCTACAAATCCAAAACATAATGACAACTCATATTCATTTGTCCTTTCTATAACTTCTCTCAATACCTGAATATGATCTACTGTACTAAAACCACTTTTAAATCCAGCTTGTTCTCTTGGTTGGTGGAAATCCAATGTTCTCTGTAGACGAGTTGTAATTATTTTGGTAAAAATTTTATATAAAACTGATAAAAGGCTGATAGGTCTGTAATTTTTAATATCTTCATTATCACCTTTTTTAAATATTAATATTATTACTGCATTCTTCCAATCATCCGATACATCTTTATCACTTAGACATTTGGTATATAACTTTGCTAAAATTTTTTCTGTTTCTTCACCTGCTTCTTTTAATATATCAATTATAATTCCACCATTACCTGGAGCCTTTCCTTTCTTCATACATTTAATTGCATTTCTCACTTCTTCATTTAAAATTCTGGGCAATTCGGAAGATGTAATAGATATAGGAGGTACTTGATCTTTATTACTATATAATTCTTGATAAAAATTTTCTACCAATTTCATGATGTCATCTCTCTTTTTAGTAATAATTCCATCTTTTTTCTTTATTACAGATATAAATTTCCTACCAATACCAAAATGTTGTTTTACATTCTTAAGACTTTTATTTTCTTCTACAGCTTTTCTTGCTAGTTCACAGTTATATTTTCTTATATCGCTTTCAACTCTTTTCCGCACCATTTTACAAAATTCGAGATATTCAATTCTTTTTAGTGCATCATTTTTGTATATCTTCATATTTCTTCTTTTCTTCATAAATTCTCTAGTTTCAATAGAAATTTTGTTGGTCAATTGCTGCTTTTGTCTACCAGCTATCTTTGTTGCAGTGTTTAAAAGTGTATCAGTTATTTTCATATTAATTTCATTCAAATCTGAATCATGTTCAAAATCTACTAATACTTGAAATCGATTTGTAAGTTCTAATTTAAATTCATTAGAATGTTTCTGAAGATTAGGAATATCAACTGTAAATATTGTTTTTCTTAACAATTTTTGTCTTTCTAGTTTTACATTAACACACATCTTGCACCTTACTAATCGATGATCACTTCCTGTGTTAAATCTATTAAGAACATTACAATCTTGAAATATGTATTTCCTGTTAGTCAAAATATAATCCAATTCTGCTGTACCTTCATTTGGATGTTTCCATGTCCATTTTCTTTTAACATTTTTCTCAAAAAAAGAATTCATAATATAAAGTTTTTCTTTTTCTGCAAACTCCACAAGTCTATGTCCTCTCTCATTTCTATTACCATAACCAAAATTACCTACAGCACTTTCATCTTTCATTTGTTTACCAATTCTAGCATTAAAGTCTTCCATAACAATTTTAGGAAGTTGTTTACTCTTATCAAAAGCCTTTTGTACATCCATATAAAAATCTTCTACTACTTCATCACTATGAAAACTTGTTGGGGCATAAACCTGAATTATCTGCATTTGGTATCTGCTATTAAGTTGTATAACTAATCTTGCCACTCTGTCTGATACACCATCAATCTCTACAATATTGTTCTTCCACTTTTTATTTATAATGAATCCTACTTCACTTGTATTTCCAATATTTGTGCCTTTATAATAAAATATATGTCCACTTTTTAAATCAATTGTCTCTTCACCTTTTTGTCTAACTTCACAGAGTCCAATAATATCCCATTTAATATAAGAGAGTTCTTCTTCTAATTCTTGCAATCTTCCTTCACTTGAAAGTGATCTGCAGTTGTAAGTACCTAAATAAAAAGTTGTCATTTGATTTCTCTTGGAGGCCTTAAAGGAACCGAGCAGGGCAAATTCCTAATGTCCACTCCATACATTCTTGTCGTTGCAGCTGTTATTACTATGTGTTTATTCATATAGTATACGAACATGGATGGGCTGCTCACCAGCACGCATTAGCCAGCGTGGTGAGTTTTTTGGCTTTTTACCTCTGAGTTTAAGATCGAGAAACACCATGGTCTTTCTTCTCAATGCCTGATAAGGCAGAATGAATGTTTGTGTAAATATATATATATATATATATATATATATATATATATATATATATATATATATATATATATATATATATGTGCCCTTTTGTATGGGTCTCCATAAATTGTTGTATCAATCTGTTTAAAAAAATTTTAAATTTAAGATATATTTAGCTATATGATGGTAATTTTGTTAATAACAATCTTTCAAAAAGTGTAATTCAAGTAATTTATGAGTGTTTGATATGTGAAAATTGTGCTGATGTTTGAGAGAGACGTTTCAATAAAGATGATAATAGTATGTGGTTGGGAAAACTGGCCATAATTAATACTGCATTAAAAAAATTTAATAAATAAATGTTTAAAGCTAAAAGTTTTTAAAAAGACAAGTTAAAATTAAATGCATATATTTATTGTTGATAAAGATTAATATTTAATAGGTGTATATAAATATTTTAATTATTAGTAGTACATAATAGAAGATTAATATTTGATTTTAATAATATCGAATTATTATCTTAAAAGTTGTTATAATATATTGTTTATTTTAAAAAAATATTTATTTTTAAAAATGAAATTGTTAGTTTATTTTTAGATTATTACAAGCGTTTGTATCTGTGTTGTAAAACAGATGTTAGTTAGACACATACACACATGCTTGTGAGTTTTTTTTAGTAAAGTTGCCAAAACTATTTTAAAATTCTGTTATAAAAATTATAAGTATTATATTGGCTATCACGAGATAAAAATAAAGATAATTAATGTAAAGCATTAAATCTAATTTTTTAAAATACTGCTTAAAAACATAACGAATAAAAATAGACTTAGTTTGTTTATAAAAATAATCTTATAAAAGTTAAAAGTGAAATAAAGTAAGAAAGTATATTTTAAAAAAATGTTTAATGGATTTAAATAAATGATAAAGATTAATTTAAGAATTTAATAATGTAATAAATAATAAATATTAAATAAGTCATTATTTATTTTTAATTCTGTATTGTTGGTAAAATATGTAAATAAGCTAGCAAGTTGATTGTTTAATTTACCAATCAAGTGGGGAGTTAATTTCGGTATAAAACCAAGGTTCAATTGTTCGGAGGGGATTATGATTGTAATTTTTAAAAGTAAAGTGTGCTATTAGAGATAGCTAAGTAAAATTATAGACGCTCTCGTAGTCATTTTAAAATTATAAGAGAGTGGTTTTAAAATAATTTATAAATAGTTTTACTGTCAAATATGCAGTGCTAATTTAATTATAGTTTTCTATTGATTGTCTCTATCGAAGCTCAATTTACTATCAAATACTCATGAAGACATCATATAAGGATAAAATGTATTGGAGACTTTGTACTAAAAATATAACAAACGCTGGATTAACTAGGAGAATTACTAGATGGATAAAAGTAATATGTAGGACATTATATAAATTTAAAAGTTAATTGTAATTAATTTTTGTAAAGACAAATATTTTAAAGAAAGAGAAATACTTCTTTATGAAGAAAGTATATGTAAATTATAAATCTAAATATATATCTTGGTAAAGATATGGTAAATCATAATGATTATATAAATACTTGCCTTGTAGAGTCTTTGTGGTTTAAAAGACTAAATTTTGACAGTTTTAAAAAGGCAAATAAATTGGAAGTTTAATTGGCCAAGAAATACCTATAAGTAAAATTATTATATTATTAAAGTCTGAACGCTGGTCGTACAGAAGAATAAAAAAAATAATCTTACCTAGATATTTGTTAAGGAATGCGCAAATAAAATATACGTGGATATCCAAGTCAATTTAGATTAATTAAATAAGAACTTTATAAACTATTGACTAAAACTAAAACTAATAATTTTAAAGTAATTTGCCTTTAAAGAAATGAATCCGGATCATATAAACTATTTTAATTACTATTTTATTCTTATGATGGAACTGATTTTATTTTTATTTTATTTTTAAAAAAAAAAAACGTTTTCATTTTTCATATAAAACTTTTAAAAACATGTGATGTACCGGAAAAGGAAGTAATGTGTTGTGAAAGTTTGTACCTAGGAAAAAGAACAATTGTGGGTGAAAGAAGACACCGTTGGATTTTATGTAATATGTTTTATTTATTAACTAACATAAATATTTAATTAATTATTGATTTGTTAAAGATAGGAAAGGTACATTTAAAAAACATAACTAAATATTAATATAACATTTTATTGCATAAAGTTTATTTTTTATAATTATACGACACGTAATATTTAAAAAAATAATTGTTGAGTGTAAATGTGAAATTATTTTTGTAAAACTATAATCCTGGAGGACATCGTATGGCGGACTGTACATTAGAGTATCATTTATGGTAAAAATTATATAATAATAATAATTTGATGTATTTTGATATGTTTTTCTTTAGATCAACCAAATATTATTTGATTGTTGAATGAATGTATAAATATTTAAATAATATACACGCATAAGATTAGTAATAACAGTTTTATTTTAATATGCATACTTTGAATTTATGATGTAAATTTAATACAACGTAATATGAGAAATCTAGAAACAATTATATGATTCTTTCGTGGATAAATTTTAATGTTTCTGTTATAATATTAGGAATGAGATTTATTATATTAGTATAAGTTATTATTTTTCTTTTCAAGTTAATAAGAGATATAAAAATCTATATTTTATTTTCATTTTATTAGATAAGTTAAGTTAATTTTACATAGAAGTTTATATTTTGATTGATGGTCTATCGGATATAAATGATGAGGTATAAGAGAGTTTGGATAGTCATTATTTTAAAAAAAAATTGGTCATCTGTTTTTCTGAAGTTGAATAAGGTTAAAATGATATTTGTAGATAGAAGTTTATTAGGAAGGAATAGGAATAACAAGTTAAGAAGAGTAATAGTTTAAATAGAAAAGAATCATAGAATTTTATTTAATATAATACCTTATAAAATTGGTAATTATTGAATAATTTCAAAGATTATTTTAAAAGAACATATACGTATTGCATATTTTGGTAAGACATGTAGTATGAAATTACATTAGAATGAAATAAATAATTATAATCAATAATTATTATTATATTACAAAATTATATCAGTTTATACGTTATTTGACATTGGAGTAATGCTAATAGTAAATGCAATGCATATTAGTACATTATAATATAAATAGCAGAAATACTTAGGTGAAGTAGCATTTTAATTGTTAACGTTTGTTTATTTACATGTGCTACATTTTAGGAAATTTTTTTTTACATAAAACTTTCTTGTATTAATTGATGACAAAATGATATCTATTAAAATTTAAGTTCATCAACTTAATTAAATGTTGTTGATAAAACATTTAAAGAATGTATAAATTATTTATTTATGATTATGGAAATAGTAACAGTGTAAAAAAAACTTGTATTATTATTTTTTCTTATTTTTTTTAATTTTCTTTGGTTTCCACTTTTTAATGTAAATAGTGTAAATAAGTTATTGGTTAAAGTTGATGTAAATAAATTTGTTAAGTTGTTTTAAAATGTGTCGAATTCATTATTTTACACCACAGCATTTGACAACAGATAATTTGAATAAACATAATATTTGCACAATATGAATTTATTATTATTATTATTTTAGAAAGAAATACAATATTTTCTTAATATAATTTATAGAAATTAATTGACATTAACATATAATATTATGATGGTCAGAAAGTAATTATAATGCACAATATAAGAGTATAATATTATTTATTGCCACAGATTGTTAAATTATAAGAATTTAGTATATTTTAAAATTAAGATGCTATATGGAAATGAAAGACATGTATATGATTTACTTATTTTCTTAATGATTAATAGTATAATAAAAATAGATAAGATTAAGTTATACAATAAAGATTATTCTTGTTAGTTAGTGTTATTGGAGTAAGTTAGGTGTATTTAGGTTTGATATTAAATCCCTTATCATTCCTATCTGCACGAATTATTATTACTTTAAGATAATTAGAAGAACCTGAGATTATTTAATTATATTTCCTTAACAAAAGATTGAGAGTTATTTATCTATTATTATGAAAGATAGTTAATTTATAAAAGACATAAGAGTGCTGTAGATGTAGTAATAAAATAATAAAGATGTAATTAGTATTCTTATGCCATTGAGATAATGTCTTGGGAAGACATTAGCTCAATGTAAATTCAATTACCAATTGTAACTTCACTTCACAGTCTCATGATTTTAGTAAATACTTATTTAATTAGTAGATGATATTGAATTATATTAAATTTTGATAAGTTATAATAAATTTGACAAGATATAGTATTATAAAAATATATTAAAGATAGTTATACATATTTTAGATAGGCATAACAATTTAATTGAGCTAGTCATATTTTAAGTTATATCATATATTGAGAAGTGAGGGTACAATATATATATATAATCTATGTATTTAAAGTTTAAAATATTGATGTTGAAAAATGTGATATAAAGAAGAAAGATTAATTTTAAAAATTGATATAAGAAAATGATTAAATCAATTTTGAATAGAAAGTTTTAGGAATCTAGGGTAAAAATATTTTTTTTTAAAAATTTAAAATGTAAAAACACTGTAGACTTATATGAAAGTAAGCAAGAAGTTATATAAAACAAAATTAATTTATGTAAAAAATACTTTCATTATGTTGTTTTGCAAATTCTGTATATATATATATATTGTATTTACATAATATTCAGTTATATATATATATATATATATAACGTTTTTCGTTTTGCTTGGCCTTTACACGCTCAATATAAACTGCGTGTGAGTTGATCAAGCTATGTCAAAAAAGAAGAAAGTTGTATTTCTATTCTAAAAACACAGCTATTTTTCCTGATCAACTTCAGCCTATTAATTGTTACGAATTGTGCTATTGACAAAATCAACTTTTAATTTTATTTAATATGGGTGCCAGAATTCCTAAGAATCCGCTGAAATATGTCGCCAGCACCTCTCGCAAGTTGTAAAACAAAAAAAAAATAAAAAGATTTTTATTATATATTTTTTTAAGGGGTGGTAATTGTACCGTAATGAGAATTAGTGGTTTTTATGATTATTAGTCCTGGGCGTATTGAAACATATTGGCAAAGGTAACTTACGTTTAAATCTTATTACACTAAAAATAAATTTAATAATAAAAAATAATAACTATTATTAATAAAGCACAAATGAGAATTGATATTAGAAATATTTTTAATTTTGACAAACTAAAATACTTCATGTTAAGTAGCTAATTAATACCTTGGAGAGAACACATTTAATTCAGGTGGGAAATATCCAGAAAATATAAATATCAGTTAAAATAAACAAAAAGTTCTTGGTTAAATAAGAGTCTCTCATATAGAAAAATTAAAGTCCCTATCGGGATTCTTTTATACGTATATTTTTACGAGTAGTTTTAAATAGTTAACTTTGTCACAATCAGGATAATTATTCTTACTGGTAAGTTTCATGAATTCAGTAGTAGATAACTAAGCATAGTTTTTTGGTTATAATGAGCTCGGCCTTTTGGTTATTGCTTGATCTTGTGGTCCATTTCCCCAGTCGGTCACGAAGGCTTTTCCTGGTATACATCATTAGGTCCGATGTCTTCAGAAGCTCCGGTTCACTGCGACATGCCGAATTCCTTCAGCGAAGAGCGATCTTGGATATATTAATGTTATCCAAGACCAACTAGAGAAACAAAACGAACAAGACGTTCCTTCAACCGGATCCCTCCTTTTTATATCCAGTTTTCAGGACTTCTGCGCATGCTAGTACCATGCCTTTTTAATCTTATCCAGTCTTTATAAATTTTATGTAATAAAGTCTTTATTTTCTTCAAGTTTTCGGCCATCTTTAATTAATTTGAGTATTTCTACTTTCAGCTTATCTTTTTTACTTGCTTTTGGAATTCTTTTGTTCTCTCCAATTACTTTTATTACTAATCACATAAAAAAAAATAAGAAGAATAATTCAACCCTCATTGTACGTTTTTTTTTTTTAAAAAAAATTACTCAACAAAATTTTAAATCCACTTTTATCTTTTAGTTTTTTTTTACCCAATGCCAATATATTTGTAACGTATATAAATAAACGTTATAATATATATATATATATATAGTAACCATTTGTGTTGCATGGCACACAGCAACACAGTTGTGTGTGCATATATATATATATATAAATAAAAGGAAAAGTGGTAATAAACACAGACATAAATTTTTGTAGATATTTTTCTATTTTCACTGAATTTAAAATAAAATTTCATTATGAAGTAAATAGTTAAAAAGGTCTAATATTTTTATTACTCTTATGATTTTAAAATTTATAACACATATGGTATTTTTGAAGTCTTTTAATTAATTGGTAAATTTTTATTTGTGTAGAAATCTTTGTATATTATATTTTGATAAAAAAAAAAATAATTAGTTTTTTTGTGACCTTATCAATCCAAGATTATAAAAAATCTGAATAAAAATATTATTTTAGTCTATTTTTCAGTGTTTTTGTTTTCGTCTGGTTTTAATTTTTGAGAAGCAATTGACTAGAAGTTTTTCTATAGTTTTCAGTACTACTGAAGTTGGTTTTCTAGAGTTAGTGAATGAACATGAAATAATTGAAGGCAGGACAGTAGGTTCAGGAGCTTCCAGTATTTTCTTTTGCAGGAGTTTTGATTTACATGAATCTGGGTCACTTCTGACTCATTAGCCTGAAGAAGTGAGGACAAATTAACTTCCTGGCCTGAAGCTTACCACAAGTCTAGTCTAAGTAAAACCAAATGCAGACAACCCTTACCTGGACTATACCAATCTAAATGATAAGCCAGTCTACCAGATTATCCAAGAGAAACCACCAGTTAATGAAGAATTAATTATACATATGCTATTTTACCTGTATGCTAAGAGAAGCACAGATAAAGTATATACAATGGTGAATATTGTTATATATAATGTAAACAAAATTTTAAATGAGTTTTTTTTAATAATTCATTTAAAAATGACATTCTAAAAGTGAGATATATAATCTACAATGATTATTTTAAATCATTTATTGAAAAAAAAACAAAAAGATATTTTGAATTTTATATTATTAATTCTAAAAAGGATTTAATTTTTTTTTATTAAAAAAATAATTAAGAAGCATTCTAAAATTGAAGCAAACACAAATAGTTGTGCTTGAATTAAATGATTGATTCATAGATACTTCTAAACTCCAAGATCGTTTAGAGTACAAAAAAAAAGTTTGCAAGAATATATTTTTTAAAGTCATTTATAATTAGTTAAGGGTAACCTGGTAAATAAAACTTTTCTAATCTGTCAAAAATTGACTATACTTTAAAAAAAAAGAAAGCCGTAATAAAATTAAATAGCTTATTCAAATTATATTTTATATATATTACACATGCATATGCGAATTATATATGTTCTTAATATTAACCAAGGAAGCAATTATGGAAAGTATATTTTGAATAAACTTATTGTGTCAAACTAAAATATGCAAATGTCAGTGTATGCATAAATAGCTATATATATATATATATATGTAAAATGTATTCATTTTTATTGTTAAATGTCAATTGAAATATGTCCATTTTTAAATTGTATTGCACTCTGTGTGCCTATATATATATATATATATATATATATATTAAGAGCCTGCTACTAGCTCTAAACAAGCTTTTTTTTAATGATAAATGCTACAAGAGAAAATACATGAAGCTTTTATCTATGATGGTCCCCATCCCCAGACCGGTTTCGAGCTATGGCTCTCATCAGTGAGGAGCTAGGACATAAGATTCAAAATATTAACTCAAGCCAAGCATTTATCTAATTCTTAAATATCTTGTAGCATTTATCATAAAAAAAAAAAGCTTGTTTAGAGCTAGTAGCAGGCTCTTAATATATTACATATTTGTAATACAAGCTATATAGGTCATGTGATATATATATATATATATATATATATATATCAGTGTAAAATAGAACATATATGTAAAATTTTAGTCATTTATAAATTTTATTAGATGTTAATTGAAATGTATTCCTTGTATATTATAAAATGCATGCTTGTGCAGATATTCATATGAACATATTGTAAATTAATGTAATAATTTGAATTTGTAGTTAATTTGTAAATCACAAATGTAATAGTTTTATTTATGTATATTAATCAAAATCAGAGTGACTTTAAGTGAACATAACTGTGACGAAAATCTCAGCCTCAAAGAGGTCTTTGAGCGTTCCATCATCAGATTTTCAATTGAATGGACTGTTGAAGAGTTGGAGTATGGAGTCGATTGAAGCCTGTCCATTAAAGAATTTTGTCCATTAGATTAAACATATTAATCTTAATACATATGACTTTAACCTGAAGTTTGTCTTCCAAAAATCTCTGTAGATCAGAAAATTTAGCATCTACTGCCAAATTTTAAATCAAATATTTATAATATTTATCATTATCCTTAATTAATAATGAATAGTTACTATTATTAGGACCTCTATAAGAAATTGGATCTTTAAACTTAAGTTTTTCATTATCTTTAGAAATATTTTGTCTAAAATTAGAAAAATAATTATTAAATTTTTTATTAAAAAAATTATTTGAATTTAGTCTAAAATTATTGGGTAAACTATCCTGTTTGCTAAGCTGCCTAACTGATAATTTTATATTAGAAAATTGCTGAAAAGGAAAAGAGGTGCTAGAAGAATATATTGATGAAATAGAATTAGAAGGCCACCATTTATAAGATACATTAGAATTATTAGGACCTCTATAAGAAATCGGACCTTTAAGCCCATGTTCTTCATTCTCTTTAGAAATATTTTGCCCAAAATCATTTTTTTAATGTGTTTCTTGAAAAGTAAAACATCCCTATGATTTATATAAGAATCTAGACCTTTTATTCCAATCTCATAACAAGTTTTCTTTTTTTCAATGATTGAGACTCTGAACCAGTATTATTGTGTACAACATTTTTTATATTATTGTAACTCTTGCTACCATATAAACTAATATTATTACTAGTATCATGCTTTTCATGATATGTATTATGAAAGTTTTTATTGTATAATATCCTGGTTTTATTTGAACTCACTTTGGAAAAACAAGTTGACTTGACAGAAGGAAGAGAGCATTGAATACCTTTGCTAAAATTAGAACACTTTAATAATTTAATACAAAGTTGAGACATCTTAATAATTAGAGAATGAATTTGTGATATAGAATAAGATTGTAAAATCTCTAAAGTAAAATGTTCAGGTTATAAAATGATATCATTAACACATTTATCCATGCAGTTTAAATCAACAGAAAAAGAATCAAACATTCCTGTGGATGTAATAGTAGAATTAGCACCTGTCTTCACAACATCTGATAACCTAGTATTAGATTTAGAAATATTATCTAATTCATTAGAATCATGAGAATTTTCTTGAATAATCTGAATTGAAATATTATCAGAAGACATTATTATCAAATCTGAGTTTCTTTAGTAATGGGACCATCAGAGACCATAGGTTTGACCAAGTTACACTCATTGTCTTCAGAATCTAAAGCCATGATGTTATTGGCCAATGACTCTGCTAAGTTACTATCCATTACCAATTCATCAAAAAGTTCATTATCAATATCTGAAAATTTCATATTTAAAGTTATATTATTACAAACCTGACATTTAAAAAATCCATTACCAATTGTTTGAAAAATAATAGCATCCGATTTAGACAGCTTAGTACAAGACAAATGAAAATACTCCTGACATTCACCAGAACACTTAATCCTCCTGGTTGTATCAGAAATAATCAAAGAACAACCATGACGAAAGGTAACATCCGGAATACTATTTTTATCAGGAATAATAATAATAATAATAATAATAATAATAATAATGATGATGATGATGATGATGATAATAATAATAATAATAATAATAATAATAATAATAATAATAATAATAATAATAATAATAACATCCGGAATACTATTTTTATCAGGAATAATAATAATAATAATAATAATAATAATAATAATAATAATGATGATGATGATGATGATGATAATAATAATAATAATAATAATAATAATAATAATAATAATAAATAATAATAATAATAATAATAATAATAGAAAGAATTGGATGATGTCTCACTGGATTAGCAATTAGATAATGAAGAAACTAGGGTACCTTTTAATCTCACATCATTGTCTAAATAATAGTTAAGTATGTGACCTTTTTATAAGTTTACTAAATGGTAAAATATTTCATATAATGTTTGAATAAAGAGAACAATATTATCAGATTTCAGTATATTTATCATTAAATTTACAAAGTGAAGTTCTTATGTTGTAATAGATGTATAGAATGTGGAAATTAGAATACGAATGCATATAATAACAACTGGAGACAAAGTTTTAAATAATAAATAAAGCATTTATTTATATTTGCAATTGGAATAAACATAATTAGCTCACATTGGGACTATTGTCCTAATTCTTAAATTTACACATAAGTTACTAATCTGAGTTTGATATCTTTTTTGTTAGATATTTTATCATTTATTATTTATTGACTAAACACTTACAAGATATAAATTAATAAATAAATACTGCCCTCATATTCTGAATTCGAATATATTTGGGCTGTTAATTAACCCTAATAATTCTTTATTATTAGCAAACAACACTGGGTAAATTAAATATCATATTATGGGCACAATATACAAGTTTGAGAGGTCACACTAATTATTAAGATAAAATAAATCAATAAACTTGGCTGTCAATAAAATAACTTAAATAGCTCATTTAAATAATCCCTTTAAATATCTACACCTTTCACACATTCAAAAAAAAAATAATAATGATAATTATTCTGATGATTTGATGATTTAAGCTTGTGGTAAATTAAAATGATATAATTCAAAATATTCACTTCCTGATATATAAATTTAACTGTATTATACTTTCATATTTGTGATATTGTTTGCATTATGTGTGTTTCAAATCTTATGCTATAATTAAAAAAAAAAATCAATGTTTTTACATAATGTCAATTTACTTATAAATTATTAAATAAGTATTTTATTACGGGCAATGTCATAGACCAACCAACAAACATAACACTATATCTACTTTAATATTCAATAAAGAATTTAATCTGACCATTTATCTAACCACAAACTAAATTACATATAGCTATGTTTCTATGATAATAATAAAAAAAAACATTCAAGAAAAATTTTAGCACATGAGGAATAAATTGTTGGAAGAGGAATATTTTATTAAAATAAAGAAAGATGATACAAAATTAAAAATTGGGAAGATTTATGAGTTAGTAAAAGGATTATATAATAATGGGTTAATGGATAGAAAAGTATTTGCATTTTTGGGTAATAAAGATTGTGGTATGGCAAGAATTTATGGAGCACCAAAAATATTTAAAGAAGGGGTGCCTTTAAGACCAGTCATAAATGGTACAAATTCATATTTTGATAGAATATCTAAATGGTTATCAAGTAATATTCTTAAGAAATATATTAATGATAAAATTAGTTTTTATATTAAAAATAATAAAGAGTTAATAAATGATATTAAAGATAAGATAAATGAATATAGTAATTATAAGTTAACTATGGTAAAAATAGATGTAATATCAATGTACACAAATATAAATGTGGAAGAAGCAATAGAGTTAGCAATAAAAAGATATAGAGATGATGAACATAAAGAAATTAAAATACCAATAGAAAAATTGAGAGAAATAATGAGAATTTGTTGTAAGGATATTACATTTGAATTTAATGGAGAATATTATAAGCAAAATAAAGGATTACTAATAGGAGGGGCATTGAGGGGGGTACTTAGTAATATATATATATATATATATATATATATATATATATATATATATATATATATATGGAAAATATGGAAGATTTAATGATTAATAATACTAATGGTCCAATTTTTATGAAAAGATATGTTGATGATTATTTATTGATTTTCAGCAAGAGTCAAAGGCAAATAGATATGTATCTTGAGGAGATTAATAGATTGGATAAAAATATAAAATTTACAATAGAAAAAGAAAATGATAATAAATTATCATATTTGGATATTTTGTTAGAAAAATCATATAAAAATGGTAAATGCAAGATAGAGACATCTGTATATAAAAAAAAGTAATGTAGATAGCAATATAACTAATTGGCATTCAAATATAGATGTTAAATATAAAATAAGTAGTGTAAATTCAAGAATATATAGAGCTAGGAATTATGGCTCAGATAAGGAAGATTATAGAAGACAGATAGAATTAATAATTAAAGAGTTTAGGGATAATGAATATCCAGAAAAAGTTATAAAAGAAAATATAAGAAAATTGGAAGAAAAATTTAATACAAACAATGGGATAGTAAGTAGAAAAAATAAAATAGATAAAAATAAATATATAGGTATTAAAACTTATAATAAGAGTATTGTAAAAGGTATGAATAGGATAATTATTAGAATTAACAAAAAGTTTAATAATGTTATAAAGTTTAAGATAGTGAATAAAAGAAGGAAGAATATACTTAATATATTAGATAATAAGTATGTAAGAAAAGTAGAAAAAATATAAATGGGGTATATAAAATTGAATGCAAATCATGCAAAAGTAAAAATATAAAAACTAATTATGTGGGAGAAACAAAGAACTCAATTTATACCAGATTAATTCAGCATAAATATGATAAGAGATCACCTGTTTATTTGCATTCATTAGAAACAGGTCATAGGTTTGAAAAAGATTGTATAAAATGATTAATTACACAAATAATAGTAGGGATAGAAAAATTAAAGAAGCAATCTTGATTAAGAGTATAAAACCAAGTCTTAATCGAGATTTTGGGGTAAGAACAATAATTTAATAAACAATTGTTAGTAATAATTAGAATTTGAAAAGGTTAAAAGAAAATAGTTAAATAAAATGATAATAGAGGGAGATTAAACAAATACAAATTTGAATTTTTTTGTCAGTTGGGTTTTGGTAATAGAATCAACAAGAAGTAAGTAATTTTTTGTAATAAAATAATAATAATAATAATAATAATAATAATTTGCAACGTGGATAAAGTTAATTGATAGAAATATTTAATAAAAATAAGACAAGATTAGAAGTTGATTTTATAATATAAGAAAATGATAATAATATGCATTAAATAGTAAAATAAATGATAAACTTATAATTATTATATTAAATAATATTTAAAAAATGAAATAAAGTGATATAAAATAAATTAATATAAAATATTGATAAAATTATTTAGAAGATAAGATAATAAAATAGGAAATGATTATTTATAAAGATCATATTAATATGTATAATTATTATTTTTGTTTATATTGTGTATTAATTATATATATATATATATATGTGGATAAGTGTAATAATTGTATAATTATATATTTGAATATTGTAGCTCTGATGATGACTGCAGGACAGTCGAAACTGTTAGTGTAATACAAATAATAAAAATAAAAGTATTAATAAAGTGTCAAAGAAGGTGTCAATGGTATGATATGTTATAATAGAAATCAATACATAGGAGAAGAAGAAGAAGAAAATTAATAACAGCAATAGTAAACTGTCATTTCTGTGAAGATGTTCATGAGTTTCAACTTCAACACTTATCTGATGTTTGATGATTATCTGTTAAATGGTCTAAAATAATCTACAATAAATAATAACTTATGATGATTTAAGAATAAAATTTCAACATAATTGCATTACAAATATAAAAGAGTTAATTAATTAACATTTTTTCTACATATTTCAAAAATTTGTTATAAATATTGTGAAACCGGAATGGTAATGCATTGATAAGTTAAACACCATACAAATTTAAGACCACCTTTCAAATATTCAAATTATAATTGAACAACAATTTAGAATATCATTTCTGTGGAGATGTTTAGAATAATTCAATCATCTGACTCAATGTTTAGAGTTCATGAATATGGGTAAAATGAGAGTAATAAAACTGGAACATTTTACATTTGATAATAGCCAACCTCTTTTTACATTGTTCTTTTGTGATATGGATAATATATTTGCAGTCTTACAATATCTTGCTCTAAAATTACGTTTGTAATATTTACGCAGTACTATTGAATATATGTAAAGAAACCAATTTTCTAAAAATCATAAATATCCTTTTGTCTCATAATTCATTATGTTGCAATCATCCATTGATATATAAAAGTTTAAGATTGTCCTTTCTAACTTTATATGTATTTCTGAAACAAGAATGAGATAATACTTGAGAACATGGGTCTCCAAACTTGTCTTTTATGTAATGTGATATGTTTAATTTTAAGCTTGAAATTATTTATAACCAGCCTTTTTATTCTCTTGTTGTTTACTTTTATTGTCTCTCTATATATATAATATGCTTCTAGGAGCAACTATGTTTCATAAAATAATATTAAATTTAATATATGGACATTCAAATAAAATAACAATTGCCTTCAACTGGTTGAAAAAACAGTAACAAATATGTGATTGTAGCAAAGACAATTGTATCATCATTATATTATGGCTGTTGAATAGTTTACCCTAAATTTGACAGCATTTTTATTTTCATCTGTTTGAAGAAACTATTCCAAATAGTTAGAATGTTCATTGCTTCATCATATTTCATTAATAAACATGATGAAGAGTTTTTTTTTTACATGAATATAAAAAATATGGCAAACTTAAACAAAGATTTCTACAACCACGTGATATATCTGGTTGAAATGTTGGTATTTTACTTTAATATAATTTTATTAAACAATTAGCAACCAGTCAACACCTAAACATGCCAACATAGATAGTAATCAATATTTCTCACTGTTGTCAAGGCAACCTCTCTCCTTTTAATAGCAAAAATGGAGATACATTCTTACTAATGGTCCAATGAATATGTATGGACACTTAAAGATTGCAACTTGACCACAGAGAATGAAATATTGACACAATGAAGTTTAAATACACTTATTATTTAAATAATACATGAGCAATTTAAAAGTATTGCAGTTTGTAATGTTATAATTGATTATTTATTAGTCTTCATTACCTGGACATGTTTATTTCATGTTTAGAAAGGTTTATTCAAACTTCATTGTGTCAATATTTCATTCTGTGTAGTCAAGTTGAAATCGTTAAGTGTCTGTATATATTCATTGGACCATTAGTAAGAGTGAATTTCCATTCTTGCTATTAAAAGGAGAGAGGTTGCTTTGACAACAGTGAGAAAGATTGATTACTATCTATGTTGGCATGTTTAGGTATTGACTGGTTGCTAATGGTTATATTTTATCCCCTTTAGCTTTAAGCATTATTTCACCAATTTTATTAAAATAATTGCTTCTGTAAACATGTTTTGTAACATATATTTTGCCCATAAGAACATTCATTTCAACACACACACACGCATATATATATATATAATCACTTTTTTTTTACACACGCATATATATATAATCACTCCACATAGTTAAGATATTCAGCATCGCCCTCTGTGAACTAATATATAAATACATTAGAGTTCATATTTCAAAATAGTCAGCTCAAAATGATACCACTTTGAAATGAATGCTATTCGATCTTAAATATTGAAATATGAACCATATCAAAAAAAGAATTGGAAATTTTAATAAGTAACGATCTTAACTTTGCTACAAACAAACATGATTTACTACTATTATATAAAAACAAACTAAACATTAGTAATTTTAATCTTTAAACCACCTAACCCAAATGTATAAAAAATAATCCCACTGTACAACACTACACTAAAATAAATATACAAATATTTAATCATTTCACATGGTTAAGATAGCCAGTACCACCCTCTGTGATCTAATATATAAATACATTAGAGTTCGTATTTTAACTGAGATTATTTTCTATATATAATGATATCTTAACCATGTTTACTCAGATAGGATTTATTGCATTACCATACTGACATTTTTGCCTGAATTAAACTGACATCAACTGGGTAATGAATATTATAAAAGAAGCTGTAGCAGCTCTGCAAACATTGATGTAATACAAGACTGAATGTTCCACCATCATAAAAGCAGACATAAACTCATTTTTAAATAATAAAAATCAGAAATTATCCAAGGTAGTTTAGATGTATTACCATGAAGTCTCTTAAGGAGTTCAATAATTTCTCTGCTTTGATATTGTTGAATAATGTCACATGTGGATAGGATCCTGGTGTTAAGGAATTTTGTATTTTGAGCTGTATTCCCAGTGTTGAGTAAGAGTGTCAATGATGATGAATGCAGTTTAACTGCATTAACATATTCATCACTTCTAGTACTCATATGACGATTTTTCATATCCACATATGAAGCTTTATAAATGCACATAAAGTATCATAAACTCAATGGGACTCAAGATGGTTTCTGACCTTGTTCTTGGATAAAATAATACTAATATTTTCTTAAGTAGTATTTGCTATTATTATATTATGGCATTTTAGAATCCATCCAATATTATCTGTAGTTCATTTTATATAAAAATACAAACACTAATAATTATTTATTCTTCTCTCCATTTTTTATTATGATTGTTTGTTTTGGGCTTGAATTAAGGTTTGGAATATAGTTTTATTATTATAACTATTAGTTAACAAAACTTTACATATATGGTTTATTTTTTCCAAATATGATTTGTTTGAAAAGTTAACTGCTCTAGTAAAAAGTTTTGGCTATAGAAAACATTTGAGCTGGTTGATGATGTCATAAAAACTGTAGGTATCTCTCACTCTGTGTAACTGTTCTGAAAATAGAAAATGATAAAAGATTATTTTGTTACTTGGTGACCAGTAAATGAAGAAAGAGAAATATCCTCTCAATATTTGATTTCTTTGTAAATTTAATTTGAGAATGGCTATTATTTATATGTGAGAAGAAATCATGAAATTTATCTTCACTATGTTTTCAGATAGTAAATGTACATGTGTTGTCTATATATCTGAACTAAACATGAGGCTTTAAAGATGCTGACTCTAAAGCAGTGGTATTCATCCTTTAGTCTGTGGACCAGTGGTGGTTCACAGCAGTTTTCTTTTGATCCACATTAGACTGGCAGGAAAGTTTGTAATAACAAAATAATAAGATTTTAAACTTTTAATTGATATAAACAATTTTTATTTATTTTTCTTCACAATTTCTTAAATAAAATTAATTATAAATCAAAATTTTATTTAATAATTAGATAATATTGTAATTACTAAATAATAATCAAAGGAATTTATCTGAAAATGCAATATTTAAAAGACAAAGCATCAATCTCATGATAATTGCATCACTCCTTACATGTCAATTTCTATACCTAGCAGGCATTTGTTTATTGTGTCAGCTAATTTATTGGTTACATGTAGCAACATTTTTATTGTATTTGTGTCATATTTTTATTTTATTTGTGACATTTCTTTTTGAAATTGTAAACTTCACAAAATGGAGACAGATCATTGATGTTTTACCTTCATTGAGAAAGCAAATCTATTAACTTTTTTTTTTTTTTTTAGAAAAATGACATCTTTATAATGATTGTTTTATTTCTATGTGACATTTTCAAAACAACTTCATCTTGTATATTTAACATTAAATACAGATATTACATTTATCATAATCATAGTCATGGAATTACACTAGCTGTGATATTTCCCAACTTTCAGATGAATAACATTTTATTTTTGCAGGTTTTAACAATGAAATAATAAATGTAGCAATGCAGGTACATTAATGAGAACATACTGTTTTCTGTAGCAGTATGACTGCACAACTCAAGAGTGTTCAACATGTGAAGGTAAGGAACATAATTACAATACACAGCAACTAGTGAGTTGTTTTGGTCAGTAATAACAAGTATGCTCATCTAAGGCTAAGCAGTTTAAATGTTTAAAAAATTTAGCTGTAGGCTTCTGCTGGCCCATAAAATCTTATCCATATTTTTGCTGGTCTATAGGTGTGAAAAGGTTGAAGACCACTGTCTAAATCATAGATTGCTATATATTTCATAAACAAATGACTTAGTGCCTCTAAGATAGACAAGCCTATTGGAATTTTAAAAATTTGTTTATAATGTTGTCCATTGAACAACAAATGTTTTAAAAACATTGTTTATTTAAGGCGATAATATGGTTCTGTGAAATGCAATGTTAAGAATTAACATTAAAAATTTTGTCAATTAGAATGTACCTGGGTCTCATATTATGTGAATTATTTTAATGTGATTTTGAAGTTATGCGATTCATGTTTCTTCTTAATATCTTTCATATTTCACTATATTTATTAGATATCAAGAAATTTAAATTATTAATAACTTATTTTTACTTGAAATACTTTTTTTTTCAAAAATGTAACATTATATTAGCAGCTAATGTGAATATGGCCTGAAGCTGTATTTAGAAACTTAGCTTCTATGTAAATAACCTACTTATACTAATGAGTAAATAATAATAATAGATTTATATTTGCATATAAAATTATTGCAATAAATATTCAAAAAATTTAAATTTTTAAAATGTATTTTGTTATATATAACAGAAATAAATAATCTTTTAGATTTTTAAAATAAAAAATAAAGATTTTATAAACTGAAAATAATCTTTCTAATGATAATGTATAATCTTTTCATTTTGATTGTGATCTTATTTTTTTAATATAGAAACAGAAAACCATTAACACAGTACAAGTGGCACTAGTTGTACATCACATCACAAATAAAAATAAAGTGGCTACCATGTTTCTCTGGGCATAATTGCTGAGAGATTCTTGACTTCATTTAATGAGAAGCCACAATACATCACATCACATTGAATCTGATTTCCTACCAATTACAAATGAATGCTAGCATTAATGATTAAAATTTGTATGAAAAATGTAAAACTAAATACTGTAGTTGATAAAAAATGTAAAAAAAAGTTTGTCTTGTATTAATTTTTTTCAAATATTTGAAATTTTTTAGTAGTCATACTCTATTTGCTTATTTTTTTAATGTGAATTTTAAAGTAATTTTTTTTTGTTGCTTTGCTTTTATGCGAATTCTGAAAATTACAGACCCTATCCCCCATTTTTCAAGGTAAGTTAAGTCTATTTTTGCGCAAATTTTTTTAAGTGGGATTTCTGTGTAACCTATCTACTGCATAAAATGAGACCCAGGTGTATTTGTAAATCTGTAATATTGATGCTGACAAAAATATCATTTATACCAACTTTTAAAGTTTTTATAAAGAAATAAAATGTGTACGGGTTTAATATATAATTTAATGGACAAAATAATATGTCAGATAAATATCTAGCTAAAATGTGAGTAGAATATTCTATTGTGCTCACTATTGGGCAAAGAAGGTATCTGCTTTGTGTGCATTTTTGTATAAATTTTAAATTAAAATAATGGTAAATAATAATAATATATAAATTAAGCAAAAATATTTTTGATTATGTTGTAATCATTGGTTCATAATTATTTTACACACACACACACACACATATATATATATATATGGAAGTTTTGAATATGTTAATCATTTACATCAACTTAGTTAGAAAGCATTTAACCTAGTACAACTGACTCAGGCCTCAGTCAAAGTATATATATATATATATATATATTGTTCTGGTCGAAAATGTATGTCCATCCAACAAGATCTAGAATCTAAGAAAAAGTACCCCAAATCCAATCATGCCCGAGATACACAGGTCAGGAGCAATGATGAATTCTAACTTATTTTCCCATTCCCAAAATCTATAACATCATGGACAACACCTACAGTGATGCCACATAAATTCATTATATCCTGGCCTGGTGCTACAATATTTTACATGAGAACTCAACTGGTGATGATGATGATGAGAGATAGAATGAACCCAAGATATAAGTAAAAAAAAAACATAAGATAAATATATTAAAGAGATTCGTACTGGATTGAAGTTTAAAATATAAATATTTATTTGGACAAAATTCAAGATGAGTTTTATATATATATATATATATATATATATATATATATATATAAACAACTTCATGCTTTTCAAACTTTATTTTCATTATAAACATTTAAGAAACTTGATACAATTATTTTTATTTTACCAAATATTAATTTAGTGCGGTAGTTACAATACTGAACGTATATGTAAAATATGCTTATATTCAATGTTACAAAAATGGATTTATCTGGGTGGTTTGATGGACGTTTTATACATTTAAAAAATATATATTTATAAAGATACAATAGAGTTTCCCTGATTACAGAATTTGAGTATGATGTTAAAATAATGATACATTTTGATCATTAAGTAGACTAAAACATTATTTATTTTACATTTTCGGCATTTAATATAGAATATAGTAAAACTCTATAATTACAAGAATGGATTATTTCAATAAAAGGGAGGGCAGCGTCATGAGAAGTTAGATTTAAACTCCAACAGAAAATATGACGAAGAGAAAAATGTTTTATTATCACATATCATTACGGTTTATTTTGCTAAACAGGCTAGGAAACTAACTATAAGAAATGATGTTGCTAGCATAATATCAGCAAAAGGAAATGGCACATTTGGCCAGAACAATGTCATTCTCCAATTTTTTTTAAAGGTGGTACATGCCAGCTTCATGCTAGAGTGGTACAGAAAGAAAAGGCAGGCAGGAAGTTTCTATGGCTGGACCATGGTGCAGCCATACAGAGCTTCATCTACTTAACCTACATGTTCTAGAAGTAGACGTAGACTTCTATCATGAATGAGGACATTAAAAATAGGAGACTTTGAATCCCTGGAATGAGATACAGGTGAATCAAAGCAGTATATAAATATATACTTGAAGAAGAATGATAAACAAAGATGATCATGACTCCCTGGAGTGAGGTACAGGCAAATCAGATCAAAGCCCTATGCAGCTTATTAATAATTTGACATATGCCAGCAACACTGTCATAATAATATAAAGTCACTGAATTTAAATATTAAAGTAAAGCATTAAATGGTTTAACAAATACATAATGATATGCTAAAATAATGACCCATGTAAGGTAAAGTCATTTATCATAAGTTAAACTTTAATAAATGAAGTGTGCATTACTCCCCCTTTTTGAATCAATATTTTAACATATTAAACAAAAACTAAAATTCATACACTTAAAAGTACAAATTACAACATAGATTTAAGTCATCAGCCTTTTAATGATGATGATCAATTAGAAATTAATAAAATTAATGGACACCAATATCTACCCTAGATTGCAAAGTATTTATACATTTTGTATAAATTTACAATAAAAGATTTATTTACAAAAAAATCAGGTATTCATTTAAAGTACAAACCCAATCTTACAAAATATTTAGAAATAAATAGCAATAATCTATCAATTCCCCCACCTTTCTATTCCCCAGCAGGATATAGAAGTTCATAAGACTAGGTTTGATTGGCATTTACAAATAAAATTAAGTGAAAAATATAAAAATATCATTAAAATTAAATTATAACCACACTAAATTATAAAATAATAAGTGTGAGTTGGATAAAAAACTTGGCATTAACATTAGTTTGGATAGTAGAGAATTGATACAAAAAGATTAACATACTCACCAATTAGTGAGTTTCTTAAAAAAAATTAAACATAAAGAAAACATTAGTTTACAAATTAATTTACAAATTAGAATTGGCTAATGCAATTATACTGTCATTGAACTGGTTACCTCAGGACTCTATGAAGTATTGACAAATCTTCTATGGCAGGCAGCATTCTTTGATGGCATGGTCACTCTTGAATGGTAGCAGCTACATCTCGGCATGAGTCAGGTTGAAGACAGAGAAAAAGGCAGCTTAGTCCTTTCAAAGCTTAAACGGATGTTAAGTTGGCTAGCAACAATTGACCAAATTCTGACACAATAGATTTTTAGCCTGATTTATGTCAGTTTTTAGCCATTCAAAGAATGTTTGTTTTAATAAGACTTCCTGACTCTAATGGATCCTTAATTTACAAAAATCTTTTCTCTATTGTTACTAGAGATGCAGTCATGAGATAACTGTCCAAAATAAATTCAAACCAATTTCCAGATTGGAAATGGATTTGATAAAAATGTTAATAGCTAATTAAAATCAATTAGCTTTGTTTTAGATTTTACTTTCCTTAACTTTATTTTACAATTTCCTTTTATTCCTGGACAGTTAATGACTGCACCTTCCATCTTGAATTTTTTATGTAGTTTTATGCCAAAAAAGTAATTACAAAGTATTTAAATAAAAGTAAAAAAAAAATACAATTTCAAAAAACACAAAATTATTTAGTATATATATATATATATATATGCTCCTGTAATATATGCATACATCTGAGTCACATCTATAAAAGTTAATATTTAAAATAAATACAGAAATTTTTTATTTTAGATTTATATTTATAAATCTCATAGATTCTTCTCAGAAATATACGTATAGTGTATATACATTTTACAAAAATAAAAAGGAGCAGGATGAAATGTGGGCTGTGGTAGAATAGTGAAACTCAATCTTTAACTAAGGTTGACTGTTTCAATATTAAACAGCAAATGTAAGTATAGTGATCATAATCCTCCAAAATTCTAGTTCATCTTATGAGAAGAATTTTGTTTTCTTATTTAAATACAGTGAAAGAATGTGATGTGGAACGTTTATACACTACTGATAGTTGTGACATAATGAAATACAAGATAAAAGAAATACTTATAAATTTTGAAAAATTGGCTTGATTACATATATTTTATAAGTTGTCTTTATTATTAAAAATATATTACATTGCTATGTAGCCTCTTTTCACCATAAAATGTTTGTTTTAAGTCCTATAGTAATATTCCTATTTATTTGCTTAGTGCTTTTATTTATATAATCAATTATATATATATATATATATATATATATATTGTAATCATATATTTTAGCATAAAATATAATAATTGATGTAACTAGTATAAAAAATTTCTCTGTGTTCTTTGGTGATTTGATTGGCTTGATTTGCACTTTGAACAGATTACTCTCTTATATTATTTTAATAAATTTAAATTTGCTTCATTCCATATCCTACTTCATATCATAATGTTTAACTTTTTAAAAAATTTTGACAACACATTAAATTTGGTCAAATATTATTAAAAATGATAATTGGTTTTTGTTTGTTTAAAATGATCTTAAAAATTATTTATATTGAATTAATAAAAAACCATTTGTTCAATTAAAATAAATTATTAAAAATAAATACAGTAATTACGTAAGCGTCTCAATGTAAAAAAAGAAAAGAGCGCGAATTTAAGACAAGATCGTCTGTTAGAGTTTGCTTTTGGAGGGAGAGAAAGAAAAGAAAAGGGTAAAAAGGCAAATGGTGTAAATTTGATAAGCTTATTTTAAAATAGTTAACAAGTAAACGGATTACCACAAATTTTCTATAAACGTAAAAATAACATCGTGGTATTTAATTATAAGATGAATTGCTAAATGTAAAAGTCTGTTCAAGTCGGCTGGCCAAGAGGATCAAATCACCGGTAATAATTTCCCAATATTACATTTAAAATGTCGGAGCTTCCCAGTTTAAAAGAATTAATTGCAAGAATTTGGTATGTTTTAAAATGTTTATTGTTCTACAATTTGGAAAAATTAAATAAGTATTTTAATTACAGAAGTTTTATAAATATGAAAATTTGTTTTTAAAAAAAGAAGAAGTTTAAATTAAAATAAAATGTTAAAGTTATCAATATAGTTTAATATTTCCATTTCTAATTCTAATAAAAATATAGTATTGATTGATATTTAACTTTATAATGCCAGTAATATATTTGCTAGTTAATTTGTTTGCCATTTGGATAATAAACAGTCTTCAAATAATTAATCAAAGCTATTTTCTAATTTTATCGTCAGTTTGGAATGATTAAATAAATTGCGATAATTAGTATTTTTAGATTTAAGCGTGGATAAATAAATATTAGCATGGATGTAATAAACTTGGAACATTTTTAATAGAGAAATGTAGAGATTAATAACTTATGAAAAACATTTTCATTTAAATTCTGCGTGTCATGTTTGAAATTGTTTCTTGTTTATGGAGCCACGTAAAATCGTTAATCTAATATTGCTGATAATAACTAATACAAAATGGATAAGATTACATGTATGGAATTCAACTATAATTATATCTATTACTTCGTACATTTATTGTTCAACACATCGTACGTGGATTTCACGGATCATATTTGTAGTTACAAAATGCTATACAATCTAATTTGTGATGCACACACCTGCTAAAATTCATGTATTGAACTATAAAATGCTATACATTTAATTTATATCACACACACACCTGTTAGATTATATGTATTTGATGAATAATTCATTACTTTAATTTTATCGTTATATGAACTTGCATGTGAAGTTCATAAGTAATATTTTATTAAGTTTAAATTAATAGGGGTTGAATAAAATATTTATTCAAGAGAATAGCGCTTGCGAAAAAGCTTGAAAAGTACTAAATGAATTTATGAGATGTATCAATTTTTCATGAGGTGTTTTGTGAGTCTTTCCAGATTTCTATTTCTATACTAATATTACTTATATTGTATTACACATGTTTTATTTTAAGCAAGATAAGTTAGTACATTAGTTGTCCTGATTAGTGTAACATTTTATTATGCAAGAACCCACATTTGCTAAAGTGTTAGTGTTTTCTGAATGATCAGAATAACTGAGGGGGATGATTTTGCACTTTAATGTGAAGTAAATAGTAATGTTGTTTTATAATGTTGAAAGGCATTAATCTGTGCCGGTGGTTAATCCGCAGATTATTTAATTGCCATTTTTGTATTTTACACTCATTCCAGCGCTGGTGGTTAATCCGCGGAATTGTGTAATTATACGTATTACTTTATGATGGTGTATCAATCCACAAAGCGTTTAGTATTATTTAATTCCTATGTGTAGATGAATGCATCCACAGGAATATGTTTTACTTCATAGATATAAGTTGGGCAAAGTATTTTAGTTAATCTGCTAAATCATCTTCTTCCATTTGTAAGCATAATTCATAAGTTAGATCGTCAAATTGTAGCAGGACATTCTATTCAAGTTACTTCATAATAATTAACTGTCGGTTGATTATTATTTACCGGAGTGTAAGTTTAAATTTTCACTTTATTTAATGATTGCATTATAGCTAAATCCTACAGATACAATATTATTTATTATATTATTATAAGTTTACGGTATGGATTAATTGAATCTGGAAATGACGTTAAATATTTCATGAGTTGATGTTGAATTTAGTATAATTTGCTCAAGATTCATTATATCAAATTGAAATAAGGTATGTTTAGGTTTTTAAAACCGTACCTATGATATGTTATTGAAGAAAGTCGATGGAATTATAATTTATTTATTTTATTTGTTTATTTATGTCTTTAATTATAACATTGGAATTAATTACTTATTATTCATAAATTTGTAAATAAAAGTTGATTTATAATTAAACTTACTGTGCCGTTGCTATGTGTCATTCATAAAATCAGAAATCATAAACCTTGGATAGAGCATACATTGAAGTACATACTATCGTCAACATGATATAAGAGTTTAGTGATATTTTGAAAAAACATTTGGATGCTTTTAGTCTTTGGTAGTTTATGATGTGTAGGGTACAATAAAATCCCATTTACCTTTCCATCATTTTGGCTTTGCGTCGTTAATTCTAGTATACAATATAAATTGATTGTTAAACCTGTAAACAGATTTACCAAATAATGACATGATCGAATATATTTACTTAACATTTTAAATTGTCATTTGTCAGTATAAAAAGAGTCTCAGTGATATAGTAAACTATAAAAAAAGAACCCAAGTATTTATGTTTATTTATTGCAAAGCTTTACCCGGACTAGCATTTGTATTAAAAAATCATATAGATGGTTTAAAATTTCATAATCTTATGTAGTTTCACAAATTATGCCATCTTGTACATGGACGGCCATCGGGTCTCATACAATAAAAATCGCAAATTAAGGTTTGTAAAGTAATAACATTGCACTTATAATTTGTTTACTGTATTTTATCATACTACTATGATAGGTCTTCGCGGTACACCCTGGCTGCGATCAAATTGAATCATAAAAAGTTTATGTTAGATCATTAGTTTAGTCTGTGGTAAGTTGCTCTAGATGTTGGTTGTGGTCCTTGGTGCATAAAATAGATAGCATAATATGCTTTTGGATACAGCTCTTAATAGCTGACAACTTGTATTGGAAAGTGATCAGTGATCGAGGTTACGATTCTCAGTGCACTTGCGTTACGTAGTTGGGACCACAAACATACATATGAGATTGAGGGTTACAATATATATATATATATATTGTAATGTTTATTTATATACATTGCAAATATATTGGCATTTGGTAAAAGTTTAGATTTTTTTTTGACTATAATTTTTTTTTTAAAAAAAATAACGTACAATGAAAGTTAAATTATTTTTTCATATTTTTTTTAATGTAATTAGAAATAAAAGTAGAATTGGAGAGAACAAAAGACATAAATTACCAATCTAGATAAGAGAAAGATTAAAGATGGCAGAATTTTGCTGAAAAAAAATAAAGACTTTGCTACATAAATTTTATAAAGAATATATAAGAATATCAACATATATTTTGACAAACAAAAGATATGTGCAGAAGTTGGAAAACTGGGCCTCTAGTATAAAAGGCAGAGGTCAATTTGAAGAACATCTTGTTCTGTTAGTCTCTCTAGTCGATCCTGGATAACAATAATACATCCAGGATCGCCTTACACTGAAATAATTTGGCATGTTGGAGTAAACCGGAGCTTCTGCAAACATCGTGCCTAAAGATGTACACCAGGAAAAGCCTTTATGACCAACTAGGAGAATGGACCACAAGGTCAAATAAAAACCAAAAGGCTGAGCTCATTCTACTTAAAAAATTATGCATAGTTATCTACTACTGAATTCACAAAACTTACCAGTAAGTTATGCTTCATTATCCTGATTGTGACAAAGTTAACCATTTTAAAATCTACTCGAAAAAATAAGCTTATAATAGGAACCCGATAGAGACTTTAATTTAATTGATCAAGAGACTCTTGTTTAACCATGAACTTTGTAATTAATTATTCGGCAGTTATTTTTCTTATTATTAATGTTTCACATCAGAATTGTGTTCTCTCTAATTTATTTGATAAATAATTTATTTCAAACATTTTTTTAATCTATTAGAATAAAAATATTTTTAATACCAATTTTCATTTGTGCGTTATTAATAAGAATTATTATTTTTTATTATTAAATTTATTATTAGTTTAATAAGATTTAAAACATAATTTACCTTTGCCAATATGTTGTAGGTTACAGGAAAAATAATATTGAAAGGTAATTCTAGTTTATGGTAGAATTACCAATTCTTAAAATCAAAGACCGATAAATTTAAAAAAATATCTTTTCTTTTTAATTTACGAGATGCTATGTGACGGTTCAGTGGGTTCTTGTAGAACTCTGGTGCCTTTCCAATAAATTAAAAACTGATTATCATCAATAGCATAATTCTCAACAATTAATAGGCTGAGTTTCATCAGGAAATATAGTTATGTTTTTAGAAATAGAAATACAACTTTCTTCTTTTCGACATAGCTTGATCAACTCGCGTGCAATTTATATTAGCGTGTAGAGGCCTAGCAAAATGCAAAATGTTATAATATATATATATAATCATTTTGCATGATAGGTTTTTATTGGTTGTTGCCATGAAAGAGTTATGGCTAAAATGTTAATGAGATTTTATTATTTTTTAAAAGCAGAATTCCCATTTCTTAAAAATGTTTTAACTTCTATTAGACATTATTAAAACTTTAAATTATATATACACACCCACACACACACATATATATATATATATATTATTTCATTTTAGTGCTAAGAAATAAAGTATAACAAAAATTAATTCTTTGAAATAATATTCAAAAAATAAGTAATATATAGGGTATATGAGCACAGACTTTCACATGACCCACCACTTTTCACTCTATCTCATAACACTGATACACCTGAACACATATATATCAAAAATAAATAATCACTAATATACATAATTCATGCTAAACCAGCAATCATCAATGGTCCAGATTATCATCTCTACACATATATGCAATGTGTGCTCAGATGTAGATTAAGAAAGCCAATCTTCATACTTTAATGGACAGGCTTCAATCCACTTTACACTCCAACTCTTTAACCATTTATTGAATTAAAAATCTGATGATGGAATGGCCTCAGGATAGCCTTTGAGAATTCCATCATCAGATTTTTAATTGGATGGATGGTTGAAGAATTGAAGTGTGGAGTGGATTGAAGCCTGTCTCTTAAAGTATGAAGATTGGCTATCTTAATATATATCTGAGCACTTATATCATATATGTGTGGAAATGGTAATCTGAACCAACTGATGATTGCTGTTTTAGCATGAAATACGCATACTGGTGATTATTTATATTTTCGGCATATATGTGTTCAAGTGTATCAGTGTTATGAGATAGAGTGGGGAGTGGTGAGTCGTGTGAAAGCCTGTGCTCATATACTCTAAATATTACATATATTGACACAGGTATATAATAAGCCTGCATTTCAGCTTTTCAAAAGATAAATATAATTTGAAAAGTCTTAGCAAAAGACAATTTTTGAAAGTACAAACTAATGTAAATCCTTTTAATAGTTATTTTATTACGAACAGTTAAAATTTGATAGAATTATGTGAGTAGGTAAATATTTTATTTACTTTTTAAATAAACATTTATTATTAACAACAGTCAAATACATAATATAAAAAGGATTTAATCGTAATGGGAAAAATTTAAGTTAAATCTATTTTATTATTTTTTCCAAAAAGAAAAAAAAGAAGAGACTTGAAACGGAATAAAAAATTACTAAATACATCTTTAAAAAGGCAACACAAGGTATTGAAAATATAACTTTAAAAAAAGAACTATAGAACTTAAAACTTTGAAATATAAAATAAAAGATCTGTTCAAATCGATAGCAAAAATTGTATAGTTAGCAAGTAAAACTTCAATAAAAAAATGAAAACAGGACATTTTGAGTAATGGTTAAAAACATGTTTTGTAACATAAATGGCATACAAACAAATTGATTCAATAAAACCAAGATTTATATCTATGCTGAAAAACAAATAACTGCAATATTGAGGAACAAATACAGATATCAAACTTAATTTATTATATATATATATATATATATATATATAATAAATTTTCCACTTCATATTCAATATATATATATATATATATATTGAAGTGGAAAATATGTTACACACATTTTTGCTTCACTGTCTGGTGATTCAAAACTTTGAATCAGAGGTTTAAAACAGCTATATATGTGTTAAATCACTAGAGAGTGAAAGGACACACATACAAGTTTTAAAACCCTCCTTTGTTTTTGTACTTTCATAAGTTGAATGTTTTATTATCGTAAGAATATTTAATAATTTTAAGTCGGAAATATTAAAATTTCATTTTCTTTAAATAATCATGTATGTGTGTTTGATATTACTAAAAATATATTTTTCATAATTAAATATTACATATTATGTATATTTATTTTATAGTGCATGTATTTTATTTTATAATGCAATACCAAGGAAAGTTCTAGAGAGTAATTATAATAACTCTGAAACTTATAAATAAAAGAATATTCCAGATTTAATTTTAAAATGATAATTAATAAATTAAAATCCCTTAGCAAACATAATATTAATGGAAATTATATCTTTTGAATCTATTTCCATTCTCGAAATAGATTAAACAATATTCTATAGAATTCGTTACATTATCATTGAAAATAAAGAATAGGTGCATTCAGGCCACTTTATGGACATCTGGGCCTTATCAAGTGGAAAGAGAGAATATTCAAGAAGGTCTTGCTAACATATAAATAAAGCCAAAATTTTAGGATGTCTCTTAGTGCACCATTTTAATCAGTGTTGCAGAACAGACTCATGTCAATGAAAATTTTTGAAATATGAATCCAGAGTAGAGGGACTAAATTTGCTTCCCCTTTCTCCTCCAAAAATCATTTCTATACTGCTATGCTAACCTGCCATCTCCACTTATGGACTGCCTAATTTAAATGCTGAAATAACTGTCTCAAGATGCCAGCTATTATTTTTCTAAACTTTGCCTTGCTAACCATGTTTTCCTCATTTTAAAATTTTACACTTACCAATCCATATGGACGTGGAGACATCAAGTAATGGAAGGTAAATCCTAACCATGCCACTAATAGGAACTCTTTCAAAACTTTCATTTTAAAACCTAATTCATTTATAATCTAATTCTTTTTCTATGTAAACATGGCATTGTAATGCTAATTGTAACAATTCTATAAAGTAATGACTTTCTCTTTCTGTTACAAAAATCTAATGCACAAATCTATAACTTTATTTTTTTTAATGCATTTCTTTAATGGGTTTCACAATTTCTATTTTTAATATTTTAAATGCTGCAAACTTTTAATTTCACTATTATAAATTTTGTATGATTTAATTTAATATGTTAATAGTTCAATCTAGTGAACTGACCCTGAATTTTGTTATTAGATATCCTCAATATTATGGGATGTTAAATTGTAAATGTAAGCTTTCTTACTTAACTAAAAGTTCGCTTGATTGAATAATATTTTTAAGTTATTCTATTTGCTTAGTGGCAGATTATTTATTGCTACATTTAATCTATCACTTTATTACCATGTTCACACTATTGGTTTTATTTTCATATTATATTTTAAAGTAAACTTAATGACCTTACCTTTGTGGTTTTTTATTATATGGTCAATCATTTGCCCATTACACCATCTAGCATGGTAATTATTTATGGAAATAATTACTAGTTAGCATATTAATATTTGTTTAATGAAGGGAAAATATTCCCTCTTTTATGTTGTGACATCCTAACTAATATTAAAGGTCATTTGTGTACCTTTTAAGAGGGATCAAATTGTTTCATATCATTATACTAGATTCTATTAAATTATGAGGGCCTTAATCCACATATCAGTGTCATTAAGAACCTGATTTATTTTTTATTATTAGCATTCTTGGCTTAGATAACATTACAAAATTTCCTCGTTTTGCTTTGTCAAACTTAAAACCCGGAGGAACGAGATTCTTTTACTTATGGCATAACCATGAATGGGGTTTGGTGGTCATTTAGGCTCTGCATGGGTTAACACTGAAAAACAGACCATGGTATTCCTATGTCATCCCCCTTTCAAATGCTAACCTGTCACATGTACAGGCACATTTCAAATTATTATATAATTGATGAAGCATTCATCCTTTTCTAGCATTATTATTTTAATCATCACCATGATTCTTGTTTAAACTTCTTATATTTGCCCACTTTAAATCTGTAAGACATAATGCCATGATTTCTAAATCCATCTCATATTTTTGTTTATATTATAAGTTAGGGAATGTCATTTAAACCTTATTTAAGCTACCTGCCCTTTCATTGAAACAATGTTCGAGTGCGCTAACAAATAATGTTGAATAAATCCTCTCCAGTAAGGAAAGAATAGAATAAAATACAAATAACTTTTTTGTTTAAACATTTTAAGGTCTAATGACTATTGAAGTAAATAATTTAAATTATAAAATATTTTCATGTGTGGTTCAAATGAACCATAGTAAATTGATGTAACTTAAATCACATTTATCTGTTTTTAAGCTCACTAATTTTTCATAATAATCATAGTGTCCAAGTTATATAATATGGTAAAATTGCTATCTACTTTTAGCATATTAGTCCACATCTTTTGACTATCTGTACATTTTTTTTAATCATCATATTCAATTGCAGATTTGCGTCTTATTTAATCATTAACTTATGTGCTATTATTATGTAATTCTTTCAATACGCAAATCAGCATTCATAATCAAGTGAAACCCAAATTTTGATTAGTGTTATATGTAAATAGATTCACGACCGTTTGTTAAATTAAATATTTGTTTATTGATTTTTCTAATTAATATTAATAAATTATTAACCATATAATTAGTATTTAATTCTTCTTTACCTCTTCATTTATGCATAGTGTTATATATAGCTCATTTCCATTGACTTTAGGCTAATTTCTAGATTTATTAATGAATTTTGATGAAAAGTCTAATTATAATCTTAAGCTATTTTATTCTGTTGGGGGTGGGAGTTCAAAGCCTAGTAGTATTATCATTCTCTATAGATCTCTTGTTTCTCCACTGTTGCTCCAGGGCAGGAATGAATAAAATTTCATTTGTTATCATCAGAAATGTTGTTCATAATGTTATAGATCTGGAAAATAGGCAATAGGGCAGAGTTCATGATTGTTCTTGACTTATGTATCTTGCACATTATTGGACTCGAGATACTTTCGCCTAGATGCTAGCTCTTGTTAGACGAGCAAACAATTCTGACCAGTACATGGTATTTTTTTTTTAAATGTCATCTTTTCTTTAAAAAAAATCTTTATGAAAGTAATGAAGATTAATATATTTTACTTTTTTATTTTAATTGTAAAAAAAAAGGAGGAAGTCAATTTCTTTTATAAAAGTAATGTAAAAAATTATTCCAATCCATTCCTTGTGAGTTTAATTTGAATTTAAATTATACAAATACATTTATTTTAATAATACCTACATCAAAACATGTATTTTACTTTTGTTAATAAAATTGTCTACTAATAAAGAATTAATTGATTATTAATCAAATTTTTTAAGTCTTAAGTAATTAAAAATAATTTAAATTTGTTTCATTTAATAACAAATATCACGATCATCTTCATTTTATTTGTTTATGAAAATGAGGAGCATATATATATATATATATATATATATATATATATATATATATATATGTGTGTGTGTGTTACTTTCTGACTGAAAAGAAAATGGGTCTAGATTCAAGAGGATGAAAGAGTTTTTAATAATGATTATTTTAAGAGATTTATTTCCAGTTTATATACTTACCAGATGTACTCCACATAAATAGGTTTTTTTTAATTGGTTGCTTTAACAATTGTTTTCAGATTTAATGTAAATTAAACAAAATATTTTAATATTATGTAAAGAAATGTGACAATTGTATTCAGCTTGATAGCTGTCATTTTGACTTCAATTATTTGCTAACCAAAACTAAATGTAAATATGGTACTATAGCATTTTTTTTTACTTTCACTAAGTATCACATTTTAAAAAAGAATTTATATACCATATTCACATTTTCTTTATGACTTAAATACTATACTTCTGTAATCAAGCACGAGTGCATGTGTGGCGCAACTGTTCCCAAAAGCTATTAATACAAAATAGCTAACTAAAAATAATTAACTAGCTGAGTGCTTTCAAAGGATCTTGCCTTCATAATCATAGATTGCTAATACATTTAACGATATGCAAATATGCTAATTTCATTTTTTTGATAAAGCATAGCACATGTCCTTCCAATTTATGGCATCGTTGTCTTGTGAGATGAATAAAGCGTCTTTGATTTTTCTTTTAAGATCACGTCTCTACACACAATTGTGGGATTGTCCGGAATGGACTCATGATGACTTGTGCTCTGGTGCTGATAGAAAACTGAATAGGTAGAAGGATCGTTGTGAGCTCTATTGTATGAATATTTATGTTGTGCTAATCATGTGGCCAAAGATGCTCTACTTTCCACACGTGCTATACTTTATCAAAAAAATGGAATTAGCATATTTGCATATCATTAAATGTATTAGCAAGCTATGATTATGAAGACAAGATCCTTTGAAAGCGCTCAGCTAGTTTATTATTTTTAGTTAGCTATTTTGTATTAATAGCTTTTGGGAACAGTTGCGCCGCACACACACTCATGCTTGAATACATATATTTCCCAAAAGTGAAAAATTATTTGACTTATACTTCTGTAATTAAAAGCACACTATTATTTTCCAGCATTTTTATTAATGGTGACTTCCTTTGCATAAACATAGTATTATTTTTTAATTGGTTGTAAATTTGACACATGACAGTGGTTGTGAATTTAGCATGTGACAGCCTTATAAACAAAAATACAATCACCAATCAGACAACAGAGAAAATAGGTATTTTACATATAACATAGCTTGTATTCATAGCCTTTCAGGTTAGTGATTAAGACCTATCTATAAAGATAATGAAATAAAACATTTTGAATTATTTACTGAATATTTTGCCAAATTATTTAAAGAGCCATCCACAAAGTCTATTTTAACTTTTAATTATTATTGTAAAAAAAAAATTGAATAAAATCTATAATTGAAGCATAAAATTCAAGTTGAAAAAGGTTGCTTTGAAAGTAACAATTTCAAAGCTTGAAGTATTTAACTATATTAATAACAGTAAATTGAATTTCATATACATATTGTTAAAAATCAACATTTATTTTGTGATATTATTAAAAAAAAATTATGTAAGGAAAGATAATACATTGATATTTCTTTTAATCAATTTTGTTTATTTTTGATGATGATGAAGATGATAATGATGATGATGCTTATTATTATTATTATTATTATTATTATTATTATTATTATTATTATTATTATTATTGTTGTTGTTGTTGTTGTTGCTGCTGCTGTTATTGTTGTTATTATTAATGTTGAATAAAAAATAAAGTATACTTAATATTCCTGAAATACACAGATTTATATATAAAAAATAAATATTTTCTAAAATTTTAAGTAATTTTGTCAATTAATAAGAATACTGAAGTCAGATAAGTATATATCTATGTATCATTATATATATATATATATATATATATATATATATATATATATATTTCTTGATATATTATTAAGTACTTTTACTAATTAAACTTATTTGTTAATTAATTAAACAAAGTCACACTTATTAATTCTCAATATAATATTTTAACAGACTGTGATTGATTAACAATTTGAATCCATTGAAAGGAATCAAATGTTTTTCACGAATTATTTAGTCTGATTGTAGCTACACTATGCTTTAGTAGTTTGTGTGGAAAGTAATTAGTGTCTGAAAATATAAATGTGCTATCTCTTTAGGGACATTTGTTAGCTAAAATGATTACATTACATATTTGAAAATCCAATGTGAAATTGCATATTGAAGACATACTGCATTCTATTGTATATTTAGAGCATCTGTAATTGGATATACACTGCAACATTCATTCACATTCATTCACTACATCATAAAATTATTGCATAAATGATTATTTTAAGCAATATATTCCATAAATGAGTATTTATTAATCACTTATTATTATTAGATTAGAAAGTATTTAAACTTTTTAATGTTAGACAGACTTAACATTTATTAAAAATAAATCTATATATCATTTACATATATGCATGATAGTTTTTTTTTAAAATTAACATTTCATTTCTGTAACTATATTAATTATTTACTCTATAATTAAAGCTCTTACATTTTAAATATAATTAAACATAAAGTTATAAAGATTGGGAGAAACATACTAATAGCTTTTAATATGTATTTTCAGCAAATAGGCTTCTCACATTAAAAGAACACAAGCAGGATTCCTTATATGCCATAGCACTAATTTTATTAGCTTTGCATAAATTTATTTTATACATATTACATTTTTAGTCAGTAATAATTTAATATATGCATAAATAATATTTTATCATTCTTATCAAGCATTAAAGTTAAAAATAGATTTTCATCTTCTTAAAGACCAAATATATTTATAGTATTTCTACATAGGAGTACATATTTTTTTGCTTTTGAAATGGCTTAAAAATGGTCACATCCAAATTCATTGGGAAACCAAAAAGTTTCTTTGGTTTCCTGGTAACACTCTCGAGATCTGCTACAAGGTGAAAGATTTGGTTGAAGATCATTGAGAAGACAAGAAAAGTTACTAACACTTTATTAAAAATCTCCCAATAACTACCAGGTAAGGTGACACTATTAAACATGTTAATATTCCCATGAATCATCTATTATATCTCAATCTTCAAGCCAACCAAGACCTTTCAGAACCCCAACAACTCTATCTGCACCAATCTGTTATGGAAAAAAAGGACAAGGAAGACTGTATGTATATGTCTTTCCAAGGTGCAGAAACTAAACATCTGAATAATCTTCGTCTACATAATATCAAAGTGTTTTATGCTCAAAAAGCACTATCTACACTCAGGGCTAAGGAAGTGACAGAAAGTGAAGAGCTATGGCAGAATCGATGGAGCTCATGTTTACCTCACCACCATGAATAAACAAATGGATCCAAAACATAAAAGATCATCTAAAAAGACTTTTCCTGGTCACAGACCAAATGATTAATACCAAAAATACATACTGGGATGTATATAAACACATCCATCCCAGGCAAGCAAAGATTCATACTCATTTGAACATATCCATAAAAGTTTTAAATGCAAAAAACAAGACACTTGTCTTTTGAACCAAAAATAGTAGACTTCATAATCAAATAAAATATATGTTTGCTACCAATGAGTCACTTCCTGGTGACATACAGGGGGTTCCATATAATTGACTTGTTGTGTAGTCTGTGTAATACTTATGAGGAGACAAAGATAATATCTTCTTTGCTTACTCTCATTTGAATGATGTTAGAGACAAGTTAATTTCAAGTGCCCTGCTAGGTTGCAGAGATGTTTTTGAACTCAGCAAAGTATTGGACAGTGGAAAATTTGCCACAATAAGAATGACCATCTTTGTTCTGTTTACCTTGTGGATTACTAGATTTGACTTTAAGTTTAAGCAAAGCATGCTTAACTCATGGAAAGTGTTCAAGGAAAACCTGTGCCACCTTAAAGTCAGGGACTGACTGTTAGTACCTGAAAGTCTAGATGTGGCAACTTGGATTGAAATATCCATAAGTGACAATGAGGTTATCCCTCAGAGAATAATGTCCAAACTATAAACTGATAAAAGGTGGATCAATGAAGAGCAAGTCATCTGAAGTGTCAGATAGGCATTACTAGTTGAAACAATAACTGAGCATATTGAAAGAAAAAGAAGAGTTTACTGTTGAATCTATCATCCATGGTGTGAGTTGGTGAAAGTGACTAGTGGTGGCAGAAACTGATGAGGGTGCCACTCAGAAAACACAATAAACAACAGATTGGAATATAAATCCTTCAAAAAAACTGATTACATGATAAAGTGGTTCACACAGACATATTTTGTGATGGCAGAAAATTTTATAGTGGTTCCTGGATTTCACTCAGCTGTGGACAATAGTGAGGCATAACCTCAAAAACAGCTTACTGAAATTCTGATAAGAGGCCTATACAAACCAGTGATAGGATTAGAAATCAGAATTACTAATTACACTATTGATTGGCATTCAAATGTAATAGAACTGACTATATGATAAAATGATCTACATAAATGAACCTCCCTCCACAAAACAAACTATAGTTGTACCTGAGACCAAGGCAGCTATGAACCACGATGAAGACCAGTCTTAAAAAACTGTTTCTCAAAATTGTTATTATAAAATAAGACATCAATGTATTTATCTGTAATAAATAATTTTCCTTAATAAAAAAAAGGAAAAAGTCTGGAAGAATCCATAACCAAAGCTTCCTTAGATTAAAAGTGATTTTGTTAACCATAAGTTAGATCAAATTTTTTTTCATACATTGCATTAAAATTTATATCATCATCATTATCATTATCAATCATTATCAATCCACTGCAGGACAAAGGTCTCTCCAAGTTTAATCCATCTTCTCTGATCTTTAGCTTCTCTTCTCCACATCACCCCTACACATTTTCTTATTTCATCCATCCATCTTACATGTGGTCTCCTTCTGGGTCTTTTACAATCTCTTGGAATCCAGTTTAAAATTTCAATTGTCCATCTATTATCATCTCTTCTAGCAATATGTCCAGCCCAACTCCACTTCAATCTTTTAATTTTTTCAATGAGGTCAGTAACACCTGTTTGTTCTCTTACCCATACATTGCGTTTTCGATCTCTTCTTGTTACTCCCAACATACATCTCTCCATACTTCTTTGAGTGGTCTGAAGTCTCTGTATTGATATTCTAATAAGTGTCCAAGTCTCAGATCCATAAGTAAGAACAGGTAAAGAACAGGTAAAACACATTTGTTAAAAACCTTTCTTTTCAAACACATAGGCATATTTCCTTTTAATATCAAGTTATTTCTACCAAAAGCACTCCAACCAAGTTTAATTCTATGATTAATTTCCTCTATTATGTTTCCATCTGTATTAATAATCTGACCAAGGTATTTGTAACTCTTAACTTCTTCTAATTCATCATAATCAATCTTTATTTTCATATTTTGAGCAAATCGATTAAACATTACTTTAGTCTTTTTAACATTTATCTTTAGTCCTACTTTCCTACTTTCATCTGATAACTCCTGCAACATTTCCTGCAGCTCTGAAGCATTATTTGCAAAAACAACTACATCATCTGCGAAATCTAAATGACTTAAATAATCTCCATTTACTTTCACTCCTTTAGTTTCCCATTTTAATCCACAAAATACTTCTTGCAGCACTGCTGTAAAAGTTTTGGAGATATGGAGTCACCTTGTCTTACACCTTTCTCAATGTTGACTTTCCCAGTATCATTATGTAATCTAATTGTTGCTGATTTTTATAAATATTCTTTAAAATATGACAATATCCTGGATCTATACCTTGATGATCCAATGCTTTAATCACTGAAGAAATGTTTATAGAATCAAATGCCTTTTCATAATCTACAAATCCAAAACATAATGACAACTCATATTCATTTGTCTCTTTCTATAACTTCTCTCAATACTTGAATATGATCTACTGTACTAAAACCACTTTTAAATCCAGCTTGTTCTCTTGGTTGGTGAAAATCCAAGGTTCTCTGTAGACGAGTTGTAATTATCTTGGTAAAAATTTTATATAAAACTGATAAAAGGCTGATAGGTCTGTAATTTCTAATATCTTCTTTATCACCTTTTTTAAATATTAATATTATTACTGCATTCTTCCAATCATCCGGTACATCTTTATCATTTAGACATTTGGTATATAACTTTGCTAATATTTTTTCTGTTTCTTCACCTGCTTCTTTTAATATATCAATTATAATTCCATCATTACCTGGAGCCTTTCCTTTTTTCATACATTTAATTGCATTTCTCACTTCTTTATTTAAAATTCTGGGCAATTCGGAAGATGTAATAGATATAGGAGGTACTTGTTCTTTATTACTATATAATTCTTGATAAAAATCTTCTACTAATTTCATAATGTCATCCCTCTTTTTAGTAATAATTCCATCTTTTTTCCTTATTGCAGATATAAATTTCCTACCAATACCAAAATGTTGTTTTACATTCTTAAGACTTATTTTCTTCTACAGCTTTTCTTGCTAGTTCACAGTTATACTTTCTTATATCATTTTCAACTCTTTTCCGCACCATTTTACAAAATTCGAGATATTCAATTCTTTTTAATGCATCATTCTTGCATATCTTCATATTCCTTCTTTTCTTCATAAGTTCTCTAGTCTCAGTAGAAATTTTATTAGTCAATTGCTGCTTTTTTCTACCAGCTATCTTTGTTGCAGTTTTTAAAAGTGTATCAGTTATTTTCATATTAATTTCATTCAAATCTGAATCATGTTCAAAATCTACTAATACTTGAAACCAATTTGTAAGTTCTAATTTAAATTCATTAGAATGTTTCTGAAGATTAGGAATATCAACTGTAAATATAGTTTTTCTTAATAATTTTTGTCTCTCTAGTTTTACATTAACATGTATCTTACCCCTTACTAATCGATGATCACTTCCTGTGTTAAATTTATTAAGAACATTACAATCTTGAAATATGTATTTCCTGTTAGTCAAAATATAATCCAATTCTGCTGTACCTTCATTTGGATGCTTCCATGTCCATTTCCTTCTAACATTTTTCTCAAAAAAAGAATTCATAATATAAAGTTTTTCCTTCTCTGCAAACTCCACAAGTCTATGTCCTCTCTCATTTCTATTACCATAACCAAAATTACCTACAACACTTTCATCTTTCATTTGTTTACCAATTCTAGCATTAAAATCTCCCATAACAATTTTAAAATGTTGTTTACTCTGATCAAAAGCCTTTTGTACATCCATATAAAAATCTTCTACTACTTCATCACTGTGAGAACTTGTTGGGGCATAAACCTGAATTATCTGCATTTGATATCTGCTATTAAGTTGTATAACTAATCTTGCCACTCTGTCTGATACACCATCAATCTCCACAATATTGTTCTTCCACTTTTTATTTATAATGAATCCTACTCCACTTGTATTTCCAATATTTGTGCCTTTATAATAGAGCATATGTCCACTTTTTAAATCAATTGTCTCTTCACCCTTTTCTTCTAACTTCACAAAGTCCAATAATATCCCATTTAATATAAGAGAGTTCTTCTTCTAATTCTTGCAATCTTCCTTCACTTGAAAGTGATCTGCAGTTGTAAGTACCTAAATAAAAAGTCATCATCAAATGGCAGCCTGGGTCCGCCTCCAGGATATTCTTAGCACCCTCCGCCTTCAGCCACCAACCGCTGCCTTGGTTGGTGACTTTACAGCCTCCTGGGATTAAGGGCCATGCTTTATTTTTGTCTGTCATAATTGTATAATTGGGAAAAATCTTTATCATTTACACAAACATTCATTTTGCCTTATCAGGCACTGAGAAGAAAGACCATGGTGTTTCTTGATCTTAAACTCAGAGGTAAAAAGCCAATAAACTCACCACCCTGGCTAATGCGTGTTGGTGAGCAGCCCATCCATGTTCGTATACTATATGAATAAACATATAGTAATAACAGCTGCAACGACAAGAACGTATGGAGTGGACATTAGGAATTTGCCCTGCTCGGTTTCTTTAAGGCCTCCAAGAGGAATCAAAGGGTCTCCTTTCAGTTAATAGCAAACTCCTTTCTGCAATATTATTTAAACTGTAGTAATTATTGACCAAAATAAAAGTTTGAATCAATTTTCAAGAATTATTTAATAAGTAGTAAAATCTCATTTATCGATGCTTCAAATAAAAATCGTTTATTTATAATATAAATGTAATAGAAATTTAAATAGTCATAGGCAGTCAAATTTATTCTAGTTTATGAGTTAAGATTGTTTAATAAATAATTAGTAATAATTTAGATCAATCAGAAGGGGCGCAATAGATATTTTAATAAAGGAAATATGATTTTAGTTGATAAGAAATTGGCTAATGAAAATCAAATCAATTGGGGAAGCAAAGCTTTAGTTCTAAAATATTTATTGAAAGAAGTTTGTATAATAAATCAAAGATCAATAAAAGCGTTAAAACTATTCAAGCATAATCATGTGTGTGTGTGTGTGAAGGGAATACATGTAGAATTTTAATTATGGAAATAACTATTAATTTTTATTAGGCATGCATGGTATCATCGAAAAGCTGGTTGAAAAACCAATTATTTTATATTAAATTTTATATTCATAGCAGCCAGTGCTCATTCAAAATCTTGAGTTCAAATTCAGGCTACTATGTATTTTTTTTTACTTAATTAAAATTTTCATTTTTTTTTTTTTTGTTTTTTAAACTGGATTTTCATGAAGAGCGGGAAAAGAGCTAACAGAAACCATGTGATTTCTGTCTGCATGTGAATAATTAATTTTAAAATCAATAGTAAATAACCAATTAAAATTAAAATATATGATTTAATTGACAGAAGATGGCATTCAGAGATTGAATGACAGCAGGAGGCTATAAATAATCAGCTATTTTCGAGGAGGGGGCTTCTCTCATTTTGATCAAGGGTACAACTCCGTCCGGTTTTAAAACCATCAATTGAAAATAATAGAAAATTTTACTGTGCTTTCTATATCAATCTCTGAGTGAAATTATGAATCGAAATTTATATCAGTGTAACAATATGGTACGTGCTTAAGCTTCCCATATCAGGCATATGTTAATTCTTTCTGAAGTTGATCATCATCATGATTCTTTATACAATCATAATCGCTTCAATGAATCAGAAAGTAATGCAACATTGGCCGAAGAGAAAATTTTGCTTCAAGAAAAGTATGAAAATCATAAGCCTAATGATGTTTATTTTAATTATGCAGTTCTAATAATGGATAAATATTATTATTTGTGTTACAAAAGATTTAAAAGGAAAATAATTATTGTGAAAGGAAAGTGTGGGACTAAACTACAATACATATTGCTAAATCCCGCCTAAAATGTCGTCTGCCTCATCATTTGTAAGAGTTGATCTATTAGTGAAAATTAACTGGTTATAATGTAAAAGAATATTTATATGCTTATCGTGCTGAGATATTACAAACCCTCAAGAATTTCCAGGAGCAGAATGCTATAATTTATGTAAAAATACCTCAGAATAATCCGTTGTAAAGGAAAATTTATTCGTCAGACAGGATAAATTAAATTATAGAATAATGGTAAATGAAATCCTAGTTAAAGAAACAAACTACATGAAAGCAATTAGATCAATGCTAAAAATTTATCGACCATCTAACTATAACCTCAAGTTAAAAATAGGACTATGTGAATTTTAAAGAACAACCCTCTGGATTATTTTCCGTGTGTCTTAAAAGAACATAATAGTATAATACCAAATTCTATTAAAGAAAAAAAAAGTACTTTACTCATAAAGATAGAAACCTATTGGATTAATTAATAAAATGTTCTTGTAAATTTCCATGGATTAATTGTCGAATGTGTGCGCACATAACGTTTTTGGGATAATTAACACTGTAGGAAAATGAAAGAAACTTGGGATGACTGTGCTGAAAAGAGACTATAAGCATATTTTTTATTAACTATTATTTGTTTTTATAAGCCATTTGTTTAATACATTATAGTACCATTTATTATAGTATAAGTTCAATGTTAGTGAAATATTTATTTCTTTAAAGTAAGTTAGCAAAGTGGTTTTAAAATATGCTTTCTTTTAAATGATAAAATATCGCTTTACCCTAATGATATGAAAGAAAATACGAATGTGGATATAGCGTATAAGATATTTATTAGAACGGATTAATACTCTAAAACTTAATGATAAATAAAATTGATATGTTTTTATCTTTGAATGCATGTTGTTGAGAAAAGAGATAACCATGTCCCAGATGAAGAAAAAAATTATAAACGAAGCTCATTTTTTATTTTAATTATTAATGATTTAAATTAATTTTATGTGTAAGCATACTTAAACTTATAAAATTGGTAGCTAATGCATCAGTGTAATATTTTATGTATAGAAAGTAGATTTGAATTCTTATCTATGTGTGTGTGGATTGGTGAGTGACCCTTTTACGTTTAATGTTCGTTGAGCTATCACCGCCTAGCCAATGGAGCTGGAGCATGGCACACTCATAAAATAGTAAAATTTAAAGCAATCATAAATTGTGGATGAACTTTCTCACCCTAAGATGATTCCCGTAAGTTGTGGATAAATTTTCTCACCCTATGTTCAGGTTACACTTAAGATGATTCCCGTGTAAATGGTAATAGTGTTTTGTGCAAGCCCATGCATGTTTATATGCCTAGCAACGAGTCCTAGCATATCTCAACCCATATAAAAAGGAACTCTCTAGTTTTATGGGTCTTTGCCAACACTGATATTGATTCCAAATCCTTTTCCTTACAGGTGTATATTGTTTACTTGCTGGTAGGGTCATTGTATCAGTTCATATTTTCTTTATAGTATGTAAGAGTTAAAGTATAATCTATTGTAATGATATATTACGCCCAACTCAATCTTACTTAGCTGATTAAGAGCTAATAACATTTTGGACTTCAAATTTCAAATTCGGAAACATAAAATATATTTTATGTATGATAAGCAGTGTGCATTGAATTTCTAGATCACAGCCTGAGCAGATCTTCCCTAGACTGGTAAGCTGAATACAATTTTATTCTTATTGGGGACATTGAATATTGTCTATGCATAGGTGTGTGTAAGTGTGACCCATATAAGAGCTAATTTCTTAATTATTTAGCTAAAAGGGTTCTTTATGATAAGTATTAATAACCATATGTTAGTGAATAATCTATAGTAAGAATTAAAGAAAGAAAATTTTATTAAAGTTTAGAAATAGATTATAATAAATTATTGATAGATTTTTTTTCCATATGTCAAAGCATCGCCGGGATAGTGATAGTTTGTTTTAAGAGCAAATGTGTTTTGTAGTTTATTGATAGTCAGAACTGTATAATCATCTGTGAGAAAGAAACAATAAATTCCGTAGCAGTTGTGAATCCCATCTTGGAATAATATGAGAATGTCTTAAATCGTACATTTTGTTGCTACTGGAGAAAGGGAGAGCTACGGAGGTGCAGTAAATATGTTTAAATTGTTATTATTAGTAAAATGTTATAATTTTAAATAAAAGTCTTGTCTGTGTCTCAATGTTTTTTGGATCCTACAAATTCCAGAAATCCAATCACAATCATAATCACTATCATAAATTATAGATCATTTCAATAATATTTGAGTTTTATTATATTTTAATTACTTATAACTGCGTTATAATGAAGTACTTAAGATATTAATTTATTACTCAAGAGTCCAATAAAAGCTTTAAGTGTAAAATTAAAAGATGGAAAATTATTTTAAACACTGCAAACTAAGATAATAGGTAAGTGGATTATAGTCAGATAAATTTGACAATGGTAAATTAAAGTTTATTATATACAATAGGGTTGTATTGTGATATTGAATGCAATGGGTGGACTTAAAATCATTTCTCCATCCGCGGTATTCAAATACCTTTATTAGTCAAAATTTTAAATTCTAAAATGTTTAAGTTGTTTTACAAACAGATATTTATAATTGAAATTTTATTTAAGTATTCGGAAACAGAAAAAATGGGTATTGGCTTGGTTAGACGAAGCCAAGATCGACTATAACTGTGATCACTGGGAGTGTATTCATAAATCACAAATTATTTTTTGACAGTATTAAGCTTTCACACATTACTATTCTAAAGCCATGAGATAAGAATATCAGAGAGCAGAAGAGAGTTGGCGAATAAAAATTAATCTGAGGATAAAGTACAGTAGTTGAAAATTAGTAGTGTGAAATTGCAAAACTAAAGCATGATTGATAGAATGGTAGAGGGATGGAATGGGATGATGAGGAAATACAAGGAAATGATTTTAGTTTAATCAAATTTTAATTGTGACTTTGATGTGATGGATGGGAGAGAGAGAGAGCTGACAGATTTAGTCTACAGTGGGGGAGTAGAGTTGAGATTCTCCTCCTCTCCAATAGATGTAATAAATCGCGAATTTATTACTATTATTATTAATATCGCTCTCAGTGTTTATTCATTAAAATTTTTATTTATTTACCCGTTTATCAAATGTTAATGTAAATAATTAGATCAGTTATTAACTAGTTATAAAGTAGTAGATAATAGTTGCATTTTAGAGATGTAATTTGATGCCTAAGCATTTCATTATATGTTGTCCCAATCACCATCGATCCCGAGACCATCGACCTCTGTAAGTTGTGTGCATGTGTGCTGAAGTTGGAGAAGGAAGGCGAGGTTACAATATATATTTTCAATGTATACAATTGTGTATGAGAAATGTAAAAATCGTTGAGAAAATACTGCGAATTACATTACTCAATCATTTAAGTAAAGAAAAGACAAAACAAACACACACACACACATACAACTATTAAAGTGAAATTTAATCTAATTTTCACGTTTCACATCGGATCGTGAAAAAAGTGTTAGTTTTTTTTATTATATATTTTTAATTTTTGCCTCCTTTCATGATCTGTTATAATACAGAGAAATATTTAATATGAAAATTAAAATAAAAATATTTAATATGAAAATTATTTTAGTGATTTTTAAGGAAAATCTTTTATGAGAATATTAAATGTAATCGTTTAATTGCATTTTACTAAAATTCAAAAACCCTTTTTATTTTTTAAATTATGACTGAAACAATATAAAACTTACTTATTAATTAATAGTTAATTAAATATTATTCTCCTTTTTAAAATTAATAAAAAAGTGATTATTATATTTAAAAAACAATAAAGAGTTTACGGTATTTCTCTTCTGCAACTTTTAATTAGAATCCCATCTGCTTCAATGGGAAGTCACTGACTGAATAATAAAACTAATTACAAGATAAAATCTATATTTTCTCTGTATATGAGAAAATATCGGATGTAACACAGATATTATTATTGATTAAATATTTTACAACTTTTACTAAATTATGAATAATTTAAAATTAAAATATATGGCAGTAATATATTTATTTTATTAAAACTTACCCAATTAATTTTAGTAATCCAGATATATTTTTTAACAAAAAAAAAATGGTTTATCTACGAATTTGAATAATAAATAATCGTCATCATAGATATATAGACAAAAATATAGAAATAACTTATGAATATCTTAGTGAAATGTAAGATAATAATTATAATCATAAAATACCATGGGGATGGAATATTACTCACTAGACTTGCTAGATATTTATCTCTGTTTTATCTAAGAATTTTCATACAAAGCTAGATGATTAGATATGTCGAATATGTGCTGCTACATATAAAGTTATAAACTGATTGGAAAAACTAAATTTTTTTCAAGCTTTACATAGTCTGAGTTTAAACCCTTACTTTTGTGCATTATAAATAGATATGTTAGAAGTATGACATAAGGCTCTTTATATATGTATATATAAAGATAAAAAAATAAGTTTTTTTAAATAGTACATTGCAGGGTAAAAATTATTTAACATTTTCTCCAAGTAACAGTGAAAAACAGGACATGAACTTTCCAATTGTGTTAGGATTTTTCTATTTGCAAAATAATAAAAATTTGAAGAATAATTCTAGCTTCAAGCTTCATGTCAAATAATGACAGATTTATGTTGGTAATTCATTATAAGATAAAGTCAGCATCTTTCTTTCTCCCCCTCCTCTCTCTCTCTCTCCCTCTTTCTCTCTCTCTCTCTATATATATATATATATTGAACAGGGTCCGTTTAATAGGAACGGTTTAATTGTGTTCAACCTTTTTAATATAATTTTAAATTTTATGTTTTCAACATTATGTGAATGGATCAGCCCTTCAAACAGAGGGGAGAATACCATCAATAGCAGAGCTATCTATGATTTCCACAGTCATGGAGCTATGCAAAGCATAAGACGATCACATTTCCGGACTGTGGCTCACCTTGACTGCTAGATTGAAACCCCTACCATCCAAAGCATTTTATTTGATTAGAGGTAAACCTCAGACACCAGCTAATCACACAAAGTAACAAACATGCCTGGATGGTAGGCGCAAAACCCAGTGCTTAAAATATCCCATGACTAGCTCACTCTGTCTCAGGGTCTAGCATATTTACTTAATACATAAAGTAACTTTACAGTAATTTATTGGTGAGGCAGTGACAAGAGAGAAAGAGAAATTAGACAAAAAAGCAATTAAGGCAAACAGTAATATTTAATTAAACACACACATATCTAATATAACACAATAATATTGAAATTTACATATAAAATCATATAAGTAATTACTCAGGCTAAGTTGTGATAGTCCTTCATTAATTAAAGTTCATTCATTTAAACATAAAGTGTCTATAGACAGTGATAAAGTATCTTTACCTTGTTTTTCATTGTGTGTATTTTCCAACCAGTTGGCTTTCTGTTTCTCCAACGATGGCTTCATGGCTGGTTTCCATTCTGTGACTCAGAAATGGGAGATAGAGAGAGAATAGTGGTAGCATTTATTTTATGATTATGGCATCAGCTTCCAGCATTGGTTCAAGTGGGATAGTTGACTTGCAGACATGTTTTGGGGCCTGAAGCCCAATTTAATACATCTGAATGTATAGCATGCATATTGCTAGTTTTGCATCTTGTGCAATAAGATTCTCTGCAGCAGTAATTGATTGCCTTATTACTTACTGCATTTACAGTTCTGAATATCTGGATCTCTGGTTGTTTGGATTCTGCATTTTGTACGAACTGGATAATAATAATCCAAACAGATGAATGATCTAGAAAATTGCAGTCCTAACTGAAGTACAATAGAGAGATCAACTTTATATCTTTTTTTTTTATAGTTGTAATTTCTTATTGTTATTTTGTAATTTAGATTTTAACTTGAAATGTCTTTTAATTAATTTAACTATTGATTTTAATTTTGTTATCAATCTGAAATCATATAAACTAACTACATACATTTTCAAAGTTTTTTTTTACAAACAAATTTTTATAGACTAATTCTATTCTAAATTTTACATATTTATTTAGCTTTTACTTTATAAAAGCTCTTTTCTTTAAAAAGAGAGAGAAAAAAAAATTTAAGTGTTTTTTAGTTCTATCATATACATTTCTGTCCCCTCCTACAAAGAAGTTTCATTCTCAGAAACTATGACACAGAAATTTTTTTACTTTTTGTTTTTAAAAAAAATCGTTAAGTCACAATTTAATTTTTTAAAAAAATTACCAAACCTGTAAAGCTGAATAGTGGTGCATTACACTGCCCTCCATTTGAGAGTAAAATGTGTCAATTTGACCCATTTTAACTCTGACATTTTATATTAAATTTTTCAATTTGATTTATCATTTTTATTTATTATTTTTCAACCAAATAAGTTTTAGAATTGCTACAGATCAATATAGCATAGAGGGTGACTTTTCTTAAGCTACTATTGTGAGTATTCAGATTTAATCAAACTATCAAAAAAAATAAAGAAGGCTATGTTTGATTTTCTTTTCACTTGATAAATGGATAATGGGAGATCTTGAAAATATAAATTTAACTTGATAACCATGGCAACCTAAAGCTTTTTAAATAGTATTGTTTACTGCTAATTCTAGCTTCAAAATATTAAATTTGTTATAATCAAACTCTAGAAAAAACATATAGACAAATAAATAAATTTTGGAAATAGTTCAGTGGGACATAAAAGTTTACTTGAATACAATAATCATATAATGTATTAATAAAGTATTAATGAATGTTAAATGTCACTCTTAACTATTTCAGAACATTCATACAATATATATATATATATATATATATATATGTATTCATACAATATATATATATATATATATATATATATATATGATCACTAGATGGTGCTTACCTATAGCTCTAAACAAGCTTTGTTTTTATAAGTTCCGAAAGAGATAGAATTCAAAATCTCTGTTGTTTGAATTCTATCTCTTTCGGTACTTATAAAAACAAAGCTTGTTTAGAGCTATTGTTAAGCTCTATCTAGTGATCATAAAATGCAAGCTTAAAAGCAAGTTACAAAATTTATAACTTGTTTTAATTATTATACATACATGTAAAAATCTATAAATACCCGTTATAAATAAGATGTAAGATATGTGTTAATGCAAAACTAGAGAGACAAACATTATTAAAAAAACAATATTTACAGTTGATATTCCTAATCTTCAGAAACATTTTAATAAATTAGAGCTTACAAATCGGTATCAACTATTAGTAGAGTTTGAACATGATTCAGATTGGAATGAAATTAATATGAAAATAAATGATACACTTTTAAAAACAGCAACAGAAATAGCTGGAAGAAAAAAGCAGCGATTGACCAATAAAATTTGTACTGAGATCAGAGAATTTATTAAGAAAAGAAGGAATATGAATATATACAAACATGATACATTAAAAAAGATTGAAGATCTCGAATTTTATAATATGGTGTGGAAAAGAGTTGAAAATGATATAAAAAAGTAGAAAGGTGAACTAGCAAGGAAAGCTGTAGAAGAGAATAAAAGTCTCAAGAGTGTAAAACAACATTTTGGTATTGGTAGAAAATTTATATCTTTAATAAGAAAAAAAGATGAAATTATTACTAAAAAAAGAGATGACATCAGAAAATGGGTAGAAGCTTTCTATCAAAAATTATATAGTAATAAAGAACAAATACCTCCTATATCTATTACATCTTCAGAATTACTCAGAATTTTAAATGAAGAAGTGAGACATGCAATTAAATGTATGAAGAAAGGAAAGGCTCCAGGTGGAATTATAATTGATATATTAAAAGAAGTAGGTGAAGAAATAGAATTTTTTTTAGCAAAGTTATATGCCAAATTTCTAAATGATAAAGATGTAGCAGATGATTGGAAGAATGCAGTATTAATATTAATATTTAAAAAAAGATGATAAAAAGATTAGAAATTACAGACTTATCAGCCTTTTATCAGTTTTATACAAAATTTTTAAAAAAATAATTACAACGTGCCTACAGAGAACATTGGATTTTCACCACCCAAGAAAACAAGCTGGATTTAAAAGTGGTTTTAGCACAGAAGATCATATCCAGATATTGAGAAAAGTTATAGAAAGGAAAAATGAATATGAGTTGCCATTATGCTTTGGATTTGTAGATTATGAAAAGGCATTTGATTCTATAAACTTTTTTTTAGTGATTAAAGCATTGAATCATCATGGTATTGATCCAGGATATTGTCATATATTAAAGAATATTTATAAAAATGCAACAGTAACAATTATATTACATAACGATACTGGAAAAGTGAACATTGAGAAGGGTGTAAGACAGAGTGACTCTATATCTCCAAACCCTTTTACAGCAGTGCTGCAAGAAGTATTTTATGGATTAAAGTGGGAAGCTAAAGGAGTGAAAGTAAATGCAGATTATATTTATATTTTGCAGATGATGTAGTTGTGTTTGCAAATAGAGCTTTAGAGCTGCAGGAAATATTGCAGGAGTTATCAGAATAAAGTAGGACTGAAGATAAATGTTAAAAGACTAAAGTCATGTTTAGAAGATTTTCTCAAAATATGAAAATAAATATTGATTATGATGAGTTAGAAGAAGGTAACAGTTACAAATACCTTGATACTAAAAGAAAATATGCCTATGTGTTTGAAAAGGAAGGTTTTTATTAAATGTGTTTTACCATTTCTTACTTATGTATCTGAGAATTGGACACTTAATAGAAGAGCAATACAGAGATTTCAGACCACTCAAAGAAATATGGAGAGATGCATGTTGGGAGTAACAATAAGAGATTGAAAATGCAATATATGGGTAAGAGAACATACAAGTGTTACTGAGTTCATTGAAAAAATCAAAAGTCTGAAGTGGAGTTGGGCTAGAAATATTGCTAGAAGAGGTAATAATAGATGGAAAATTTAAATCTTAAACTGAATTCCTAGAGACTGTAACAGACCCAGAAAGTGACCACATGTGAGATGGATGGATGAAATAAGAAAGTGTGCAGGGGTGATGTGGAAAAAAAAAGCTAAACTTGGAGAAGATGGATTGAACTTGGAAAGACCTTCATCCTGCAGTGGATTGATAATGGTTGATGATGACCTTGATGATATTAAAATAGAGAAAAAATCACCTATCTTGGCAAAACACTCAAGACTTTTATTAATAATACTTTATAGATAACAATATAAAAAATATTAGCAATTATCCTAAATTACATATTTTCTATATGCTTTAAATTTTATGATTTAATAAAAGTACATAAAATCGATATTCCATTCTGTATTACTCTTATGGCCTTAGGCTCATAAGAATATATGGCAGATCAAATGTAATCTACAATTCTATCTATAAAGTTCTTTACTCTTTCTGTTAATAATTTTAAAATTACCAGTAATCATATTTTTTGTCACATTCAACATCGTTGTTTTCTAATATATTAGTTGAAATACTTGGTCAGATATGACTTTTTACCCCTAAAATTTACCAGAATGTATTCTCACATTAGCTAAAAAATGCTCTATTAAAACCTTTGGTAATTTACAATGTCAGTGGGATTTAACATATTTTACAATTTCTATCAATTTATTTATGGAAATTGAAACAGCGATTTAGATTCTAGATTGTACACACCATTTGTCTGACTCAGATATATCAGTAAAACAATTGTTTAGTGACCTAGGAAAAAATTGACAGACAATCTTCATATATATAAAGAACCTCCATCCTCAAATTAAGTTTCTTACGGAAGTAGAGATGGATTGAAAACTATTTTTTGTTTTCTCATTTCCAAAGTAAACAATAGTTTAATGTGTCTATTTAAAGAAAATATAAATATAATCATAGATATTTAAAAAATATGTCATCTCCATTCAGCTCAAATCTTGCTTATAGTTAGGATTGTTATTTACAAGAGATTTTCTTTTTTAATAAAATTATTCTGGAAACAAACAAACAAATATATAAATTAAAACAGGCAAAAATCTCCATAAGGTAGTGCCACTCAGTGCAAACCAGAGTAATAACAATTATCAGCAAGCATAAGAAATGGTGATCATGTGATGTTTAATTGTTTCAAACATATAAATGTGTGATCTTAATAACGAAAGATAATATTCTTAATATGAACAGATTAAAAACTTTAATCGTGTAGGAGTCCCTAATATTAAATTATGCATCTTAGAGAAAGGAAATCAGAACAAAAAATATAATATTGAGAAATATTTTTTTATTAAACAAAAATATAAAGGTACAATCTCTTTAAAGAATCCAAGAATTTATTGGATTCTTTACAGCAGAGTGTACAAACACAACATACATAGAAATTAGTGTCCATAGCATAAATATTAAAAGAGATAAATATGCTATTAGAAAACTTTACTCATCTTCATCAGTTGTTCTCTATGTTTAGACACTTACCATCACAGAATATTCTTAAACAAACATTATCAAATAATGTTTAGGAAAGCTGTAGAGATTATGAGGTTATGGAATTATATAAATCATTAAAATATAATGTAACAGTCAAACTACCATTCATATAAAAGATTTACTTTATAAAATTAATAAACCATCAACTAAATTTAAATTTAAACAACTTAAAAAAGAGAGGGTAATTTATCATGAGATTGTTAAATTTTATCATACATTTAAAATACAGAAAATTTAAATAAATTATTGGTCATTTTGAAAAACTATGCGTTTGACTGCTTGCAATGATGAATTGGCAGCATCTAATTTGCTCATTTATGTTAAAGTAATTTAAAACATAGCGCGTAATCTAATGGATATATTTATTAGTGCCTACTATAAGGCGAGTAATTAATGTTCAAGTTACCCAGATTGCTTAATTTTATTTTGCTTCGTGTTTGTAAAGATACAGACATATACATTATTACTTCGGAAAATTGTTTAAATTCGATTAAATCATTTTACTTCAGCATTCGATTATGTCCTGTTACCGAAGACATTTTTTTCATATAATTTTCTACATGGAATGTCTTTTTAGTTTAACATCAGATGTCTTAATATTTTTCAAATGAAGAAATTCTTTACTTCACCTTTCCGAGTAAATCAGAACAGCGTTATTGAAGTTTAACAAACTTAATGCGTAATAAAGTTTATACTATTCAGTAATCAACGTGTGAATCGCTTTTCTTATTATGTCGAAATTAAAGTCTTAATCGTAAAAACTATTTTAAAATAAAGTCGTGTAAGGATTTCTTTTAAAAACCATTAGTTATTTCCATATGCGTCTGGTATTTGTTTAATAAAGCAATATTTTAATGAAAACGTGAAAATTATCTTTCTTAATGTGAAAAATAAAATTAGATTAACGAGTTTAGGATTGCAAGATTAAAAATGATTTCGTATATATACACGACAAAGTATGGGACAATTTGCTTTTATTTCTAAATAGTGTGATTATATACGCTTTGATTTATTGTACTTTTAATTCAAAGCTAATATCTAATAAATTATATATGTACATTATTTTAAATTTATATATATATATATAATTTTTCGGTTTTCAATTCATAGTACGTATTGAAAAAATGCAAAACTATATACATCTCACATCAGAAAAAAATTAAAAATAATCTCTATAAATTTTAATATTTTTACTTTTTTGATAGATAGTGATTAAACAGACAAAACCCACATCAACTTGATTATCAACCAGATGAGCCATAAAAATTCATGTTATAAAAATGATTTAGTTAAATACCTCATAGACAACTCTACTTGTTAATGAATAATTGGCATTACATGGATATTTAGCTATTTCTTAACTTTGTTTAAAGTGAAAGCTACAGGTTAATGAAGGTTTTTTTTGATAAAAAAAATCTAATGCACCTTCACGTTATAATGTGATGTCCTTAATATTATATATAAAAATAGTTATTGCGCATTCTTACAAATATGTCGCCAATATATAATTTTCTGATAGTGTTTCAAGATGAAACTGATTTTCTCAATAAGAGTAACACTAGAATTAAATTACTGAAGCTGAAAGGAATAAAATTAATAGATTTAGATAAGATGATCATGAATATAGAAGAAATAGTAAAGGAATCATTTTATTAAAAAAATAATCCAAAAGCAGGCCAAGTTTTATTTAAATTCAAAAAGTCATAAGACATTTATTCTTGTGCATGCATTAGTTGCCAATTCATGGAGTTGAACCGTTTTATAACAAATACATTTATTAGAAGAAACATGACTAGAGTGGTAGTGGTGTGAAAATTAGATTTATAAATGTAGTAGCAAAGGTAATCATTTATTCAGAAATCATAGGGTTATAGTAAAAATTATATCATATTACTTTTTAACATTCAAAGTATTGCACTAATCCAAAGATGAGTTTGAATGAATTATTTTGACTTTTTTTAAATACTTGTTTGCTTTTTAATCTGTTAAGTCCAACTATGCTTGACAATACCTGCATAAAAACTATTTAAGTCTATATTTTATGGAATGTTTAGCTTAAATAAAGACTAAGTTTGCTTTTATTTTTTAAGCAATAGTAATTTTTAATGCTATTTTTTCTGGTTTATAATCATCAGATTTTGAATTTTTTCATCTTATTGATTTTAATTTTCAGTAGTAGAGGATTATTGACCATTAATGTATTATCATTTTAGTCTGCTTTCTACACTGTAATTTCTATTTTCCTTAGAATGTCACTCTAGTCTACATAGCCAACATAATTATTCAGAGTAGACAAGGTTTTTCATAGGATTGTGAAAAACATTCAAGTCTCAAACACTGAGTGAATTTTAATACAGATGTGTGTAAAATAATCACAAATATTTTGCTTGTTAAAAATAATACAAAACACATCTAAATATGACATTTGAAAGCATACACTATGATGAACACTAAACTACAAAAATTTGATTCCCTTTTGCAGAACAATAATTAATTGTTTTGCTTTAAATATTATAACTTTGATAATCTTTCTGTTTATGTAATGTTCAGTAATTTTGCCATTTTTTGAAACATATGTAAATTATCTACATAATAAAAATGAAAATTGTTTTTTAAGTCGTAATTCATATATATATATATATGTATTGTGCCCTTATCTATAGGTCATAATAAGGTAGAATGGTCAATTGCTAAAAAAAAAAATTAAATTTTAAAATACGTTTATGTAATATATTGATAATTGTATGATCGATTAGATTTTATAGTACAATTTAAGGCTGAAGAATACCTGGTATATAAAAGTGTAATGGATTATTTTAAAAGAACAGTTAAATAAAGCTTAATTATATCCTTGCTTATGGTTGTAAAAGCTGGCCATATAAAATAACACAGCTATAAATAGTTAAAAGTATATTAACAATTCAATTGTAATGTTTTAAAACTAATAAATTAAATAAACGCTATATGTAATATTATAATTATAATTAATATTCAAATTTAATCTAATATATTTTAAGATAAACTTTGGGATGGTGAGAATTATATTTAGTTCTACATTTTTTAAATTATTTTCCAAATTTTTATAAAATATATCAGTTTTGGTAATTTAGACCTAGACGTAAATTAAAAAAAAAATCAAATCATCTGATAAAGTTAGTAATCATGTGACTGTATATTATATACCTTCACACACACGCTTGTTAGAATATAATAATAAAGTTTGTGAATTATAAAACTAAATATAATTGCTATCTATCGTTAAAGTAAAAGTTGAAATATTAAATGTTATTTTAATAATTGTTTTAAAGTTTAACTGATTTTGATAAAACTGTAATTGAGTTTAAAAATACTATTCTAAGTAATATTTTAAAACATGACGTCATAAATTCTTTATTTTAAAAAGTTTAATCTATTATAAAACTAAAAATGTGTAAATTTGTTCCCGCTAAAAAAAGTCATTAACCAATCAACGGAGGTAATTTAGCAGCCGAAAAATAGGAATTAGACGGAGCGGGAGAAGGAATGTGTAAGTAAAGGAAGGAGGAACATATTTTTTTAGCTGTATAAGATCGTAAGCTAGAAAAGTGTTATAATTTAAAAATTTTGTATTTATTTTAAAAATTTGTTTTAAAATATAATATTTTGAACTGCCTTTAAATGGAAGGCTAATTTAATGATTTCTTACCAGGATTTTTATTCAAGTTTAGCCGAAACCTTGCAGTAAAATGGAAATACTACAGAAAAAAAAAATACCTAAAAGTATTGATAAAGTAAAAATAATTGTAAAGTGCCTTGAATACAGTTTATTTGTGATCAACCAGAAAATCATTAGAACTCAGATAAACATAATTTGGACATTATACAGAAAACTTAACCCTTAAACCGCTAATTTTATCATTGGTTGTATCAGATAAAAATCAAATCTTTTAATTGGCCAACTCACAAACTGAAGACAAAGCCTATTGTTAAAACATATTCGCCTATAATATTAAATTCAACTCAGATATGTTTATAAAAAGTATATAATTAATTTTTCATGTTGTGAAGATAACGAAAGTTCTTTCAAAAATAAATTGCTATTTATTTATTCTAAGATATTCAATATCGGCAACATAAAAGTTATAATGTAAACAAAAAGATCGACTTTTACGTTATAGAAAAGTAAATATTTCTTTTTACTACATCTTCAATATATTTACTTAAATCTTCAATATTTTTCGAAAATAATTTTGTTTTTTTATTATTCTCTCTGAAAATTATGTTTAATTTCCATAAATATTATTTAATAATAATTTAAATCGTATTCAAAATGAAAATCTCAGCGTTTTTCTTTATTTTCTTTGATCAGGCAGTTTCTTTGTTCTTTCCAGCCAATCAGAATGTCTCTTTCGGCTGAGAGCATGCTAAGAACCAATCACAAATAATGTTCCTTCTTTGTTTAGGTTTAAATGCGTTTTTTTTTATTTTTTTCTTCTAAAATAAATCGGAAGATGTCACCATCGTACAGAACTTTTAAAAACGAATTCAATAAGTATTTAACGAATATTTTTGTATAAAAACTGGCTGAGTTAGAGTGATTTCAGATGTCGACGAGGAGCCTCGTCGAAAACAGTCTTAAGAAAAGTTATTTGCCGTCAGGAAAAATTATGACGTACAATTTTAAAAGGCTACTCCGAAGTTTTTTTTTTTTTTTATTTCTTCTCTATGGAAAAATTAAGATGCCTATATCATAAAGAAAAAAAAATTATGTAAAAGTTATAATGGAGAAAGAATGTTTGTCTTTTTAAAGGAAACATTACAAAGTATATAGTACCAGAATTTTAAAAGAAGGAAAAAAGTTACAGAATAATAATATGAAAGAGCTATTGTGTTTTATGAAAAGGAACAGAAAAACTTTCTCTAAGAAGAATTAAAAATATTATAAAGTGTTCATTAGTGAAATGATTAATAAAGATAAAGATTTGAAAACTATAAATCTAATTTACTTAATGAAATGAATCCATGGAAACAGAAAAGTTTTATTGAATATTTAAATCAAAGTACTGAGAAGATGCATCATAAAAGTCACGCGGGAGAAAATATTAGCAAGAAATATTAGAAGAGAATATTTAGAAGTTTTCTTTACGGGATTAACTAATACCATAATTAATAATTGTATTAAATATTATAAAAACCAAGGATTATCATTCATGAATATTTATTGAACGAAGTGATATTTGTTTTACCTTAAAATTGAACAAGCAGGGAGAGGAACATTAAGTGAATGGAAAAAAAATGATAAACAATTTTTTTTTGGCTTGAGTATGAACGGTTTTCAAGAAAATTTGATGAAGGAGTACAGTAAATATAGTTTGAATATTTTTTACTAATTTATTTTAAAATATAAAATGTTATGTGAGATTAGGGAAAACATGAAACATAAATTTATTAATATTAAAATTTAAATATAATAACTTGATAAAATTATAGAAATAGTGATTAAAATAAAGTGTATGGATGTGAATCTTATATCTACAAGGATCAAATGGATGGTGAAGCCTACGGAACATGATCGAGGAGATAAAGGTCGTTTGGTAATTTTAATAGTTATTTATAATGTATAATGTATTTTTTTTTAGATCATCTATTGACTAAGAATGAAGTGTGAAAGTCTTAATTATATGTACACATTTTATGCAACATTTTAACATATAATGAGATAGGAGTAATTCGGAATATGCATGCAACAATTTATTTAAAGTATATTAATAATATAATTTAACAGAACAATTGTGTGATTCTTTTGAACTTTCATGTGATAAAGTATATTTAAATGGTTTGTATATGATTAAATATACGGAGGAAAGTAGTAAAAAGATTTTCTTATAGAACAGTGGAATAGTTTTAAAATATCAATGAATTTTATTATTGTTAGTAATGCAGATATGTATTTGTCGATGTACAGTATAGAAAAAATCTTGAGAAATAAGATCGGATAGTGACTTGGAAGTACTAGTGGAGAGGAAACCAAGATGATGTGTTTTTTTTTTTAAGAAATAGGAAAATATAAGGGATTTGGATCATATTTAGTTTTGTGTGATTTAGTATAGTTAACAAAGTCCTATGACTGAACACATATGGTTTGGACAGTGTTTTTGCATATCTTTAAACTTTTGATGTTAGAATAAAGCTGAAGAAATAGCTTTAGCATCGTTCCTATGATAGAGGTTGGTAGACAGGTAAAGGTCACTCCTCTATAGTGTCTTTTAATTCACTGTGCCATGATTGTCAAGGTATATGACGAATAATATTCTAGTTGTATTTTGATCCTATGCATCTATCTTCACTATCCTTATTTCATGAATCTGCATCGGTCAGAAAGATATTTTCAAAGAAATAATGAATAAAATAGAACTGAAGATATGTTATCATTTATGTAAGAATAGTTTATTTGCTGGAATGTATAGAATTGTGTAACTTTAAAATTGAAAGTCCAAAATATCATAAAGAGAGAAAGAATCATATAATACATTGTAAAATTAATTCAGAAATAAATATAAGATTTTGAAAAGAAATCTAAACCAAGTATTTTAAAAGTGATAATAAAATTTGAATGAATTTTTTTTTAATATTAATGTTGGAGGAAATGAGTATTGCATATTTATCAAGAGAAAATTTAATAAGGTATAATAAACATATACTTGTGCATGGTATATTAATAGTTATAATAATATCATCCAAAGTAAGGCTTGAATGAGAATATTAGGATTAATAAACATCGGATAATGAATAATAAAAACCTAATACCGAATGTAGAATGGTGTTTTGACTTTGTAAGATTCCATACAACCAATATGAAACTAAATTTTATTATTTTGTAGAATTTTATTACGAATGTAAATTTTGTAAAAAATGTAATTTTAATAATATTAGGGATGAAAAGTGTTTGTGATAATCATATAAGAAATGCATTTTGTAATAAGCTAACCATAATAATAAATCAAGTAATAATGCTGTATTTTCTTAAGTGTTAAAAAAATAAGATTTAACTAGGAAAAGTAAATAATATTTTGATTTCATTTTATAAACTAATAAACTAAGTTGAGATATGAAAGTAAGGAATATCCAATGTATATAGTGTAAAAATATTGTTAATTTATTTATGTTGTTAATAAACTTTGTTTTAAATTTGTTTTAAAGTTTTTGTGTCCGAGTTGTTATTTCTCCACATCTTTGCATGAAATCACGATACATTTATAATTGAAACAGACATATAGGTTTTGCACAAAAGGTAAACATAAAAGTGTTATAAGAATTTTGAGAATTTATTGATATGTTAAAATTAAAAGATCATAATTTTATATTATTTATTGGTCATAAGTCGGTTGCCACAATATTACATTAAATTATATGCTAATGTTGCCACACGTATTCTGTTGTCAGATTATTAAAATACTACCACGTACGTATTTATTTATTTCATTTTAGGAAGAAATAAGATTATATTATATTATTGTTATTATTATTATTATTTTTTATTATTATTATTTGCTGTGTAGTAGATTATGACATAAAATTCTTTTTTCATATTTTACTACCGTAATTTTAAATCAGTTAGAATACAATTTATGAACCTGAGATTTTATTTTATTTTACTTCATTTTATTTAATTGAGCTAGATTCTTGTTATAAAGAAGATTAGGATATGATTATTATTTTAATCGTAGTGAATAGAGCTCAGAAAGTCGTAAGAATACTATGAGTTAGTTATTTGGTATAGTAAAAAAGGGGGGATAGTGTTCTTATGCCATTGAGGTAGTATCGTGTGGATAATGGCTCAATGTAGTCTATCTCGTTCCCTGTATTGTCACTTCATGTCTCATGAAAATAGTAAAAATTTTTAATTCATTTTAAAATTGAACCGTATTTGTATTTTAAAATTAGAGCTAGTAATCATTTTAATTAATGCTGAATATTTCATTTATTTATTTGTTAACTGAGCTAGAACCCGTAATATTCGTAATAAACAGTATATTTTGGAGTGAGAATGCGCGGGGGGAGGTTAGAATATATATATATATTTCTTGGTTTTATATTAACCCAAGAAAATATTCAGAAAATACATAACTAAGTATTGTCTTCGCCCCGGTCGATGCTATGACATATGAAAAAAAAAGTATTGACTTTAATTTTGTAAGAATACATATATATTTCCCTAGGTACAAGTTCTTATGATATATATATATACAATGTCCGTTAATTAAAACAAAATTGTAATTATAGTAAAAATAATAAATTTAACGGTAATAAACTATTAAAAACAGTCTTTAAATCTGAAGAATTTTACTTTCAGTTAATTTTTTAAACCTACCTTAATTGCCATTAAATTAAAAAAAAAATTAATGGCAGTTGAGGCAGGTTTAAGAAATTAACCAAAAGTGCTGCTGATTTAAAGCCTGTTTTTAATAGTTTATTACCGTTAAATTTATTATTTTTATAATAATTATATGTATAAGTTAATCAAGCATTGGAATTGTCTTTAAATAAGAGGTGTTAGAAATGAGTGGTGGATTAAAACTGATAAACAAGATGCAATTATTTTCTGACATATCAGGATTTAAAAAGCATTATATTAATTTTATACAATTAATTTTGATTCAATAAAAGATTTTATTCTTTATAAAGTTAATTAAAGCAACTCTTTGCAATCTTAAAAAATAAAGGGATTACAAATTTTGAAAAAAATTACCTTGAAAAAATATTTAAATATGGAGATGGTACGAAAGCTTCAAATTGGTTTGTATTTCTTTAGGGGTCTCTATGGACTCACACTTGCACATAATTCTAAAATTTCAATTGTTCTTTTAGTTTTTAATAAGTAAAAGAGATAGAAAAAAAATAAGTAGATATCAAGATATTAGTTTTATTATCAACTACTTCAAAAATATTTTCAAAAAAATTATCCAAAAAGTACTATCTACAGGTAGAATTTTGTTACCAGGCAAATCAACATAGATATGAGTAAAAATATGATTTATGAGTTGATTCTATTGTTTTAATTAAAGTAATGGATTGACCTTATTAACTAGCTTTCAGTAAATTTTGAAAAAATGTCTGGAATTGTATCAAGTTTTATTGATATTATATAGTTTATTTCCAATTTAGCTGGAAGTATATCAAGTTTTCGTCATGTTATGTGGCTTCTATGTGAAAAACTAAAAAGAAGTGTAATTATATAAAAAATAAAAAGAAGGGTTATTGTAGATGGTGGACAGTTTAAGATAATGGAAAAGAAAATTGATAATAAAGATATGTACTGACTGTTTTTAATATTTTTTTGACAATCGTATTTGATACAGTTTTTAGATAACTTTATTTAAAAAGGCATTACTATACAATATAAATTTGTCATAGTGGTCTAATCTGACCCAATTAAAAATAAAAACAAAACTTAATATTCGTGTCTTTTACAGTTTTCTTATAATCGCTTTTTTTTTCATATGTCATAGCAACAGACAGGACGCGAACCCACAACCGTCTGCAACCAACTACTTGCTTGCAAGGCGGTTGCGATGACCTCTCGGCTAACAACGCTTGACAATTTCTTTTTTATGCTAGTTTAAAAAATAATATACACAATGCTCTTAATATTCTCAGTCTAATCCATGAAAGACAGTAGTTTATTTACATAATGTGTTAAGAAGCACAGATAATATATTTGCCCACTAATGGAAAAAAAAAAATCAGCAACATTCGACTTAAATGATAGCTAACTACAGAATTTCATATAATATAAATACTTATATTTTAGACCGAAAGCAGATATGGGGGATGCAGTACCCTTAGTTAATTATCAAAACCAAAAAGATGAATAATAAAAATCTTAACGTTAAATAGTTATTTCAAATTATAAAAATTCAATTAATAATATACTTACGTAGTGTGAAAAAGATATATATATATATATATATCATGTATGTACACATTCATGTTCCATTTTACATTTATCTATCTCAATCATTATTTTATATTTATTACAATACTTATTATTAAATTATTAATATATTTATTACAAAATTCTGACTATTTTATATTTTATTAAATACAAATGATTATAAATGAAAATAAACTAAGTGTTAAAAATTATAGTAATTTTTCTTTTTCTATATATATTACAAAAAATTTTTACCATTCTCTTGTCAGTTCATTTAATTCACCACAGCTGTTAAAAATATTAATCAAAATTTTTAAATACAAAAGATTATTATTGGAAGTGAAAAATTGAAGGAGTCCAACTGAAAATCGCAAATTGTTCCAATTCTCAAACATGTGTGAAATCTCAAATCTGAATTGTAGTCACTGATTTTAAACTCTAAAAAAAAAAAAAAAAAAAGAAAAGTAAAAATTTAAATCATAAAAAAAATAATTATTGGTTATATAGTATAAATCTTGGAACATACAAAATTTTTTAAGAGAGTCTATCTTACATTCATCAATGTCATAATTGATTCAAATATATAATTAAAAAAAATTATAAGCAAATTTTTTTTATTCTTCTATGATTAAATTTCTAACAAAGAAAATACAAATGTTATTACAGGTATAGTTTTTTTTTTCCAATTATGTTAGTGCAATTATATATATATATATATATATATATATATATATATATATATATATATATATATATATATATATATATATATATATATATATATATATATATATATATATATATAAACATTACAAGCATAAAGCTAAACTAGTCAATATAAAATCAAAACTACCCCAAATCTAAAATTAAACCAGACCAGCATAAAAATAATATTAAAACACAACCTAAGGTTTTACTGCTACAAGCAGACTTCTCAAGTGTAAAGAACTACAAAAAAAAAACCACACATTATATATACTATTAAAAACTACCCACAAATCCATTCACTTCCCATCCACCCTTAATATTAAAAGAACTCTTAAATAAGTTAATTGCTTCAGAATAATAAATTTTCAATAATAAAGACTCTTTAATTCTTCTTTTGATTTCATTTCTCTCAAAGAAGACAACCTTAGCTTCATCAAAATCAATAGTGTGGCCTGTATCTTTTTCATGGACATACAAAGCAGAACTAAGATATCTATTTTTAACTCTACTTTTATGAACCTTTATTCTTTCATTTAAACTCAAACTACTCTGACCTATGTAAACCCTCTTACAAAATAAACAAGGAATAAAATATACCACACCAGGAATAGTCTTTCTATCAAAAACTTCTTTTGTATTATTTAATAAATTATTCAATGTAACACCCCTTTTCCAAGCAATTTTCTTATTTCCAAACAATTTACTATTTCTACACACAATTTTATAAGAAGACAATTTAAATGGCAAAGAAATAAAATCATATTTTTCTTTAACCTTTACATCCTTACAAATATTACTATTAAATAAAATACTTTTAACAAATTTATCAGAGTATCCAACACTCAAATAATCTTTATAAAATTGATATTTCTAAAACAAAGCTACCCCACTAGAATTATTTAATTTAATATTCCTATGACAATAATTCCTTAAAGCAGCTACTTTATGAGATACAGACTGATAGCTATCAGGTTTAATTATAGATCTTAATTCTTTACTTTTAACTAAATGACTGCACAATAAACAATTAGTTTCTATATTTCTAATCACCAAAAGATCTAAAAATTTTAACTTACCAAAATCTAAGCCCCCTCCTTCTAACACAAATTTTATAGAAGGATCAAAACAATTAAACTCATTTACAAATTCCTTCAATTTATCATTCTCAACTACAAATAAACAATCATCAACATATCTGACAAATAATTTTACATATAAACAATTCTTTTTAATAATAATTTTCTCCTTTAGTATGTTCAGTTTATATTAGTTTTATGGAAGAGGAAATTATTATTAAAAAGAATTTTTTATATGTAAAATTATTTGTCAGATATGTTGATGATTGTTTATTTGTAGTTGAGAATGATAAATTGAAGGAATTTGTAAATGAGTTTAATTGTTTTGATCCTTCTATAAAATTTGTGTTAGAAGGAGGGGGGTTAGATTTTGGTAAGTTAAAATTTTTAGATCTTTTGATGATTAGAAATATAGAAACTAATTGTTTATTGTGCAGTCATTTAGTTAAAAGTAAAGAATTAAGATCTATAATTAAACCTGATAGCTATCAGTCTGTATCTCATAAAGTAGCTGCTTTAAGGAATTATTGTCATAGGAATATTAAATTAAATAATTCTAGTGGGGTAGCTTTGTTTCAGAAATATCAATTTTATAAAGATTATTTGAGTGTTGGATACTCTGATAAATTTGTTAAAAGTATTTTATTTAATAGTAATATTTGTAAGGATGTAAAGGTTAAAGAAAAATATGATTTTATTTCTTTGCCATTTAAATTGTCTTTTTATAAAATTGTGTGTAGAAATAGTAAATTGTTTGGAAATAAGAAAATTGCTTGGAAAAGGGGTGTTACATTGAATAATTTATTAAATAATACAAAAGAAGTTTTTGATAGAAAGACTATTCCTGGTGTGGTATATTTTATTCCTTGTTTATTTTGTAAGAGGGTTTACATAGGTCAGAGTAGTTTGAGTTTAAATGAAAGAATAAAGGTTCATAAAAGTAGAGTTAAAAATAGATATCTTAGTTCTGCTTTGTATGTCCATGAAAAAGATACAGGCCACACTATTGATTTTGATGAAGCTAAGGTTGTCTTCTTTGAGAGAAATGAAATCAAAAGAAGAATTAAAGAGTCTTTATTATTGAAAATTTATTATTCTGAAGCAATTAACTTATTTAAGAGTTCTTTTAATATTAAGGGTGGATGGGAAGTGAATGGATTTGTGGGTAGTTTTTAATAGTATATATAATGTGTGGGTTTTTTTTTTTGTAGTTCTTTACACTTGAGAAGTCTGCTTGTAGCAGTGAAACCTTAGGTTGTGTTTTAATATTATTTTTATGCTGGTCTGGTTTAATTTTAGATTTGGGGTAGTTTTGATTTTATATATTATATATATATTGTATCTTACAATATATATATATATATATATATATATATTTGATTATATATATATATATATTGTAACTTTCTGGATAGGCACCAGAAACTAATTATGATTAAATAGCACTATACCAGCAACAGCTGGTTGCATCTAACTAAAAAAAAAAAGAAATAACCTGAATTTTTTTTTTTCATTAAAGAAGGGGGGATGGTTTGTCACAGGAATTGTTAGTGTATAGTTTAAGGTGATCCAAGTTTTTTCTTATTTATCTGTAAGATAGTGTTGATATTTGTTTTGGTGATTTTCTGGTTTATTTTCTTTTTAATATTTCAGCCCATAGTGTAATTAGTGCAGTATATTAGGTTCATCATCATAGAAACTTTTATTTTGATTAGATTAGTTTAGCACTTATAGTACAGCATTCATGTATGTGCATGTCTGTTTCTGCCTTCTTTCAACTTCATTTTTCATTCATGTATTTCATTAAACTACCAAACATCATGTTTTACAGTAAATATTTAATTACATAATCAATAACTCTGATAACCAGTTAAACACCATTTTAAATAAATTGATAAATCAATAGACCAGTGAATTATCAAATGGACTAATACACTATCAATTATTTTATTTGCTAAAATAATAATTTTTTTTGTTACTTTAGAAAGGTAGAATATTTATTATTGTTTTAATTTAATTACTAATTTTTTTTAAAGATAAAATGATTCTTTTTTTTCTTTCTTTCTTTTTCAAGAGAGAAAAGTTCTTGCATATTTGTAACTAATCATTTCAGTACAATGGGAGAAATAATCAGATATAAAAGGAGAATGCTTTTACAAAAAGTTGGCTTTTCTTTTATTACAATATTTCTCTCTCTACCAAGAGTTTTTATTACTACAATTTTTCTCTACAAATTGGTTCTTCGTTAATTCAAACTCAAAAGTACAAATTTCTATCAGATGTCTGAATGACAATAGTTAAGAAATTCTTATTAGGAAGGTAAATATCAATAAGGAAACATAAAAAACTATAGAAACAAGGTATATCTTCTCTAATTCTAATTGACTAATCTAGATTTAAAATCATCATTTGGGATGCATATGTGTGTCTATATTATAAATTTACTTTGCCTAAATTTAATCTCTAATATTAAAGCAACAATTGAAATGTATGTCTATATTTCAAATTTGGTTTGCCTAATTTTAATCTCTAACATTAAGGAAATAATTGGAATATGTGAATTTTACTAGTATTCTAGAAAATTTATGCTGAACTTTTTTATAAAACATTTCCAAAACTCTGTATTAATAATTTCTACTAGCTATAAAGGAACAAAGTTTAAATAAAAGGATGTGTGGGTATAACTTATTAAACATGCTTTATTATTATTATTGACAAGAAATATACTTAACCATTTGCATCTCTAGAATTAAAAAACCAAGTACATGATACATATAATTAATGAGTCATTAACTTATCTCTAAATGTGCTTATAACTGAACAAGTGAGAGAGCATAAAATTAGATGTGAATATTTTTTTATTTTATTGTTCTCCTTGTTTGTGTTTGATTTTTTTATATTAAAATATACTATCATTAAACTTATATAGACTTAAGTGGATATTATAAATTAATCAGCTATGTGCATAATGGATGACTTTGATAATTTAACACAAGTGCCTTAATAAGTGTAATGAATTAAACTATAAATTATTATTAAATATATGCAGTAATAAATATTTATTTGCCATTATTCAATGTTTTATGTGAGATATTGGCAGCAGTTTTATTAGCTATTGTTAAGAACTTTGAAATTCTCTTTAATTGGATCCAATTAATATCATTTGCTCTGCGTGAATTGTTATGTGTTTACCCATATTTATTGTTATACAAATGATCATCATTTTCTTATATGACCAAAATGTGTTATCCACAGACTGTGTAAATGAACTCTTATGTTCCAGCTAAGAAAAAAGATTTAATGATTATTATTATTATTATTTTTGTTAGTATTGATAGATAGGTAGACTGATTATTTGTCTTATATTTTTTATTATTATTTAAGTATTATTTCTTATTTTAAGACATCTCAGAAAAGTATAATATGGGAAAATATTGTACTGGGGAATTAATTATTATTTTAATATAATTTCTATTATACATCTTCTTTCTCTTCTTTCTTCCTCTTTCTTCAATTACAGATAAAAATTCTTGAATAAACCACTGGGTGGAATAGAAGTATCTGAGACAGCAAGTGTGTTTGACTTTAAACTTGGCCATTCTTTGGATATTAAAGACTTATTCCACAGATAAACCATTGCATCAACTCATGATGTTAGGGACCTCTGGGAACAAAAACAAAATAGTGATTAGCAGTGCATCATCCTTGTTTTCTTAGAGCTAGCAGAACATATAAACACCATTTTTAAAGTAGTAATTGGTGAACTCTGCTTATAGCACCATTTTACTGGTCATCTTCTTTTAGGGAATCTATCTCTATCAACCCCTTCAGAATATCTTAAATGCTAGAGTGTTTATATATCAGCACATCTTCTCTATATTATTTACAGCAAGATTTTGGCATTTTGCTTTCACTTTTTCTAAGAGAAAAAAAACTGGAGAAAAAAAATCAACTCTGTTTCTCAGAGCTTGAAAGATAATCTCTCTTAATAACACAGTGTTGATTCTCTTTCTGTTTTACATTGCTCTTTCATATCTCCCTCTTTTCTGTCACCCCATCAACTTTGTCTAGATTAAAAGTTTCTTTCCACAAAATAACTGTCATCTGAGATATAAAACAGAATTCAGTTTCACCAAAAGCAATTAAAAAGAAATTAATAGCCCTTTTATTGTTTCAAAAGCATTTCTTTACCACTATGTCAAGAAAAAACTCAGAAAATATAAAAATCTGAAATTTATGTCGAATTAAAATGTGTCTGTGTTTCTCTAGTTACACATTCCCTCAGGCACATGTGTGTTTTGAGGCCATTAATTTATTGACCTTTTAAATCTTTTGTCTAAGCTATTTTATTTTTAATAAAAACTAAGCTATATAACTAATGTCTTTATTTAATATAAGTCTATTGCAACTAATATTTTTTCTCATTACTCTCTATTAATAAATATGGCTTATTAATATATACCACAAGTAAGCACACAAAGATATATAAATATTTTTTAAATCTAAGAATATGTATGTGTGGGATGAGATCCTATATGTACACTATATATATGTATTGGAAGGATGTTTTATGGTCATGTGACCAGCTATTCAATAATGAAATTCAAACTATATATATATACCAACTGATATAGAGAGGGTATCAGTTCCTATTAAATTAGCTATGTGCTGGTTTTTTATTTAACTACTATCCATATTTTATTTATTCACTACTATTTCTTTCACTACATTTAATTGAATAACATAATACCATCAGATAATCTGATTCATAACACGACTACATCACTGTACATAAAAGAATTTTACCTATAATTTTTAATAATATACTACTCACACAGATTACTGATAATAAACATCACATTTAATCAATTTACAAGTAGAGTATTTCTTCAGTCAATCAGTATCTTTATAAGATTTGGAATCAATCACATCTAAGCACCATTTTTAATAAAAAAAATAATATTAACTGATTAAAGAGCAGTTTTAGATACACATCCTCCTCTGTTGGTTGCTTTCATATTCCTCAATATCTTCTCATTGGCAAGTATAAACTCAAAAAAATAGTTATAAAGTTTAAACTTTGTTGCATGAAAATAGATGAAATTACCCACACATAAGAATTATTTTAACAATACACAAACAAATTTATTTAATTAGACACTTTATAACATATACATTTAGCAGATATCAAATGTAAAATATTAAAAAATAAATACAAATGAAAATTACATTTAGATTTAATTAATAAGAATAATAATGACATTTTAATAAAACTATAAATAAAATTTTATCTTACCCAAAATTATTAGTCAATTAGATTGGTCTCTATGCATGGTATTATTTACACATAATTATTAAGGAATATTCAGTTTTTAAACCTTTATGGTAGGAGTAAATAATTTTTATTATGACAAGTACAATTAAACAGGTTTTACAAGTTGACTAACATCTCCTCTGTCATTCCATGTAGGCAACAATTGATTTTCTTCCACCAGAGAGATACCATCGTTTTTCATCTTCCAGCCAAGCAACAGGTGATTTTTCACAGAAGGGCAACATGATCCAAAGTCCAGTCTAATTAATGCTAAAGTTTTAACACTGCATTCTCCTTGGTTTTATTTTCTTAATGAATTTTGTCATCATAAAATGCTGGTAATTAAGAATTGATTAATATTAAAATTGTTTAATCTGTGTTGATCATGTAATACTCAAACATTTTATGCTAATATTTTACACACATTTTATGCTAATATTTCATACAATTACTTATAACATGCCAATAATTCTCAAACAAAATATCACATTTATATTTATTTATTTGTTTGCTTAATACTTTCATAGGGCAAAGCCTTCATTTTCAAAGCTATGAATGATTGTTGTGCAGAATGGTCAGCATGAGAAATGCAAAATTATGCAAATCAAGTTTGCCATTTTATGGAAATGGCATAGAACATGTGTCTTTTATTCATGGAATCAATGTGTAAAATAGTAAAATAAGCCCCCTTAGTCTTCCTTCTTAACTCATGTTGCTGTCTGCACACCACACTAGGATTATCTGAAATGCAAGGGTGGCCTGTTGAAGTGCTGTACTGTGTGAAAATGGATAAATGGGAGGAGTCTGCCAGTGACTTTTTATATGCATACTAATGTTGTGATAGTCTTGTATAAATCGAAGCCCTAGTCTCCCCATAATATGATGCACTGCAATTTTTTTCAGAGCATACTATACTGTAACAGCCTGCTGTGTACATATTGGGGAAAGCTGATCCTTAGTATTGTTAATGAGTCTGTTGAAGCTGGTAGGGGTTTGATAGCATATACTAAAATTATTGTGAAAAATTGTTTGCAAGTTAGTGTGTATATTTCTTACATATTGGAGCAAAATTCTGGTTTGATTCTGTATATTTACTATGTTGGGTTGGCATTTAAAAATTTTGATTATATTATCAATTGATTTTTTATTATATTTTGCTTTTAATAACTCAGCTCTAAATCTTTCAAAGTTCACTTTTTTATCAGCTTTGAAGCTGCACAATTTAGAGTTTCTATACCAAAATGTTTTTAGTCCAGCCAGTTTGTACCTGCTGTATTTGTTTGATAGATGATGGATATGGCCTCTTATGTCTATCGGGTTAATAAGCATTTTATGATGGAAGCTTTGGGCTTTGATTGCCACCTGTAAGTCGAGATATTTGATGAAGCTAGGAGTCTCTTTTTTGATATATTTATGGTAAGCCCTGTGGCAGTTTTTAAATCTGTGACTATATTCTCTATAGTTTCTTGCAATGCTGTGATGATATATATCATCCACATAGTGAGTGTATAGTACGAGGTTCATACTTAAGTATCTCAGAATAATAATTTGTTCATATGTGTTGAGAATGATGCTGGTTATGATTCCACTTATTGGAAGACCCATGGGCCAATCATTGTGCATATGGTACCATTATTGATTAAATATGACATATATATTTTTATCCAGCCATTGTAAGAGTGCTTCTATAAACTGAACACAATCCTGATTCATGCCATACCTGGATAGTTCATATTTTACTATAGATATAGATTTTTGCCTATCAACAGAGCCATACAGTTCTGCTATATCCAAAGCCACCATATGTGTATCATGTATTGGAGTAACCTTGTTCAATCTATTCATGAACTCAAAAGATGATTTTATTGCATAAGCTCCAAAACCATGTGTTTATAAGTTTGGCTGCCTTATAATAATATACTCTGCCAAAATCCATCAGTAGGAATAAAGACACTCCTTCTTTATGCACTTTAGCATTGGAAAACATTCTAGGTGGAGTGGTGGTGGATGGATACATGTGATAGTATTTTGTCTTGAAGAAAATCTTACCAGTGCATGGTCTAAGCACTGCTGAAATGAACTTGTCTCTGTTCAACTTGAAATTAAGATTAGGTACTTTGATAAATTTTAGTTTCTCAATTTGTTGCTGGATCTAGGTTCTGTATTCCAAGGTAGTCATAATCACAAATATGTTACCCTTATCATCACACATGCATGTGATATTGTTGTGTTCTAAACATTTCTGTGTTATTATCCTGTGCCTCCATTTATCATGCTGTGGCTGTATTGCTTTATGTTGTATGCATTTGGCGATTCTGGTTAAGTATTGATCTGTAAATGGATGAGTGGCTACACTGGCATCCACATCTGAAATCAAAAGTACTAAGCAAACAAATAAATAAATATAAATATAATATTTTATTTGAGAAATATTGGAGTGTTATAACTAATTGTGTGAACTATTAGTATAGATCAATTGATTATTAATATTGCCTAAAATGCTGATAGCATCGATTACACTGCTACGTACAGTTCTTTAGCTATAGATTATCCCAGATTGACTTCTGCAAACAGTAGGAATACTAACAGAAGCACTACAATAATAAGGGCAAAAAAAATGCATGGCTTCATCAGAAAAAAAGAGAAAGAGTGGCTTGTAAAATGCCTAGATATATATCCTACTATAATAGACTACTGCACAGTTCAATTACAATTTTACATCAGTCAGTTTAATCTTATTTTTCTTTTAATTAAATTATAAAAAAAATATTTGTCTTTTTTCAAATCATTAATAATTTCATTCTATTACAATATCAGTAAATTAGAAGACCTATAAGTTAAATCAATCAGCATTTTTAACCATGCTTTATACATAGGTCTGTTTTTTTTTTGTAATCTAATATTTTTTTTATAAATCAAAAGATAAGATAAAGTACATTTTTCTTTATCTTTAAACAATACAATTAATTACAGGATTATTTTTTTATTTACAATAAAAGTGAAAAGAAAAAGTATTACTTTTTCTTTTATAACATAGAACTACATACATGAATTTGCATTATTTTATATTTAAAACACTAAATATAATTAATATATTTCATAAAAAAAATATTAACATAATCAATTAGAATTCATAGTGACATAATATATAACAAAACATTTTTTTAAAGATCAATTATTGTCAACTTATATGTTAAATTTTCTCTGTTTTTTTAATTAGTTATTTATAAGCTACTATCGTATTGAATGATGTTATATTGACCTCAGTTAAATATTATTACAATATCTTTCCACTGAAAGAAGAGATAATGAAATAATATTTGTAACCATTTTCTATTTAATACCTTAAATAATTATTTTAAATAGTGGACCTTTGTATAAATTTTTATGAAGTAGTGTATTCCTAATTGTTTTTCTGGAGATTGGACTGACATTTGTCTGTTGAGATAATGAATATCAACCTGCAGTCCTGAGATTAATAAAGAATCTATTCACTGAAATGACACAATATAACATGAATACCAGGAGTGTTCTCTCAGTTTAAGCACTATTATATACAAAAACTCCAAAATATTTAATTAACATTATAATCCTTTTGCAATATAAAGCCTTACTCATTGAGAGATATGGATTTTTTAGGTTAAATGATTATGGTACAAAGTTACATTAATTAACCATAAACTAAAGTTTAGCCTATATAAATAAATACCTCATTTACATTAATTAACCATTCATATCGGCCATTCAAACCAATTGTGCAAACGCTTTGCGAGTGTTAAATAATAAATGAATGCCTTCTGATCAATACAAGATATAGAATTTATGCAGGAATAAAAAGGATCCTCTTATTCCTACAACTCAAATATTTATATATGAGCAAATCTGAAGTACTTGCACAGAAGGTGTGACAATAGAATGGTCACTTTTAAATCACCATATACAATGTCTGAATGAATGACACGATGAAATTTCCTAGAATTTACTAAACGTCATTCCAACTGAAACGTTTAGTAAATTCTAGGAAATTTCATCGCGTCATTCGTTCAGACATTGTATATTGTGATTTAAAAGTGACCGTTCTATCGTCATGCCTTCTGTGCAAGTACTTCAGATTTGCTCATATATAAATATTTGAGTCGTAGGAATAAGAGGATTCTTTTTATTCCTGCATAAATTCTATATCTTGTATTGATCAGAAGGCATTCATTTATTATTTAACACTCGCAAAGCGTTTGCACAATTGGTTTGAATGGCCGATATGAATGTAAATTCAATTATATGCAGACGCTATAAAAATAAATGCTTACTTATATATATGATTAAGTTTCAGTTGGAATGATGTTTAGTAAATTCTAGGAAATTTCATCGTGTCATTCGTTCAGACATTGTATATGGTGATTTAAAAGTGACCGTTCTATCGTCACGCCTTCTGTGCAAGTACTTCAGATTTGCTCATTATAAATATTTGAGTCGTAGGAATAAGAGGATCCTTTTTATTCCTGCATAAATTCTATATCTTGTATTGATCAGAAGGCATTCATTTATTATTTAACACTCGCAAAGCGTTTGCACAATTGGTTTGAATGACCCATATGAATGTAAATTACAATTATATGCAGACACTATAAAAATAAATGCTTACTTATATATTAATTAACCATGAAAAGCAACTATAAAATCAATCAACAAGTTATGTCTTGCTCTTCATCTTGAGATTTAGACAGATATACAACTTCAAAATAAGGTTGGTACTGTGCATGAGATAAAAACACTCCAGGGTACTATGGAAACACATTGCATCCTTATGCCAATGATAAAATCTTCCATCCATTACCAGTACTGAAAGTAAACTAAACAAATTCAAAAAGTTAAAGGTTTCTTCCATTCTCCAAAATCTTATTCTTTTGAATAAAGTATAAAATTTTCCATCTTCATAACATTTAATACACAAATATAGTATATTTTTTAAAATAGGAATCACATATGAATCTAATTATTTGAGTGATTTAAAGTTTTTTCACTTAATATTTTTTTTCAAAATCATCTTCTACTTTTAATACATAATTCATATATTCTCCAAAAATCATTTATCTTTTTCATATACCTGATTAATCAAAGAGTAACCTTTTTTATTATCTATTAATCAAAACTTTCCTCATTCCAGATATTTTTTAATGTTATAGGTATCATTATTTGGGATAACATGAAAAAATTTCTGTCTTTTGATCAGTCTTAAGCATTTCAAACTGAAATGGATTTCTACATTTTGTTTTCCAGATGTATCACTTTTTTTTTACTATTTCAACACTGATATCTGGAAATAATAACTTCGTAAGTGATCTAGCAGGTATAATCACTTACTTTATATATTTATTTACACCTTCATTTTTATATGATATGCTTAAAAACTTATCTGTACTATTATCAGTAACTTCTATATTAGCTTTTGTTTTTTCTTGTTGTTATAACAATATTACATTACATTGGTCTTTCTGTAAATCATCTTTTATTAACTTTTCCTGTGGCAATTTTGGTCACAAATCATAATTTTACATTTTGCACCATATCTTGGCCATTTTAGTCATATTGCCTTCATTTTATTTTCATTTTGTCATAAAAAGTGAGTTTAATATATATTTATATTATATTTTTTGACAAAATTTGCAGATGGCAGCATTTTAATGAAATGTTTGAAATATGGTTACTGTATATGGTATTACAAAGAGCCAACTGTCCATTCTCTTCTTTATATGGTGCTTGAAAGAGCCGTTAGTCAATCCCCACTTATGTCCTATAGGAGTTTCTATCTTTCAATGTCAGAAATCATGCGCTATATGTTTTATTATTTAATAATAGATCTTGAAGTTGAAAAAATATGTTTTTCAAAAATTATTTATGTTTATAATTAATTTTTATAGTACATTAACTATTATTGTGCTTAAATAAAGACTTTTATTCAAAAATATTTAATTTTTGGAAGAAAAGTAATCAATAGAATTGAATAGCATTCTGACAGCTGTTTATAAATCAATGACATTCAGCGATGGTGAATAGAAAACATCGAATTTTTTATAAATATTTGTATATTTATAATTATGTTTCACAATAATTAGGCTAATATTGTGGTTAGAATTAGATTTTTATTAAAAAATATATTCAATTTCAGAAGAAGAAAGAATAATAGCACCAAATAATCAGCGATTCTACTTCTAAGTGAAGAGAAATCAATGTCAATTACATGTTGTAGTTAGTTGAAAAATATTGTTTTTGTTTTACTGCAGGCAATTTTTGGCTGTTTCTTACATTTTTTTTTTATAATTTGTGTTATTTTTCCATTAATTTCAGCAGTTTGAATGGAAAATAATTTAATTTTTAGAAGCTAAATTAAAACAATTCTGATTATTTTATGTTAATATTTTTATAAATAAAATCTAACTGGTGAATAAAAGCAATTCAGTGTTAGTCAATCTGCTGAGTAAGATTGATCAAAGTTTAACTCAATTGGTCCAATAAGAAAATCAGTATACATAGAGATTAAATCTCCTAAATTTTGTTGTTCATTATTTTGATTGCAATCGTTATCATTTCCATTATGTTGATTCTCATCTTCTGGCTCCAATAAAGTTTTCCAATGTAAAATCTTCCATTAATTTATTTTCCAAAATCTCTTCTTCTGTATATGGTTTTATGAACATTTGATATTAATTTTTTTCCTGTATAGCTTTACAATAATATTATGTCTCAGCTAACACATCTGGTTTTAACTCTTCAGTTACATTAAAATATTCATTTGGTTTTTGTTTTTTTTACATTTTCTTCACATTATTCATCAATTATTTTTTTATTGTTTTGTTTCTATTCTTCAATGGGGTCTATAACATTTTTATTATCTTTAATATTACAAAATCTTCCATAATACTTTTGTTGGTTTTCTAATATTTCATTAATCATTTGAATATTTTCTAAAAACAATTCCTCACTCCTTCACAACATACTTTTCATCATCTCTTGATTCTTTTAAAACTTGTTAACTATTTTTGTTGCTTTTCTAAAGATAATTTATTTTTTTGTTGCATACTTTTTATCATCTCTAGATTTCCTTTGAATTCTATTTGTATATTTGTCATCATCTCTAGTGGCATTTGAATGTCATATCAACCCCCATTCTCAACAATTTCACTGCTTCTTTTGACTCCATTTGTTATTGTTCTTCCATTGGTTTTGTATTGAACTATTTCTCTACCTTTTTACATTAAGAACATATTATCATCTATTAATAAATTATCAACAAACTATTTATTTACTTATTTATTTATTTATTTATTTATACTAATTTATATTTAGCTACTTTTAACAATTCTTTTTCTTTTTAATGTCTGAATTTAGCATGACGTTCCCCACTTGCACATAAAATCCTTCTTCACCTTGAACCCAACACTGACATTATCTATCATTCTATTATTATCCTGTCATCAGTTAAAACCACTTGAGTAACTCTAATAAAATTAGCTTTATACAATACTATATCTATCTTCTCTGAATTATACTTATTTATTTATGTAGTTTAACATAGTGATATATACATTCTTTTACTAAGAAAAAAAAATTATAAGTATAATACTTTACATTAGTAATGAAAGAAAGCAGATTATTCCAAAGATTTAACATTTAATAGGTGTCTAGTTTAAAATTGTAAATACTAAAATGCTTTCAAAATTACCTCTTTATGTTTAAAATAAATCAAAAATTATCTTTTATTAAAAAAATAAAAGTCAAAATATTTCACAATTGTAAAGATTTCACTTCTCATTTCATTTAAGCAAACAAATGCACATATTCAATAACATTTTTCATTTTATACGTTGTTTTTTTTAAATCTACAACAAAATTAAATCAGATTAATTCAACATATAATTAAAACTTAATATTTACACGTATTTTTATAACTTAACAATCGTTAAATCCTGTTATATATTATAAAATCATTACAAAATAAACTACAAAATAACTTCAATAATTCTCATGGTTTTTTTTTTCAGTAAAAAATATTGGGTCGTCAAGTTCATTAGTTGCTTGTTCACTATAACAGAAACAATCACCCACATGATGTTTAGAGACCATTTAACTTGCCATTCAATAATGGAAGTCAAACAATATACTAAGAAGTTATAGGAAGGGGATCAGTTACAGTTAACTTTACAATGTGCTGGTTGACTGTTTAACTATTATTTATACTTTATTTATTCACAACTATTTCTTTGATTACATTTAAAGGATCAACGTAACACTATCATTATCATTATATATTCTGATCTCTGACACCACCGCATCACTCTAGATTTTAAAGTTTTCAAATCTCAGTACATGAAAGAATTCTTCTATCTATAATTTTCCATAATAAAAGTTTAAATATGTAGTGTCATGTGGATACTTATAGTATACTACTGATGCAAATTACTGATGATGAATATCCCCTTTAATCAATTTACAGTGTATTTCTTCAGAAAACAATATTTTTTATAGGATTATGACTTAATCATACCTAAGTATCATTTCTAATTAAAATTGACATGACCTAACTAAAGAGCAATTCTCAATATATATTCCTTCCCTGTTAATTGCTTCAGCACTTCTCAATGCTTTCTCATCAACAAGCATCATAAATACACCCCCCTTCCTTGTTGGTTGTTTCAGTACTTCTCAATATTTTATCATCAGCAAGCATAATTTCAAAAAGGACTGTTATAAACTTTACATTTATTTACATGGAAATATATGAAATGCCCCATACCCCACCCTGACCTCACATACATGAAAGTTTTAACAATAAACACAAATTTATTTAATTAGACATACTATGACATATGTATATTGATATTATAATATAAATACAAATAAAAATTATGTTTAGATTTAATTAATGAGAATAATAATAATGATATTTTATATTAATAGAATAAATAAAATTGCCACTTTCTGAATGAAAATTATATAAGAACTTGGATTTGAAGTAAAAAAAAAGACCTGTTTTACTTCACCAAAAACTTTTACAAAAAAGATTAATGAAAACTTGTTTAGTCTCAGGGATTGTCAATTATTAATAATTGATATTTCCTTGGCAACATCAAAGATTACAGGTTATCTCTATTTACATAAATATTATATAATTTCTGTATATATATATATATATTGTAACGATATATAAATGTGTCGTTACATTAATTTAAAATAAAAACTTAATAAAAGTTCGCAAATAAAAATAAAAAACTAAACGCTAAAATTAAAATGTTGTTAAACGTATATACATTCGCACAGAGGCCAAACTTTAAAAATATTTTTTTTTAAAAAAACAAATAAGTATTTGAACGTACTTTTTTATAAAAAAAAAGTACAAGATTTAAAAATAAAAACAGGTATTAATTAATTCCTGTAATCTGTAAATGGAAATGATTGTTTATTAATTATCCAAAAGCTGTCTAATTAAAAAGTCAGAGAGTAAATTAGATAAGAGAATAAAGAGATTTTAGCTTGACCAATGGAAGCACTAAGCCTTGGCTCGGACCCTAACGAAAGTAATGGCTTAGTGACGTTTTGTTGATTGAATCCATGTGGATAATATAAAAAGGGAAATACAGTTTTTTCTGACAGTTCCAGCGTGGTGGTTTTGAGAGTTGTGGTAGGACGCACATACCACACTCTATTTAAAAAAGAAAAAGGAAAAGACTGTGATACCTTGAACCAGCTATTGCCATCTCCAGAACATTATCTTCCAAAGGAGGCATCGCGGGAATTAAAAACAGGAACCTGGACTCTTCTACCATAAGCTATATGAAATGAACAGTTATTAAAATCAATTAAGAACTTTCATCAAGTTTTATAAATTGATAAACAAGCCAACTTAAATGTTAAAAACGGACTCTTATCTGACTTTTGTAAGTTTTTAAATCAAATTAATAATGTTTAATTTTATATGTTTTCCGATTGATAAAAATCATTCCACCATTTTTTTTCTCTTATTGTATAAATTATTTGTTGTTTAAATTTTAAATGATGAAATTTAAGGTTGGGTATAGACATTGCATAGATTCGTTAGCAGTTGATAATGTTGTGGTTTTCACATTCGATTAGAATATATGTCAATGATATCACTGCAAGCATCTTACGATGAATGCTAATGGGATTTGTATATTCCCTATGCAAGTGACGCTTATCAATGACTTTGTATTTTGATCGGTTGTGTTTAATTTGGGATGTTTTTGACCGTGGAATCTGTGCTGCTGATCTATACTCAAAATTTTACAACAAATTTTATAAAATTCATTTGTGCGAATGTATCTAAATGTTAAATTTAAGTCGGGCGTGAATGGCTATATAGTTTTGTAAAGTTATATTAAGGGAGGGTAATCTTAGGTTATTCGTTTTGTAGTTGAATTGGCTCAATGGATTGGATATATTTGTGTAATTAGTAGATGTAGTATGAGATCTGCTTTGGGCAGGATTGCATATATATGCCACACACCTTCTATTTGCCTATGGATGGGTTGGTAAGTCGGCAGAAGACCGCAGTCCATTCCTATGGAGTTTTTTTGTTTATTGTTCTACTTGCCAACAGATGTGACATTCCTGTTGGTGGAGAGTCAATGTCTTCTCTAATTCTACTTTCTGTTCAGATGTACTTTCCTGACAGTATAGTATTTTGTGTTGTCATATCATGCTACATTGAATACATGAATGTATCAGATGGATTGGCACCAGTTTGGTTGCAAAATTTGTGGCCTAAGGTTAAATCAGGGAAGAATTTTTTTTTTTCAAATGCAGATCTATGTAGTCTATTCATACTTGACTAGCTAAATAAAATATTAAACTCATTGAAACTTAGTTAAATGTAAAATTAAAAGTTAATATAAAAATCTAAAATGTTAAACTTATTCCTCAAAATTTAAATGTTATTTTATATGTGCGTAAATAAATATTTTTATGTGTTAATTTCTGGCAGTGGCTTTTATTTATTGATATTTAAGATATAAATTAAGATATAGATTTTTATCTCTGCGTCTCCGCTGAGCTAGTGACTTGGGCTAACGATCGGAATATTTAAATAAAGTGGAATCTTAACAGCGCGTATCTGCCTACTTTATAAATTTTTCTAGGCTCAAATGCCTAGATGGCGCCCTGGTAGTTGCAGATATTGTTTTTGCAGTTAGATTTGATCTTCACTTTTATTTCGATCGTTATAATATATATATAAAATTAAGAGCGTGCTAAATATATATATATATTGTGAGTATTCAGATTAATCATCAAAGTATTAAAAAATAAAAAATAAAGAAGTTTGTTGATCTTATTCAGTTTTCTCTCACTTGATAAATGGATAATGGGAGATCTTGAAAATATAAGTTTAACCTGATAACCATGGCAACCTAAAGCTTTTGAAATAATATTGCTTATTGCTAATTCTATCTTAAAAATCAAAATCTGTTGTAATCGATCTTTATATATATATATATAAACAGGTAAACAAATAAATAAATGTTGTAAATAGTTCAGTATACATAAAAAGTTTACTTGAATAGGATCAGTATTATTTTTACATATTTTAATTTCTGTTACTGCAATCACCATAGTAACATTATTACACATAATTGAATGTGTTTTATGTGTCAGATATTTTTGTTTGTAAATTAATTAAAAAAGTATTATTATTAAAAAAATGTAAATTATTTATATTTATAAAATGTATCTGAGATTGTAATATAAATTCTTTATTTTGGTTTAAAAATAATAAAGAAAAATCATATCAAACTTAGATTTCATATCAATGTATCCATTTCTCCCCAAACTTATATTGCACTTGCAGAAAAGCAGGAAATTTGTTGGAACATATCGTTCTTCATTGAGCTTTATTTGAGTAAATTTCAACAGTTGTTATGACAGCTATAACATCAAAAACAGTGTAGTATAAATAGCCAGAAAGATTGTAATATGACTTTTCATATTTTTGTCATTGCCAAGAACAGACATGTTTCTCTGTTCTTTTAAATGAAAAATCTTCATAAATTTATTTTGAAACTGTTAAACTATAAAATATGGAAGAATAGAAAGATAACTGTCTGCCCATTCATTTGAGAGACAGCTGGATGAAAAAGTTCCAAACAAGATAGTAACAAAATGTGAAAGAAAAAAAATCTATTAAAAAGAATGTGTTGAATGGCAAATCGGCTATTTTTTAAAAAAAGGATTTCAGGTTTTAAAAATCCAAATGTAACTATTATTATTTTCCATGGATACTATATTTCATGCCAAAAAAGTCTGCATAATCAACTGGATTAATTCATATTAACTAGTAATTTAAACTCCACTCTTCTAATTCAGAGAAAAAGAAGAAAAAGGCTAATATTAAATTCTTCACTTGATTTCATGGAATTATTCTATCTGAACATTATCGCTCATGAATAAAAGGAAAAATTGAAGCTGACAATATATATATATATTATCTGTTGTTTTGAAAGCTGGATCTATATAACATAAAGGAAACATTGAAAGTTCAATTTATCTCTTATATACTCAAGGAAATAAATGCATCTCTACATCTTAGAATTGAAAATAAGGAAGTTACAATGGATAAATGAACAGACTTTTACTGAGGGTATGATTTTTTTTGTTTATGCATATATATATATATATATATATATTAAAGAAGAGTTTATATTTTATTTTTAATCATAAATAGTGTACACTTAGATTTAATAGGATTTATGCAAGGAAGGGTAATGAAAAGCTTGGAGAAATTCATTTATATATTATTTAAACACTTGTCTGACACTATAGATTGATGTGACCCAATGTTTTTTAAATATTCAGTTTAAGTTTTGTATATTTTAAAATTTGGCTTGAAATATCAACAGAAAAGAAGTTTAAATATACTGTTTTATTTTATATTTGTTCAATTATTATGTTAATGAACAAATAAAATTCAATTTTATTCAATTGCATATATTTGGCATCTGTTATTTAAAAATTTTCATTAAAATATTCCAAATCTCTTCTTCCATTCATTTTTTAATATATGTGTCATTATTGTTTCGCAACACATTTTAAAGTTACACACATACATTTTATCACGTTTATTAATTTCAATCAATTACAAATATTGGATAATCTTCTGTTGTATTTTATGAAGGTTGCCATTTATTTATAATCCAATAAATTGAATTGATTTAAATGCTACGAATCTGTTTAATTATTTCTTTGGATTGTGTAAGATGATTTTGTTATTTAAAACTCGGTCCAAGATTCAAACTCAACTTGGTAAGTGAACTAGAATATAAAATATAGTACGTTTTGTATATTATCATTTTTTATCTTATTTACATATAAAGTTTATATCTATTACTCCATTCGAATATTTGCTTATATACGTTTTATTTCTTTGCTTATCTAGTCCCGTCTTAAAAATCTAAATAGATCATATTTTGTCATTGATTTAAAGTGATATATCTTAAATACTTTTTAAATTTCTGTAAATAAAAGATAACAAATTTCAGTGACTAGCTTACTTGAATATTATTTTTGATTTGAATAATTATCAATTATAGTTATATAGCTTAATTGTTACCAAAATCAATTTCATATTCGATTGATTGAAGATTCAAATAAATAGTAGTAATAATTATAAGTTAATAAACATCCAATGGAAACTTAAGATATATTTTATATATTGTGAGTGGACATTCTAGAGTTAGAAATCATCTAATAGATTTGTTGATTATAAATTCTCGTGGCGTATTCCATTTTAAAATATAAACAAAGCAATAATTAGTACCGCTTTATTGGAAGACAGGAATGAAATGTTTATATAATATATTTGGCGTTTTATTGGCGTTTTATTACACTAGATGTAAATTTGGGTTGAAGCTTATTTATCTAAACATTTAAAGGAGTGTATAAGTTTTCAAAATGTTTTCCGAAAGGATATAAAAACTAGTTGATTTCAATAGAATATTGTTAATTAAATATTAAAGTAGATTTGAATTATTATAATAACAGTTGATAAATAAAGTGTGTTGGAATATAATTTAGTTACTGATTCGAATTGACTTTCATTCAATTACTAATCAAATAGTTAGTTAATAATAGATTATTCTTTAGGGCAATGATATACAATTTCACTGCTTACTGCAGTTATTTTGTAATTGTGATGGATTTGTTGATGTCTGGAGCAGATAATCTCATTGTTATTTTGTTTTACATATAGCTTGAACAAATTAGGTTTAATAAAGATCATTAGTGGTTTATGATAGTTAATTATATAATAGCATCCCCGATTGAGCTAGATTAGATTAAATTATATTATATTTTATTGAGATCAGATTGATCGTTTCCCCCCTGGTCTCATAACAAATTTATCTGTTACAAAATGGTGCCTGTACACATGATTGGATTAATGAGCTAATCAATGATGATCCTGATGCATTTCCGTGAGAAACTGTATAGTGTGTGAATTATTAAATATAATCATTAAAATTGGAAAATTTTGATTTTTGATAAAATGCTAATTAAATGCTAGTGTAATTGACTCCGTTAAAAAAATGCTCTCACCAACACATCGGCAAATTTTATCTGTTAATATATATATATATATATGTATGTCAACAGATGGTGTTCTACCAAAAACACCATCAAGCGTATGTTTACATAAATGTCAGAGCATGCACTCACTATCTCTAACTTTAATTCCACTTTCAGATCATGATTTCACGCTATTTGCTATCATCAGTGAAAGACAGGAATTTTAGAAACTAGATCTAAACACAAACTCTGAGCATTTATGAAACAGTTTCTATTCAGCTTGCAAGCATGAATCTTTTAGACATGTAATGTCTTCAAGCTCAGCATAGAAAGCCAGATAGCTATATGGGTCTGATGTCAGTTCAGCACCACCACTTAGTAGAAGCCTCTGCAATATATATCATTGCTAGAAAGATCCAAAGGTACATTTATGAAAAACAAAAAACAAGTTAAAAACTTGCTAACACTTGTATTTATGTCAACAGATAGTGTTCTACCAAAAACACCATCAAGTGTATGTTTACATAAACATCAGAGCAGGCACTCACTATCTCTAACTTTAATTCCAACTGTTTCATAAATGCTCAGAGTTTGTGTTTAGATCTAGTTTCTAAAATTCCTGTCTTTCACTGATGATAGCAAATAGCTTGAAATCATGATTTGAAAGTGGAATTAAAGTTAGAGATAGTGAGTGCATGCTCTGACGTTTATGTAAACATACTCTTCATGGTGTTTTTGGTAGAATGCCATCTGTTGACATAAATACAAGCGTTAGCAAGTTTTTAACTTGTTTTTGTTTTTCATAAATGTACCTTTGAGGTCTTTCTAGCAATGATATATATTGCAGAGGCTTCTACTATGTGGTGATGCTGAACTGATATCAGACCCATATAGCTATATGGCTTGCAATGCTGAGCTTGAAGACATTGCGTGTCTAAAACATTCACGCTTTCAAGCTGAATAGAAACTGTTTCATAAACGCTCAGAGTTTGTGTTTAGATCTAGTTTCTAAAATTCCTGTCTTTCACTGATGATAGCAAATAGCTTGAAATCATGATCTGAATATGGAATTAAAGTTAGAGATTGTGAGTGCATGCTCTGACGTTTATGTAAATATACGCTTGACGGTGTTTTTGGTAGAATGCCATCTGTTGACATAAATACAAGCATTAGCAAGTTTTTAACTTGGTTTTTTGTTTTTCATAAATGTACCTTTGAGGTATTTCTAGCAATGATATATATTGCAGAGACTTCTACTATGTGGTGATGCTGAACTGAGATCAGACCCATATAGCTATCTGGCTTGCTATGCTGAGCTTGGAGACTCTACGTGTCTAAAAGATTCATGCTTGCAAGCTGAATTGAAACTGTTTCATAAATGCTCAGAGTTTGTGTTTAGATATAGTTTCTAAAATTCCTGTCTTTCACTGATGATAGCAAATAGCTTGAAATCATGATCTGAAAGTGGAATTAAAGTTAGAGATAGTGAGTGCATTCTCTGACGTTTATGTAAACATATGCTTGATGGTGTTTTTGGTAGAACGCCATCTGTTGACATAAATACAAGCGTTAGCAAGTTTTTAACTTGTTTTTATTTTTTCATATATATATATCATTGAAAGTTATTCCAATTACCTATAGCGAAGCAATAAATCTTTATACGTATATTATTCCGCAATGGTGCTTTTAACATACAGTATTTTGATTAAATTGATTTATATTTAGTGTAAAAATATAATTATAATGTTTTATGATTATAAAGTTCTAGCAGTTTATTTAACATATTACTTTGAACATATGAAATCAAGCTATATAATTTTAATTAAAATTTACCATTTTCTTAGTATATAAAAATAAAATATTTTCCTATTATCATATTTTTAATATTAACTATCAATTATTTGTTTGTTTGTTTTTACATTTAAATTTAGCAGAAACAAACTAAGAAATGTTTTAATTCTTATAAAAATATCAAGAATTATCCTAAGTGTACTCAAATATATTTGTTTAAAGTTGAAAAGTGCTTAGAGTTTAGAGTAAATAGTAAAATACAAATAACATTACCATGTTATTAATATAGAAATGTATTGAGATATAAATAGCATATACATATGATTCAAAAACTTTTTTTATTCAACCAAACTTTCAAATGGGTTCATTAATTATTTATAATAAGTAAATATTTTTAAAAAATCAATGAAATAAACAATTACAGTAATCTGCCTGATTTTTTGTTCTCTTATAATAAAATTTAGAATGAAATGAAAGGATAAAATATCTATTTTTAAAATCAAAAACAATCCACAAATCTGTAAAAAGCTATGGAATTACATATCTTGGATTAATGGTATTTTGTCTGTAATTTGTGAAAATAAAAAGAGTAATTGTTAGGATGAGTAGGAAAATTAAAGACCTTATATTATATTAAACAATAACAAAATATTTCTAACATTTTAAATTTAAAATCCAAATACAAGGCTAAACAAAAGGCCATTGCTGAGTACTTGTCAATTAAAAGGGCCAGACAATATCTTCAACACCAACATTGCTGGACTTGGGGGTACATGAGATGGGCCCTTAGCTCTAGAAAAAGATCAAAGCCACCTAAGTCCATTAAGATACAAGGCAACTGCTATACAGGCTCTTCCATGCTTCTCAGAATTCAAGAATATTATGCAAAAAAATTCCAACCACTTGGCATATCTTTTGTCAGGAAATGTTTTGTTTATGAACATTCTGATCAACACAAAATTACTGAAGCAAGAATCCTTTCAAAGATTTCATCATTCCCTGACAGAACTCACCCTGGATTACATGGAATACCAACATTTTTATTACTTCATTTAGGTGCCTTTTCAGTCTCCATTATTAAAAAAAATTGTAGACTTCTTGGCTAGTGGCTGCTGAGAAACTAATGAGCTTTGCCAAATAAGCATGGTCACACTTATTAAAAAACCTGAGGGTCAAAAAAATCTTGATAATCTTCGGCCTATATCTATGGTGCCATTGCTTATTAAAACCATTGAAGGACTTATTATAGAGGATATACAAACAAACATTATTGGAAAATTATCAATCTATCAGTTTGTGAAGAAAGGGAGCTCTACTGCTGATGCTGTCAGTTGATTTTATCATGTTCGCAGGAAAAAGATGCCACAGCCAGTTGCAGTTCAACTTGACTTTGCCGGAGCCTTTGATTGTGTTGGGATCAATGTGCTATTTGGTGTGCTGGAGGAACTCCAAGTGCCTCTGGCATATATTCAGATGATTGAGAACCTTCTCCTTAACAGATAAGTGTTTCTCTCACTTGATGGAAGAGTTGCTACCATCATTCGGCCTTGTGTATCCATCCTTTAGGGCTCGCCACTGAGTGCACTACTCTTCACAGTCTATGTGAACCCATTGCTGTTAAGCATCGAGTCTTTTTTTCCTGGGATTTATATTCCTTTATTGAGAGAGAAAATATGCCATATTTTCTGTATGGATGATGTGGTTGTGTTTCTCTCATCTCAGGATGACTTCTCTAGACATGAGGAACTCCTAAACCAGTTTGCATGTGAATTTGGCCTGGCAATTAATGGAGCAAAGTTGGCAATGTGGTCCATCCTGACAGGGAAGCAAATATCTGGTAGACTAAAAGTTCCCCCACAGAAATTTCTTGGTTTTAGTATTGCTTCTTCTTCAGCAGTCATGAGAAAAAAACTTGAAAATTCATTAATTTCAAAGATTGAAAAGACTGTTAATTCACTATCTAAAATTTATCTTTCTCTGTTTGGAAAGGTTTCACTCCTTAATTCTGTGATTTTACCAAAAAATATTTATTATCTAGCTGGTTTTTCACCAAAAATTTGTTTCATCTGCAAGGTTGAATCTCTATGCAGAAAACTATACTGGGGAGGGAAGATACCAGCAAAAAGACTTAATATTTTGCAAAAACCAAGATATCTTAATAGTTTAGGACTGCACTCGATTAAAATTTTTCTGATACAGAGGACTTACAATGTCATTGTTAAAATTTTCAAAGACAATGCAAACATAGAAAGTCCCTTACCTTTTGAAAAAATAACCCCCATTGATCGTCCACTCCCTCATAAAAGAAATATCTGGATGCAACAACAATTCACTATTGTCTTTAATAGTATCAAAAGCTCTAGCTCCATGTTTGTTGAAAAAATATCATACTGGAGTTCTTATCAATTAGTTCACTCTGGTAAATCTAGGACAGAAAATCTTCTCCCAGTTGCAATCCCTCATCTCATAAGGCTGACTAAGTTCCTGAAATTGGAACCAAAGTTTGTGGTTTTTTGGTTAAGGTCAACCTTGGAGCCTTGCCTACTGGGATGTTTCTTTATAATCAGAGGGGACACAGCATTGATACAGTATATAATCTTTGTAGAAGATTTGATGAGTCCATTGAACACATACTCTATCAATGTGAATTGTGGACTCAGTTACGGAATATTGCCCTACAGAGGATTACAGGATACAATTCTTCAAATGTGTACCTTAATGATGCATTCAAAATTGGAAATTTTGGCTCCATACACCTGGCCACTTTCATAAATTTTATCATATGGAAAGATTAGATGTAAGGTATTATTTGATAGAGAGTTGGCCGGTCCTATTAAAGACATTTTCTTAAAGTTATTATATAAAGCTAAAGAAAGTGATCTAAGAACATGCCTGCCTAGTCTTGCTGAGCAAACAGGAGTCAATTAAATATTTAGCAATGGCCATGTATATTATTTATTCATGACACTTAAACTTTACATGCCATGGGATTTATATGCCAAATTAGATCATCCCTGATAAGTAACATAACATAAATTTTACTTTTAATCCCGTACTCATCATCTAATTTAATAACTAATTAGTCTTTAATGTATCAGACATGATTGTAAACATGAATTCTATATTACAATGTATATTTTACTTTTTGTGCAAATAAAGATTATTTTGGAAAAAGAAAAACAAAAAAAACAATAACATTACATGACCATTATTTCTTATAATTGCCCAATCTGTTAACACTATAGCAACTTTTGTCATACAATATTGCCATGTAGTGCAAGCCATAGCAATCGGTGATTGCTATAGTACCTATTCATCAGTGGGGATTACATTTATTACTATGGCTTGTACTATGTGGCAATATTATATGGATAAAGTTGCTACTGTGTGCACTACATTATATTAAGTTTGTGGTAACACTGGTAAACTATGTGAAATGTTAAATTTATTAGAGTTTGTTTAATTGCATATAGTTGTGTATATTCTTTGAATGAAGAAAATATATTTCAAAATAATCTTTTACACACATTTACATACGTTCATCATCATTTTAATAAAAGCATTTATTAAATATAGATTACAGTCATACATTGTTTAAAGAAAAATGAAATCAACTATTATACGTTTTTTTTATTATCATTTTTAAATGTTGAATAAATACTTATAAAAAAAAAAAGAAATGGCAAACGTAATATTTTAAAACATTTTATTATTAAGCACTTCAAAAACTTCCTATTTCAAATTCTGTCAATTTTCTTTCAGAATAAGAATAATACATATATCTTTACGTTGGATTAAACACCATTTCTTTAACAGAATTGTTAAAAAAATTAAAACATTAAATTTTTTCCCATTTATATTAGACCCATTAAATCTCCGCTTCTGTATAAATAATAATAAGAAAAAAAACTTGACAGCTGTAAAAGACGATTATTTAAATTTTACTTAGTAGTGACAAAGAAACATATCCATGATAAATCGTTTCAAAATTTTTGTACTTAAAATATGTCATAAAGGAAAATTTCATTTTAAAACCCATAAAATGGACTGTTAAATTTTAATGTAAAAAAATTAGCTCTTTTATATTACATTTTTCTTTTTAACGTTAAACAGTGTTACTATTTAAGTACATTTTTGTGTATATAAATATTGTCTATTAAAAATTTAGAAAAATACATTAAAATGATGCATTATATTTTGAGTGTTGCCATCCACTACTGTAACATATAATAAATATGATTAAACTTTGATGAAACATGTTATTTGCAAATCCAAACTACCAACTTAATCAAATGCTTTAGAATCAAAATTCTTTGTACTGATTTTGATAAGTGTCACATTCCCCACATACATAAAATATTCTGATACAGGAGTATATGAAATTATTTTCAATATTTATTAATATCACTGTCAAACTTGGCTATTTCTAATAATTATATTTTTCAGTAATCATAGGTACTGCTCACTAACTTAAAAAGATTTATATAAAATGGTAGCGGTAGATCTCATAGATACTTCCCTTTGTACAATAATTACATTGTAGTGTATTATGATCTTGCTGCATCATGTAATTTTTGGAAATGGATTGTAGTAGGGGTAAAGTCAAAATAAATATTGTTGCACATGACTGCTTTAATAATGTATTTTTTACCTCTGCCCAAGGTTCAAAACCAATGGCAACTTTTCTACAGTAATAATATTACATTTTCACTAAATTTATCAAATACTTTTCATGTTATGAACTCTGATCATGTCTGATGAACAACTATTGTAGTATAGACATTGTTTACTCCATCATTACAGCCATTTATATCACCATAATAATTTTGCTAGTTTACACCCAAACTTTTAGAGGCATTGAAAAATTTAAATTATTCATTGGAGTATAAGATGTATGCTACAAAGTTCTTCATTTTATACATATAAATTGTTTCCACACTGATGCTCATTGTGTATTTAATGTGTAATTCGTAAATATTAAAAAATATTTGTATGAACATTATTCCATGTTCGAAATAATAAAATATATATTATAAATAAGTATACAATTTTAATGTACAAATCAGCGCATAACAGCAGAGCTTCTTCAAATTAAATCACAATTTATTATAAACTTAATATAAATTATATTACATAATAAATAATGCCCGAGCACTTTCAAGAGAACTTAGCTCTCATAATCATGGGTAACAAAGAGTAAGCGTAACAAGGTTGCTATGTGTAAATATATGCAGATATATGTAAATTAATTGAACTATATGCGTAAATCTAATTAACCCATTTCTTAGAAATTTTATAACACATATCTCCTATTCATAGCCTTATCATCCATGGCAATAAAACATGCCTCCTTCACCTTTCTCTTAACATCATTTCTTTCCCTACAAACTATTCTTGGATTTTCAGGTTCACATGAATGACCAGTTAATTTCTGATGCATTGCAAATATTGAGGTGTAGGCTGGGTCTGCTTGGGCCTTTCTGTAAGAATATCTGTGCTGGGACAATCTTGTTGAAAGAGTTGCTTTCGTTTTTCTGTAGTATGATGCCAAGCAGACCCAGCCTACACCTCAATATTCGCAATGCATCAGAAATTAACTGGTCATTCATGTGAACCTGAAAATCCAAGAATAGTTTGTAGGGAAAGAAATGATGTTAAGAGAAAGGTGAAGGAGGCATGTTTTATTGCCATGGATGATAAGGCTATGAATAGGAAAGATACGTGTTATAAAATTTCTAAGAAATGGGTTAATTAGATTTACGCATATAGTTCAATCAATTTACATATATCTGCATATATTTACACATAGCAACATTGTTACACTTACTCTTTGTTACCCATGATTATAAGAGCTAAGTTCTCTTGAAAGTGCTCGGGCATTATTTATTATGTATTATAATTTATATTAAGTTTATAATAAATTGTGATTTAATTTAAAGAAGCTCTGCTGTTATGCGCTGATTTGTGCATTAAAATTGTATATATATATATAGTAGGCAGCTGAGTGTGAAATAATTTCTTTTTATAAATAAGTATTAAAATTTAATAATTTTGTTAGCATTTAAAATTTTGTTTATATTTACTATTTATAAAATTAATTTCTTACTAATTTTTAATACAGACTTATAAACACAAGTTCTTGTTTTATCTAGATATTAAGGAATATTAAACTTTATTAGAACTTTGAAAAGTGACATCCTAAAAACTTTGGACCTGGTTGGAAGATCATATAGCATTTCTCAGTAGAAATCACTACCAACTAATTAATTTTCAACAAAAAAAATATGAACCACTAAACATCATATGATCTCCATTTCTTATGCTGCTAGAGGGGTGCATTAGATCCTAAACTCTATGTGCAGTGCTCTCAGATATAAGGCTCATCACTGATGAAAACCCCAAGATAGAAACTAATCTGGCAATATGGGATGGGTAGAAACTAGATAGGAATTTTATGCACACACCTTCTTACATCCATTGACTTGCACTAAGCATCACTACTGTGGAAACAGTTTTGCATCTGTTTTAAAAAATATGAAGGTAAATGATTAGATTTGAAGATATAGTTATAACCATCTCCACTACTGAGGAAGTGTGCATTATGACTAAAACAGATTCAAATGGAAAATTTTACTCTTCATCTATATTATTAGACACATTTACCAAAATGTATATAATGACTTATTAATTTAATTCCACTCATGAAAGATATACCTATTTATGATATAGAAATATGATGTAGGTATCTATCCTAGGTTTGAATTCCAAGCTGTTGGAATGCCAACAAATGTACTAACCATAATGTCATGAATTCTTTCAATTACTTTCATAAAAATATAATATTTTTATAAACATTTATAAAAAGTGATAAAAATTGGTACTGCTAATAATATAATGATCATTATGTGATTTGCATTATCAGTTATTATTATACACTTTAATTCATAACACCTACTTGTATAGTATATTACAGCTAACAATATTAACTATATATGGTATATTGCTATCTTAAATATACATATTGCTACTGGGCTAGTCAGATCAAGTGACTCGGGCCTCATCACATTTCTAGATGTCATTATATATAGCAATATTTAATCTAATAATTTGCAAAAACAACTACACCATCTGTAAATATTGTGACCTTTTGTTCAGGTCTCTGTATTAAATAATCCAAAATTTTAAATCATGGTAATATATTTGGCATTAAAATCCTAACAAGTGGCTTTCAATAAAGACTGTTCTGGATGCACTAGGAAATCTGCTTGAGTGGAGATGAGATTTCAAACCCAGTCTAGGTTTGAAACTAGGGATAAAATAACAATTTAAAAGCATTGTTATTAATTGGGAGATAAATGTATTGCTATTTTATTATTGTTGAATAGCAATTGAAATAAATAAATAAATAAATAAATTAAATTTGTAAATCTTGTAAAATGAATCGTTATAGTTAATTCTTAAGCATATTTTTTGTAGTGAATTAAAAACAATCTTGCACCTTATGAGTAGTTATTAAAAACGAAGATAGGTGGGGTAATATTAATATATTCACACTAAGGTTATTGGTCCATTTGTTACCACAATGCTTTGTAATACAAGCTATATATGATACAACAAATTTGTAGGGGGGTGATTAAGAAAAAGAGAATTAAATTCAATGGACTTCAACTCTAGTATTATAAAATAAGGAAGAAAAATCTGAAAAATCAGAAAAATTTGGAATCTATTTGAATGGGATTATAATATATTGTTACTTAAAAAACATGGAATAAAAATCTAAAAGCCTTGCTATAATTTTAACACTATTTTTCCATCGATTGATAGTTTCTGAAAGTCATACTGCAAAAAAAGAAATGGGAATGGTGTGGATCAAAATTTACTTCAATAAACATTACTTCAAACCCAGAACAATTCAAACGTAAGTAAGCCTTTGCTTTTATTTCATTTATAATTTTAAATTCTCAGATTTAAAAATGATGCACAAATTATTTACATTTAAAAGAAAGAGCAAATAATGTTTGTTTTTCATGCCACTCTTAAGCATAAAGCAAAAAATACATTTGTTTGTAAATTATAATTTCAAGAAAATAATTCAAAATAATTTTGAAGAAAAATGTCAAAAGGTAAAATAAACAAATCAAAAAATGTCATTTTTGAATCATATAACTTTAATAAAGTTAAAAGAAAAATGCATGAATTATCCCCTATTCTTTCTTAAGAAATAAAAACTCATCTGCTAATTTTTCTTTAGCGCCAATTTGTGTAATGATAGAAATGAAAAATTACAGATTAATTAAAATGCTAAGAATATCATATTTATAACTGAATAAATCCTTCTTAGTATTGCTAAACAGTTATTACTTTGCCAATGGAAATGTAATAAAATAAATATTTACTTTTAAAATTTTACTGTGCAACACGTATAAATAAGAATTAAAAAAATGTTTGAAAAATGTCCAAATTACTTAAAGTTGTTACAGATATTTACTGCGGAGGAAAAAACAAAATCAATAAATAATTTAAAAAAAGTTGAATATGTTAAGTGTAATGAAGCTCTAAAGTCATTTTTAAGGAAAATTATCTAGATTAAAATGTGGATAAACCGATTTTGATTATGCTACACTTGAAAACGTTTAAAATCTTGTCTCACTATGTTGACATCAGTACATAAACCAATAAATGATTTTTATTGCCTTTGGAAAAGTGTTTAAATATTGTCTTATGTTAGCATCGAACAGGATTATATATATATATAACTTAAATATATTCCAAACAACGGTAAACAATTTATAATACAATATAAATAAAAACTCAATAAAAACTCATAAAGAAATATTTTCGATTATATTCATAATCATTTTCAACTCAACTTTCAAAATGGAATCATCTATTACCAACCGGAAATACATGTCGATTTAAATATCCCACAATTCATTAATCCTAACATTTGCTGACTATTTGTTTATTATCGTATTTTTATATCTACTAATAAAAACTGCCTCTTTAATTTTTCTTTTTTCATTATCTCTCTCTTGTCCTAAAATTTTTATTTTATTTATATCAAAATTAAACTTAAAATTACAATTTCTATCATGATCATAAAAAACAGATTCAGTATATAACTTGACTTCATTACTATTATCATTACATATCTGTACATTTTTCAAAACTCTTTTATATAATAATTTATATTCTTTAATTCTTTTCTCTATATTACATCTAGATTCCCCTATATATGATAAGTTACACCCACAAAAAATTCTATAAATTATATTACTCACGTTATTTTTTTCTAACTTATCTTTTGAATTATTAACCATTCTATTTAAATTACCTGATCCATAAAAAGAAACATTATATATACCATTATAAACTTTTTTCATAAATTTTATTTGATTATTATTATAAAAAGGCAAAGAAATCCACTTCTTACTCTTAATTTCTTCATCACCAGTATTTCTATTAATTTTCTTACTAAATTGACAAACCACTTGATAAATTTCTTTTATATTATAACCTACACTTAATAATTCACTTACATAATTTTCAATATTTTTCTTTTTATCACATGCATATTTACACAAAATATTATTTCTATACAAAAAAGACCTAAAACAAGCCATCTTATAATTATGTGGCACGTTAGATAAATAGGGAATATACCCTCTAGTTTCAATAGGTTTAATAAACAATTTATAGTCAATCATATTATTGTTCCTTGAAATGATCAAATCTAAATATTTAATACTGTTGTTATATTCTTTCTCCATAGTCCAGATAAGACCTTTTAATTTATTATATTCATCAAAAATTTTATCAATCATTTCTGAAGAAGCACATATAAAAACATCATACACATATCTCATATATATCTTAATATTTCCCATAAATATAAATTTGTTTAAAATGTTCTCTTCATAATATGACAAAACAAAACTGCATAACTGCACCACCATTGGTAATCCCATTGGCCAGCCTTTACTCATCTTATAAAATTTACCATTAAAGGATACAACAATATTTTGTTCAATAAAATTTAAAGCCTTCATCAGAAAACATATTAATTGATTATCCACTTTCTTTTCCAATAAAGCTTGATGAATTATCTTAATTGAATCAAGTCTATCAATAGATCCATACATCTCAGAAACATCCAATGACACTAAAACATCATCACAGTCCAAACTTAAATCTTTAATTTTTTCAACAAAATCAAATGATGTTACAGAATATTTTCCAAATCCAAGTAAATCTTGTAAAATTTTAGCTATATATTTACTAGTCTTATACACAAAAGACCCTCCAAAGTCCAAAATTATTCTAAGTGGATAACCTTCTTTATGTAATTTTACATTAGCAAATACACGTGGGCAAATAGCACTTGAAGGATATAATGAATAGTACACATTATCATTTATTCCTTTATTCTTTGCCTTTAATAAAATGTTATTAATAAATTTCATTCTTTCTGAATCAACATTATATTTACCAATCAATTCAAAATTTAATTTTTCCATTTGTAAAATAACTCCTTGAACATATTCATTATTTGAAATCAAGCACATCCGTAAACCTTTGTCTTCCTTTAAGCAAATCAATTTATCTTTCATTAATTGTCTTTTAAATAATCCAATAACTCTTTTCCATGAATTATCATACTTATTAGAATTTTGTAAATTAACATCCTTAACAATTTTATTAAACTCGTCTACAGTCATTAATTTTCCATCATAAGAATTTTGAACTGATGATATAATCTCCAGTTTATAGTCATCAACTATATCACCTACATATTTAGAACCAAATCCTAATACATACTTTTGTATTAATTTCAAATCACATGACAATAAATTGACATAATTTACACTTTGATCAATCTTTGAATATTTTTTATTAAATAAAAAATTAATCTTATTATCAAATTTCTTCTTTTCTTTAATATAAAATTTATCATAATAATTTTGACACATCTTGTTAAATTCAAAACAATATTCAAAATTATTCAATCTAATAAAATGATTAATAACCTTTAAATACTTCCGATTATTAAACAAATCTTGCTTATTTCTTCTAATAATTTCAAGCAAAATATTACGTTTCACTTCAAAAATAAAACTAGGTTTCAAATCCAGCGATTTATTATATTTAAAGCAGCAGCAATTCGGGAATATTTTAAAATAATTAAAGAACATAAATTGTTATATAAAAGAGTTTTGAAAAATGTACAGATATGTAATGATAATAGTAATGAAGTCAAGTTATATACTGAATCTGTTTTTTATGATCATGATAGAAATTGTAATTTTAAGTTTAATTTTGATATAAATAAAATAAAAATTTTAGGACAAGAGAGAGATAATGAAAAAAGAAAAATTAAAGAAACAGTTTTTATTAGTAGGTATAAAAATACGATAATAAACAGACAGTCAGCAAATGTTAGGATTAATGAATTGTGGGATATTTAAATCGACATGTGTTTCTGGTTGGTAATAGATGATTCCATTTTGAAAGTTGAGTTGAAAATGATTATGAATATAATCGAAAATATTTCTTTATGAGTTTTTATTGAGTTTTTATTTATACTGTATTATAAATTGTTTACCGTTGTTTGGAATATGTTTAAGTTTTGTTATTGTATTATTGATATTAGCGGACATTTATTTTGTTTTATTTATATATATATATATATATATATATATATATATATATATATATATATATATATATATATATATATATATATGCATTATGTTAGGAATATTTACTCATCATAATATCAGTTCTTATCATTTTAGCTCACAAGGATGAAATGGACTTTAATTGATAGGATAAAACCTAATGGGAGAAAATGTTCATTTTTTTTTATTATTATTATTGCTATGCTAGTTTATAATACTTACATCATGTGTCATTTGGAAAATTTTTATGTATAATTTTTTTTATGTATAAAGATACATACATTTATTATTACACATATTTTTGCTATCTTCCCAATTAAGGGAAAACATAATATTAAATGTCATTTATCTAGAGAGAGTGAGAGAGATATTTACCTCTCGCATTTTAAAACAGATTTTAGTGTATTATTAAAGGGTGAACATACAGACATTTTGTCAAAGATATACTATAATGACCCAATTATTTTCTTATATGAAAAAAAAATGATCTAAGTTTTTTTTTCATTTCTTAATTTTGCCTATGAATGAACATATCCACTGTAAATATAAATGTAGGTTGATCTTCAGTGTTTACATGCATAGTACTTGCTATAACAAAAGTATAATTGTTAGGTTAAAATAATTAATGATCATTTGACATATATTTTGGTTTGTCTATTAATACATTAATAGTTTCTGAATTGTGAAATGGAATATTTACGTTTCCAATTTTATTGTTAGTCTTATTTTACCTTGCTATAATATTGAGAATGATTTGTGACAGCTTTTAGCTGATAAGTATGTGCCACATATAATGGCCTCAAATAAAATAATATTAGTAATAACATTGAGCTTGGGCTGATGGAGCATCACTCATTGTTGATTCCATGAGAGGGTGGTATGGTCGAGGCTGAGTAATAATTAATGGGTAATTGGCATAATTAATTCCAAAAGAGGATATTTATAGTCTGAATTTTATTTTTTTTTCATGATGAGGCCAAGCCCACACATGTATACCTATAGAGAGATATTAGAATTAGACATATTATTATACAACTGTCATGTTGTTTTATAGAGCCTCCCTTTATTGTTAGATCCCTCATGAGGTTATAGAGTTAATTTTTCACCATGTATGGTGAAGCTTCGTATTTCAAAATGATATAGCAAGGATAAGATAATGTTAGATTAAGGAACTTATCTACCTATATTGTTTGCCTAATTGGAATAGTGTTTTATGATGTTGTAGGATCTTCATCAGTTTATAGACAAACCAAACCAAAAACTATTAGTGATTATAGAACTTCTAGGTGTAAGAGCTAGAAATGACCGTGTGCAGTGTGGATTTATCTTTATCAAGTAGTGATTCACCAATGGATTGGTAAGATCAGTTAAATATTCAATGATTAGGTTGTGGACATAGGTAATGTTTTAGTGTCATATGTGTATTTGATTTATGATGTTTATCCCCACATCAATATAATTAATCTTTTCATATTAAAATATAATAAATTATTAATTGTTCTGCATATGATAATTACCGTTATCATATTCTGACAAATTAAATAGTTACTGTTCAATACACTAAATCATAACTTCAAGTTTTTAGATTTATAAAGTTGTGTATATCCCAAAGACCTAAGTACATTTTGTTTATAATTTAAGTGCTAATTTAGCTTCAATAAAGTTTAAATCTTTTGTTCTATAAGATAGAATAATTATAGGAACTTAGCCAGTAATAATAGTGATACTAGAAACACCACTGTATTAGTTGGTCTTATTTACTATGTGTATAAATAATGGGATACCAAGTATTTTCCATCCCTGAGTTTAATTTGATGTATTGGTTTTATTTCAGACAATGTGTCTGAAATAAATTTGTAAATATTGTAAATAAATCTTCTTGTGTTTAAAAATTTATTTAGTTGCCTGTAGTCTTATTGCTAATCACCATACACACTATTATTGTTATTGCTATCAACATATCAGAGGATTATACATTGAAATCATCATCGACCAATATAGTAAAATTAACTATATGTTGGTATATCATAATAATTTTGTTAAGCCGTATAAGTTATGAGTGTATCTAAGGCATCATTATGTACCAATAAAAATGGTATTAATCTAGATTACATATTGTTTTAAGTGATATACTAAAAGATAAACACTTAATATTGGTTTAATCGGTTAAGTTAAACCCGCAGAGCTATCATTCACTGATCTTGATCATATGGTTTATAATTATTTGAGAAAAGGAATTTGGTAAGTTATTGTATTTAGTTATTAAAAAGTTATTCCTTTTTCTTAAATTTTTATATTTATAATAGTTATTGAGTGTATAAAGTTTTTGTGGAACTGCTAAATATAGTTGTTAATTTGAGTTTATATCAAGAGCTGTTTTGTGCATTATAATCGGGTAGTGGTAAAATCCCTCTCACTGACCCAAGTATATTTTGTATAATAATCTTTGAGTTGTTTGAACCCTGAGAAGAATTAGTTCTTAAGTTTCAAGGTAGAATTTGAATTTGTAATAAATTTTATAGCTAGTTATTGATTATATTTGGACTTGAATTATATTACTTTCACTGTTTACAAAAGTCAACCAAACTTTAAGGTATCAATTACTTCTTTTGTCATAAAAATGTATAGTTTTAACTTTATGATAGATATTCAGGTTATGTCAAGCTTGGAATCCCTATTTTTATTTAGCTTATTTTTGTACCATTTAATACAATATTAGTTTATAGTTTAAGATTTAAGTCTCCATCATTAACATTGTTCATCAATTTCATCTTGATCGTTCTTTTATTTATTCATTCTCATTTGACATTAATTCATTATCATAATTGATTAATCATACATTAACTTTTATTCTTTTAGTAACTTAACTATTCATTAACTCTTATTCTATCATCATCTTAATCATTCATTATTCTCATACATCTTCATTCTTTTCTCCTCATTCTTAGACTCATTTCATTCTATTATTTAATTATTACTTCTTTTCATCATCCATTTAGTCATCTACATCATAATTTACTTATTATTTCATTTATAATTTTAATTTCATAATCATTCCAGAGATATAATTATTAGGTTTATTGGTTTACTGAATATCAAAGTTACCTCATCACATTTTGTTTTGTGTGGATTTTAAAGCTGGTTTGACCAGAAGTTATTATCTTTTTTTAATCACCTTGTAATCTTCTTTAGATGTATAGTTTCATGCTAGTTTTGTTCAATAAAGGAATCATCTCATTAGTTTAACATTTTTGTTTCTTTATGCCTATATTCTTGATTATTTGGGTAGTGAAGGTTACAAAGGGCGGATATGGTGCCATGAAATGTGCAGCCAGATTCGTGTATATGATTTCAGCATTCAAAGAGAAGGGCACAATGGTGGATTATAGTGCCAAACATGAGTCTAGATTAGTTGATGATCCAAAGATAAGGTCACAATATATATATATATATATATATCAACTTTTTGTGAATGTATGTTGTTATATCACAATATATATATATATATATATCAACTTTTTGTGAATGTATGTTGTTATATATAAATGAATCAGTGAGCAGTATTGAAAAAAGATTAAAGAAGCATGAACTATTTGTTATACAGGCATGTAAAAAAGTAAAAATAATAGTGATTTTATGGCTGCTTCAGTTTTATTGGATCATGAAAGGACATGTAAAAGAAATTTAAGTTTGATATTAAAAGTGTTAAGATTCTTCATGAAGAGAGAAACCATAATAAAAGAAAAATTAAGGAGGCAATTTTAATAAATAGTAATAAAATGAATATAATTAATAGACAAACTGCTAAAATTAAAATTCAGGATTCATGGATTTTGAGTTGATGGCACTTGCTTCCATATTGTTTTCTGAATTTAATAGCAGTTGAGGAGGGTTGAGAAACTAATTGAAAGTACTTCTGCAGATTGAAATACTATATAATGCTTAATTACTATTATATATATATATATATACACACACACACAAAGAAATCAAGTCATATGTCACACGACCTGAATATGACAAGCTTATTTGCAAGCTCTATTATATATTGTAACAATACGGAATTGGGACTTACATAAACTGCACTACGGGGCGCCATCTAGGCATTTGAACCTAGAAAAATTTATAAAGTAGGCAGATACGTAAGTCAAAAAAAAAAAAAAAAAAAAATTTTTTTTATTTTTAAATTTTGATTCCGGTCGTTAGCCCATGTCACTAGCTCAGTGGAATAGCAGAGATTTAATAATATCATTTACTAGTATATAAAAGAATAAAGTAAGCCACTGCCAGTAATTATCATACAAACAGATTTATTTATGCACATATATATATAAGGTTTAAAATTATTTTAGTGATTTACATTTAAACATTTAACATTATTTTTAACTTTGATTTTACTTTAATTTACATTGAGTTACTATTATATTATAAATTTACATTTTTAATCAAGTTCGCACAGATGGGCTTATAAACTGTTTAATATGTTGCTATAGATCGGTTACATAGATTTCAACGGTCAAAAACATTTCAAAGTAAACATAAACGATCAAAATACAAAATTATTGATTACTGACAATTGCATAGGGAATTATAAGAAACCCTCTAGTATTCATCGTAAGATACTTGCACGTCACCAATAACTTAAAAGACACCGAATAAATACATTTTTAGATACTCACCGTAAGGTATCATTATTTATCGAATGTCTATATATTTTGATCAAATATGAACAAACATAGTTAACGATAAACAATCCATGCAAGCGTCTATAAACAACTTAAATTTAATAGTTTTATTTAGGATCGACCTGAATCGACTACATAGATTTGCATTTAAAAATAAAATATTCTATCCCTACTTAACCTTAGGCAACACATTTCGCAATCAACGCCCAATCCATCTGATACATTCATGTATTCAATGTATCATGATACGACAACACAACAATATTGTCAGGAATGTACATCGAACAATATGTAGAAATAGAAACGACATTGACTCTCCACCCACAGGGATGTGACATCTGTGGGCAAGTAGATCAATAAACTAAAAACTCCATAGGAATGGGCTCGGTATTCTGCCGACTTACAAACCCATCCATAGGCAAACAGAGGGTGTGTGGCGTATATCTATAATCCTGCCCATAGGGATCTCATATTACACCTACTAATTACATAAATATATCCAATCCATTGAACCAATTCAACTACGAAATGAACAACCCAAGATTACCCTCCCTTAATATATCTTTACAAATCGATACAGCCATTCACGCCCGACTTAAGTTTAACATTTTTTTATAATTTATTTAACGGAAACAGAAATCATAATAAAACTTAAAGAACAAAATTAAATAAATAAATAAATAAATGGAAATGATTTTACAAATTAAATACATTAAATAAAATTAACCAATTAATAAATATTGTTGGTCAGATAGAATAATATTAAAATCATTTTAAATATGAAAAGTTTTTAATTTACTGTTCATAAATTTTAAAGTTCTTACGGTTATTGAAATAGTTCATCCTATTATATTCCTGGCGTTTAAACGTGAATTCCCAGTCGTCCGAAGATTAGTATCGGTTGATTTATTTATTTATCCTTTGGAGATTTTGTTTTTCGTGTAGTTGGTCCTCATTGTAGAAACGATGGCCCATTTTTTCTCTTTCTTAGCAGAACTGAAGGGATTGAAGCTGTCGTCTTTTTCAATCCCCCCAGCGCTAACACCTAGCTGTTACATCGTCAATAATCAATCAATTTCAGTCACTAACCTATGCTTTCCAAAACTTGTCCTTTTTATATTTTTGTCAAGGATTGAATTAACATTGCGTCATGGATGTAATGATCCTTTCGCTGAGGTCCGATTTCCCAAATGGATTTCTTTCATTGGCTAATCCGTTTCTATTGTTTTCTTTCTATCTGACTGAAGTTATTTCATTTAAATGCTCAAGGCTGGTTTACATTTAACTAATTAACAATCATTTCCATTTCTAATTAATTACCCTGTTTTCCAAATCAAAAATATATTTAAAGACAGATTTAGAGATATAATTTTGTCTCCAAATCTTTTTAAAATTTAGTTTTAAAAATAGCTTTTTCTTTAATAAAAATTTTATTTTAATAATTTTTATTATCTGTGCGACTTAATATATAAGAGTTTAAGACGATATTTTAATTTCAATTTTTAATTTTTAAAGAAAGTTTTTAAATGCGAACTTTTTATTTTAACTTGTTTAATAATTATATATAAAAAAACAATGTAACGAACGTCTGTGCTCGTTACAATATATTGCACCTTCATTTAAAAGAAATCTAAAATTGTCTTGTCTTTCTGACTAACTAGGATATAACTATATTATACTACAGTCAAGTTACATAAACAATGAATACTAAAACAATTAATATTAAGACTAGCTCAAGATACATTACTAACATATAATATATCATAAAATTAATATTTTGTAATAATTAACTATAAGAAATTTATTAAGTTAAGACATAATAAAACTAAGGTTCATACTAAATAATTAGGGTACCAACTAGAATACTCAACTCATTAATTTTACTAATAAATTTAATTTATAACTAGCTCAAGCTTAGAAATAAAATATGGTTCAAATAAAAATGACAAGTACATTCAGCAAGGTAAACTGTCTTAAACATAGAGAACACACACCTAAGGATACATTCAATCGCATAAGAATATTTCCCCCTAAATTCACATAACAAAATTATCATGTAAGACTCTCATGTCTTTAAACACACATATAATAATCCTAAAATATGATTTGCAAATTTAATATAAAAATAATCATAAATTAATTACTATTCCCTTAAAAAAAATACAAATTGAAAATTTAACATCAACTGATATTTCTTACTCATCATCTTTTAATACAAATTCTACAATTCTTTTAGAAATAATCTCAGGTTCATTTCTGACACTAATAATAAAATTAATTAATTAAAACTCTATAGTTAAATATGATGAAGGATTTTACATGATATCTATCTACCCCTACAATAATTACAATAATAAGCAACTAAGATAACTTAATGACTCTTAACATTAAATCTATTTAATAATCAATATTTAGATAGATAAAATAATAAGATTTTAAATACAAATTGTACAATCTTTATTTATTTTATGTGGCATTCTTAAAATATAAGATTTGAATATAGTGGCAATATCTAGTATCCCAAATTTATGTTGGATCATTTAAAAAAAACAATCACCAATGACTATATCTTCTACAATACTAATAATAATTGTGTATTTTATTATTCAATCAAATATAATAGAAATGAAATTTTAAACAAACTTTGTGGATTATGTGTGAAATAAGTAATGTTTGAAACCATTAACTTCTATGGATCATGCATGTGGAATGAAGAAACAAATGAATAACATGAAGACAAATCAAGCCTTGACTAGGATATTAATTTTAAAACAAATAACAATTTTATTATGATTAAAAAAACATTATAGCTATTACAATAGGTTATAAAATATAAAAAAATGTTTATGACATAAAAAATATAATATAAAAATATTTATACTGTAAATTTTACAAGTAAATAAAAAATAAAATAAGATAGCTGCCATTCTGACCACTTCAAATAAAATAAAACGTTACAACAATAGTGACAATATATTATTCTTATTTTAATAAAACAATAATATTCTATTGTTTTTGTAGTGAGAATTAATTAAAATAAATCTCCAAATTTCTAAAAAAATATTTCATATGAAGCACAAAATATTCGTAACATTTTAAATTTAAAATCCAAATACAAGGCTAAACAAAAGGCCATTGCTGAGTACTTATCAATTAAAAGGGCCAGACAATATCTTCATCACCAACATTGCTGGACTAGGGAGTACATGAGATGGGCCCTTGGCTCTAGCAGAAGATCAAAGGCACCTAGGTCCATTGAGATACAAGGCAACTGCTACACAGGCTTTTCCATGCTTCTCAGAATTCGGGAATATTATGCAAAAAAATTCCAACCACATGGCATTTCTTTTGTCAGGAAATATTTTGTGTATGAACATCCTGATCAACACAAAATTACTGAAGCAAGAATCATTTCAAAGATTTCATCATTCCCTGACAGAACTCACCCTGAATTACATGGAATACCAAAATTTTTATTACTTCATTTATGTGCCTTTTCAGTCCCCATTATTAAAAAAATGGTAGACTTCTTGGCTAGTGGCTGCCAAAAAATTAATGGACTTTGCCAAATAAGGATGGTCCTGCTTGTTAAAAAACCTGAGGGTCAAAAAAATCTTGATAATCTTCGGCCTATCTCTATGGTGCCATTGCTTATTAAAACCATTGAAGGCCTTATTAGAGAGAATATACAAACAAACATTATTGGAAAATTATCAACCTATCAGTTTGCAAAGAAAGAGAGCTCTACTGCTGATGCTGTCAGTCGATTTTGACATCTAGTCGATCATGTTTTCAGGAAAAGGATGCCATGGTCAGTTGCAGTTCAACTTGACTTTTCCAGAGCCTTAGATTGTGTCAGGATTGATGTGCTACTTGGTGTACTGGAGGAACTCCAAGTGCCTCTGGTATATCTTCAGATGATTGAGAACCTTCTCCTTAACAGAGAATTGTTTCTCTCACTTTATGGAAGAGTTGCTCCCAGCTTTCGGCCTTGTGTATCCATCCCTCAGGGTTCGCCACTAAGTGCTCTACTCTTCGCAGTCTATGAGAACCCATTGCTGTTGAGCATTGAGTCTTTCCTTCCTGGGATTTATATTCCTTTATTGAGAGAGAACATATGCCATATTTCCTATATGGATGATGTGGTTGTGTTTCTCTCATCTCAGGATGAGTTCTCTAGACTTGAGGAACTCCTACACAAGTTTGCATGTGAATTTGGCCTGGCAATTAATGGAGCAAAGTTGGCAATGTGGTCCATTCTGACAGGGAAGCAAGTATCTGGTAGACTAAAAGCTCCCCCACATAAATTTCTTAGTTTTAGTATTGCTTCTTCTCCAGCAGTCATGAGAAAAGAACTTGAAAATTCATTAATTTTAAAGATTGAAAAGGCTGTTAATTCACTATCTAAAATTTATCTTTCTCTGTTTGGAAAGGTTGCACTTCTTAATTCTGTGATTTTACCAAAACTTATTTATTATCTAGCTGGTTTTTCACCAACAATTTGTTTCATCTGCAAGGTTGAATCTCTATGTAGAAAGCTGTCCTGGGGAGGGAAGACACCAGCAATAAGTCTTAATATTTTGCAAAAAAACAAGATATCTTAATGTTTTAGGACTGTACTCGATTAAAATTTTTCTGATACAGAGGACTTACAATATTCTTGTTAAAATTTTCAAAGACAATGCAAACATAGAAAGTCCCTTACCTTTTGAAAAAATAATTCCCACTGATTGCCCCCCTCCCCTCATAAAAATATCTGGATGCAACAACAATTAACTATTGTCTTTAATAGTATCAAAAGCTCTAGCTCCATGTTTGATGAAAAATATCATACTGAAGTTTTTATCAATTTTCCCAGTTGCAATCTCTTGTTTCATAAGGCTGACTAAGTTCCTGAAATTGGAACCAAAGTTTGTGGATTTTTTGGTTAAGGTCACCCTTGAAGATTTGCCTACTGGGATGTTTCTTTGTAAACAGAGGGGACACAACATTGATACAGTATGTACTCTTTGTAGAAGATTTGATGAGTCCATTGAACACATACTCTATCGATGTGAATGGTGGACTCGGTTACAGAATATTGTCCTACAGAGGATTACAGGATACAATTCTTCAAATGTATACCTTAATGATGCATTCAAAAGTGGAAATTTTGGCTACATCTGCCTGGCCACTTTCATAAATTTTATCATATGGGAGATAAGATGTAAGGTATTATTTGATAGAGAGTTGGCCAGTCCTATTAAGGACATTTTTTAAAAGTTATTATATAAAGCTAAAGAAAGTGATCTAAGAACATGCCTGCCTAGTCTTGCTGAGCAAACATGGAGTCAATTAAATATTTAGCAATGGCCATGTATATTATTTATTCATGACACTTAGACTTTACACACCATAGGATTTATATGCCAAATTAGATCACCCCTGATAAGTAACATAACATAAAGTTTTACTTTTAATCCTATACTCATCATCTAGTTTAATAACTAATTAGTCTTTAATGTGTCAGACATGATTGTAGACATGAACTCTATATTACAATGTATATTTTACTTTTTGTGCAAATAAAGATTATTTTGAAAATAAATTTCTAAAAACTTAATGATGTACTTATACTATAATAAAAGTATTTTTATTGTTTTGTAGTTTTTAAATATAAATTTAGGTCTAAAATACACCTATCTAAAAGCAATAAATAATAAGATATTTTCAAAAATTATTAAAATATTTTCTTTGCAGTTCAGCAAAGCATCATTTTGACATTTTAATACATTCTGATAATTTAATATCAAAAATTTATATAAGGAAAATATGAATACCCTACTTTAAATTATCTATTTATGCAAAACATATTTAAAATATAATTTCTTGAGTTTTCTCAATTTAAATAGAATTCTCTCTTTTTTTAATAAATTTTAAAAATCTATTAATAAATTATATTGCTCGATATTTTGTATTTCCTTTATTTTCATATTTTTGCATTCATCATGACATTCAAATCATTTTCATTATTCTTGCTTTCATTCCAATTCAAATATGCATTTATTTTGGGCTAAATGATCTCTAATACTTGTGAAAATATTAATCATTTCTCTCTTATCTTTTATATACTATACCAAGAATCAAATATTTCCATATCATTTGCAATAGAAATTTTTATATCCCATCATGCCTTCACATAAACTATCAACTTCTAATAGTTTAGCCACTACTTTACCATCTTATAAAATATATCCTCTACAATGTTATACTTGTGGTGATAAATAGTGATTATCATGTAAGATATAAACTAATAAAAATCACTTAAACTATTAAGAAAATATCATCATGGATACAGTGCAAAATAATAATAGGTCCGTATTTATCAGGCATCTAAGATTGATGCCATGTATATATTCCAGATTTTATTGACTATATGGAATGTGAATAGAAAAATAATACACACCACTTGGTTATCTGTATATTTAACAAACTCAAAGTGTGACAATACAGCTCACACATAACTGCTTTGAAACATAACCCTAAACACCTAGGATTTTATATAACAATTATTCTCTCAACCACCATCCTATATCTTCCACACTGAGTAACTCTATTAACATTGTAATTTATACAGGCATCATTTTAAATAACTTTCAAACATCATTACTAAAAAAACAACAGAGAGCTAAATTCATTTCAAGACACTTTTTTAATAGTTTTTGAGCACAAGTGATCTTGATCAAACATTTATTTATTTGTTGTTACTTTATATAATTTAGAGATCAGTATTGTTGTATTTCCCCATATCTTAACCCTTTGGGGGATCCTTACAAGGTGACTTGAAGCTGCTTCAAGTAGCTTGAATTCCAATAAATTTAAAGCTATGGTAAAGATTTTGCCACTCTTTTTAAAGGTTAAAAAAAGTTCTGTAAGATGCTGCTTTTTCTTGAATTATTTTACAAGTAGAAAATCAATAAAACTGATGTCAGAAGTCTAACAAAAGAAGTAGGCCTTACATTCTTCATTTTGATTGGCTGTAACCATCAAGTTCAAAGAAAGCCACTTGTCCAAGCCACTTGTCAAAATGAAACTGCTAAGATTTCTTTTTTTTTTCATTTCAAAAGTGATAAATGAATGTTTAGACCATTTTAAATGTATTTTTGACGCATTTTTTGATATATTAATTATTTTGATAAAATATGCTAAAAATAAAATTATTTTTAAAAAATAGTTAAGACTTTAGCAAAAAATATTTACTTATCAATGCAATGTAAAATTCGGAAAGAAATCACTGACATCATCAAAACTTTTTGGTTGGTTAGTAACATTTGTTTTATTTTTTCCACTATCGAATATTTTTGTAATTATAAATAAAAATTTATTTTTGAAAAAACTTTTGTTCACTTTCTTAACCTGACAAAATATTAATTTACTTTTTACAAATGAAACTAAAGTGAATATAATATTAAAAGATGAATATATTTTGACAGTTGAGTTTGTGACTTATACAATTAAAAGTTTAGACTTTTACCTCACTCAGACAATAAAATAATTATTGCTCCAAAGGTTAACAGATAACATACATGAAGATATATGCACATTAATAACTCAACAATGTTATAAAATGTATGCATATTCAAATATTTATAATAAACAAGCATTTTTCCCCAAATATCTTTAGATATTTCTAACTTTCCCTTGCATTCTTTTTTAAAAACACATACATTGATAATTATATCAACAGTTCATTAAGCCATTCTTTATGTAATTCAAGCAATATGAAAATTATAAGATAAAGTATTAATTTTAAAATATAACATTTAAAAAAATTATTAAGCAAATGCAATGTAAATAATAAATAAAACTATTTATAATCTCAACAATTTGTCAAAATTATGTAAAAGTAATTTGCTTCTTTGACCATACATTCAACCAAATTATCATTACTAATTACTTGGTCAGAAAGCTAATTTCTGATAACCCATTTTTTTTTATTTAGCATAATAATAAAATAATTTAATCTATTTTAAGATTAAATTTTTTAAAATACACTATAGTAACAGGTTAGATTTTAATAAAACAATAATATTCTAAATACTAATGTTAGACAAATAAAAGATAATGAGGAAATTTTAAAGTTACAAAAAAGTTTCTCTTCCTGCTGTAAGTTGAATGCTTGTTAGAAAAACTTCTCTCATTGCCTAGTTGTGGACAGAAAGTTCTCAACAAAATTATACTTTTTCCCTCGGTGTCATTTAATGAAATGTATAAATATCAAAATAAAATCCAATAAAATCTAAGAAAAATATTAAGCATCCTGAAAAGACAAATATTTATTCCAGTCTTTTTCCTGAGCATCTATCTATTCAGGCATGCAATATCTTCATAAAGTAATAATTCAAAGATCCATTTATGTGAAAATAGTTCTTACATATATTTTCTTAATTCCAACTGTTGTATATAGTAGATATATCGTGATAAATATAACACATGTAATATTTGCATTTTCATCAGTCAAAACATTAGTAAAAATGTTGTACAATATAAAATTATTCATTTAGTATATTTTTCAGCAGACACATATTTTATAAACTAAAGGTAAATATTTCATTTTTTAAAATATTTAAGACTTTTATCCTTAGAACATATATATTTCAACTAGTGATTTATCAGGTAAAATGACAGCTATACCATCAAAGATGTTAATTAACTGAAATAATATCAATGTTTTAAACAGATGTACTATAGCTCATTTATTCCAGATAAAATCATTTCAAAGCATATGTAATATAGAGAGCATATCAATAACTCTAAGAAGTTCTTAAATGATAATTGTGGTAAGGGAAAATATTTAAAATCTTGGCCTGGGGATAAGAGCATTTCAGATAAATATGTAAATATAGTAAAAGATCCAGCTAAATTAGGTGGGAAATGGGCTTTATTAAACAATTGGAAAGTGTAGGAAATGATTGTAAATATGTAAATACAAAATTTTTTAAGAGAGATAAAATATGTATTTAATTATTATTTTTGGGGAAATATTGTCATTTTTTTTAGATGTATAATATGTAAAATTTATTTATTTATTTATAATGTATGGGTACATGTTTAAAAGGAAATGAAATATAATGTAAATAGTGTATAAAAGATGGATGAATATTGTTAATTGGTTATGTGAATTGTATAGTATAATATCTTGAGAAGGTCTCAATGGAGATGAAAGCCGGTTTGATAAATATTCAAATATAGTTATTAATAGTTGTTTATTTCAATCTTGTTTGATTGATTGTTTATTTATGTATTTGTGACAACTTTATGGACAAATAAATTATATTGGAGCTTGTTTGAACTATTGGTATGCTTTCTATATTACATATTTGTAAATACATGCTTATAAAAGCAATGTCATACTATATGTGACTTTCTTTATTGATTACTTCAAAGCATATAGTTTATTTATTGATTTTATCAATAACAAATCCTTTTAAAAGTAGAAAAAACCTTCAACAGTGAGTTTTCCAATTTTTCTTTCAATACATCATTCTCAAACATAAAAATCCATTTAGTTTAAACTTTAAAGATAAACTAAAATGTAAAATATGTCACTAGAATTCACATAACAAACAGTTACTCAATCATGTCATAAAGAAAAATATTTTTAGTCTAACTTATGATAATGATTTTTTAATAAAATGTTTGGTTTTTCTTTATTATCTTAAGCTTCCTTGACAAATTAGTTTCAGTAATTAAAATTAAATGTTCATACATACTTATCTTGTTATTTCTAAAAAAATTAAATTCCTTACATAAATCTCTGGTCTTGTTGTAGAATATTATTTGGTATTTGGTGTACATTATCCCAGTATTCACATGACTATTACACTATTCCATAAAGTTATTGTAGTTTTAAATTAAATGCCAAGCAGGATCCTCTGACATGGAACTTTTGGTTTTTCATTCTGTCATAATTAAAATAGTTATAACAATTATACTTTTCAAAGACTTTTAAAAGAAAATAATAATAATTCTAAAAAAATTACTACTGTCACAATAAAAAGTATTGATTATAAATTTCAAACTACTGTTACTTTTACTATTTCTTGTCCCACTTGTTCTTTGTATTATGTGTCTAGACTGAATTGAACCTCTATTTTTATATTAGTCTAATATAGTGATTTCATTGGTTAATTGTTTGTAAAAAGCTGCTAATTTACATAACTAAACCATTTTCATCTTTTAAAATTAAGCTTTTAAAACTATGAATAATTTTTTATTAAATATTATCAGACTTATTCAATACTTGAAATATTAAATATTTTTTATTTAAAAAAATAAATATCTTTATTAAAGCAATTTAAACATTTTAATGATCCTACAATTGATTTAAAACAAAATATTACATTAAAAAAATAGTAATAATTACTTTTAAACCATTATTTTTATCTCTATTTTTTTTGCTACATTTATAATGGTTGAAATTGTATTAACTAGCTAAAAATCAAAGTCTTATTTCCTTACTCTTGAAAGCTCACACATTAACACAATCACCTTTAAGTCATGTGATATTTTCAGAACATTCTAGACTAATATTAAATTAGCTATCATTTAAATAATATTTATTTAAAACAAAATAATTACTTTAAACATATATAAATATTTACTGCTATAATTAAACTATTATATTATCATAGCATCTTTTGAATATAATAAATAAAATTAATACTATCTTTTAAACAATATATTATATTATTTTAACTTATATTAAAATGACTAAACTATTTAAACATCATTATAGACTCCTACTTACAGAGTTTGAACTCTTACTACCTATGACATCATAATTACACATTTAAAAATCACCTAAATTTAATTTTTTTAAAAAATAGCTACATTTCAAACCCTACCTTATCTATCTGTACCAACTGTAAAGGTACGATATATATATATATATATATTGTAATGGTCAGTACTTAAAGGGAAGTGGTTCCATGTTCATCACGAGAATGTGAGCTTGAAATGTGATTGAAAGAATGATATTAATGTTATCTATTGCATTTTGGCAGTTATTTATAGTTTGGTTGGATAATCATTTTCTAACAGAAGTTAGGATAATGATTTATAATGAGTTTAAATCCTAATATTTTTTTAAAAATATATCCATTTGTCTTAAGCTCAGGTGAGGTATTTTATAAAATAATACAATAACATTAGATTTCAAAAGTATATAAAAAAGTTAATCCATTTCCTAGCCAGGATCTTGTCTTTTTCAGATTTTTTTCATGAATGTTTTCTTTTCATCCCAGAACCATTACATGTTAGTAATTATTTCTAGCATAGATCAGAAAGTCATGAACCTCTCTGATCTACATATTGATTGAAAATACCCATAAGAGAATATTAGTTTAACAAATATAACAATACATTTATTTATACAAGTCATATCCAATTTCATAATCAAATGATTATTCAATTATATTATACTTTGAATTAATATACAAAAAATTATTAACTTTCCAAAATATTACTTTTATTTTTATATCAGTTTCTCCAAAGATATTGGTTATTCTTAACATCTAAATTTCAAATGATCTTACCATTTTATGTTATACAGTCTGCATAATTTTTGTATTTAAATAATTTCTTTTTTGAAGTTTAATTATATGCTTTTCAATGGTTTTAAATAATCAAGCAAAATTAATTTGCTGTTATAATAATTATTTTTTGACTCTAATGTAAAACTATCAATGTTATAAACAAATCACATATACTCTTTTGGAATTTAACACACACATATATATATATGAGGTACCGCTAATGAATGTATGGGTTAAAACACATTTTCTGCATTACATATGTAATTATTTAATAATAAATGATCAAATTAATTTTAAAAGGTAAAGAAAAAATGAGAATAATAAAATATAAATTATAATATGTTTTTAAAGAGTTTTTTTTTTAAACATAAGCTTGTAAAAATAAATTATTGTGACACCTTTTCATTGAAAAATATAAAAAAAAGTGTTAATATTAAACAGCAGATAGGGGTGGGGTGGATTAATTCTAAGTAAAAGTGGAAACTAGCTCTCTTTTTTTATAAATTAAAAAAAGAAAGAGAAATTATTAAATGAATGTGAAAATGACATTAAACTAAAAATATATTTTGTAAAAAGAAAAACTTTTAAATTTGCAATTCATTAAAAATTACTGGACTGATAAAAATAAAGACAATTTCATTGGAACTAATTAAAGAAACAGAGGAAAAGACTATGGACCTTATCTTATTGAAGTATTAGATTATTTCAAGCAAGATATTAAGATAGAATGCAAAAATTAATTAATGAAATATAAAATTACAAAAAAGTAGATCGAAGGATGATCAAGAGAAACAATGAGAAAGAAAGATATAAAAGGCCAGATTGATGAGAAATATTCATTCATTGTTCATTATCATTACTATTGCTAGTCAGATTGTTTCAGATGCAGTAAAATTATCATTCAACATTGCTGTCTTATAAAAACTTTTAACGAAGTGAAGACAGAAAAATTCCATAAACATTCCAGCATGTGTATACATCTACCTATCTTCACTGAAGGCTGACCTAGTAGCATACAGTGCTAAACAACAATCTAAGTGTGCAACTAGCTTTGTCATCAGTACCATCATATATTCTCCACCTGAAACTCATGCCTACTTCATGATCTGTGAACTACTGATAGTCCTTATCTCTTTGTTCATTGCAAACTGGAATATCAATAAGAAGCTAAAACCATCAATGGAAAGAAAAGGACCAGTTGGTAATCAACAAATAAGAAAACAAACAAGGAATTGTATTCATGAAAGCGCACATGCTACATAAAATCCTAGGTAAATATCATTATTCTCACATTGTAAAGATTTACATATATATGTTAGTTAAAGAACTTTAATGAACTTTAATAGTTACAGCCAATGTAGTCTTTGGTGTTGCATTAATATATTCTTATTATATTATGTCATACATAGGTGTGTGTATATGTATTTTTTTATTATATCATATTATTATTATTATTATTATGTATGTGTATGAAATAAAATATTTATTTGCTTAATTGTTGTCTGATCAATTATCTCTCTTATAACTGTGTCACTAATAGGTTAAGTTATAATTAACTACAAGTGTTATGAAGTATGTCAGAGATTTATTCTCACAATTGAGAAATGGAGCTAGTTTGGGATATATAAAGTGTTATATTGTATACCTATAGTCTGGGAATGCTGATTATATAGCCTGTGTTTAGCTGGCACCTGAGGTTAACACACAAAACAAATAAGGTGCTCAGAGGGCAGGGGTTTGAATTTAACAGTCGAGAAATGCTATCACCTGGAAATGTAATCATAGGTTATACTTTGTATAGCCTTGGTCTGATTAAGATACCATGGTTGTTTCATCTATCTGTGGTATTATACTTCTCTGCTTGAAGGGCCAATCTGCTGCAGTAGTGGAAGTGCAGCCTGAGTTAAAATTGAGATGTAAAACTAGTGATCAGAGCAATTTTCTCTGACCCAGTTCAATATATATATATATATATATATATATATATATCCATCAATAAGAAAAACAGATATACAATCTCTGACCCAGTTCAATATATATATATATATATATATATATATATATCCATCAATAAGAAAATCAGATATACCTTCTGTGAATAAATATATATCATTTCATATTTCAATATAGCCAGTCCATCTTTTTTTGACTAGTTATTTTGGAATATGAACTCATATATTTATTTGCAGAGGGCATACCTGACTTTATTAATAATAGACTTTGACTCTCTTTTTGTGCTGTCATTAATGTTCTGCAAAAAAGTTAAAGTTTTATATGTTTTTAATATCAGCTGGAAAAAATTCTGTTACTGGAGAATATTTGTATGGTAAGTGGATGAGAAAAGACAGTTGGGGCACAGAGAGATAGATTTAATTAGATTTGGGAAGATCAAAAAAAATATTGTTAACATTTGAAAAGTGATTCGATATGTCCTTTTAAATATAAAAGATATATATATATATATGTGTGTGTGTGTGTGTAAAATAAATAAAATATCCGTTAATTAAAAAACAATATTGTAATTATAATATGAAATAATATTTTTAATGGTTTACAAACAATTACAAACAATCCTTAAATCTGCAGAAGTACTTTCAGTTACTTTCTAACCTGTCTCAACTGCCATTAAATTCAAAATCAAAAGGGAAGCAAACGTCTCAATTCAAATTCCACGAATCTCGTATTTTAATGTTAGAAGCTTGTCGATTTATTAAATGCATTTTATTCCTGTTTATAAAAATTGCCTCTTTAATTTTCTTTTACTGTGGTTTCTCTCTTCAAGAAGAATTTTCACATTTTCAAAATTAAATTTAAATTTATATTTACATGTTTTTTCGTGATCAAAGAAAACTGAAGGAGATATTAAATCACCATTATTTCTATTTTTTACACGCTTATATATATATATATATATATATTGTGTGTTTCTTGGAAGGAGGCTTTAAATCTATGCCATACACAAGGTTAGTTGGACATTAGAAGGTTTGCTATTAAAAATTATTAATCTTAAGTAAAATAGTGATTTATTTGAGAAAGTAACATTTAAGGCATAAGGTTAGGAGAGCCCATATTTATTGTTCACCATTTTAAAAAAAAAATTTTTTTTGTTTGTTTTTGTATAAAGAGATTTGAAGAGTAGTTGAAAAATCATAAATTTAAATATAGAGTAGGGGAATTGAATTCTATTCCACAATATATCTATGATGATCAGAAAGAAATTAAGCATGCTTTGGTATGTGATAAGGTTTTTTTGTTTGAAAAGCTTAAATAAGGATACAAAAAAAGTAAGAGATATATGGTTTTGTAGATCATGCATAAAGGTGATAAAAAGATGAAAAAAGGATTTCTAAGTATAGATAGTTTAAAGAAAAAGTCAGAAGAAATGGAGAAAGATGAACATGAGAAAGATAAAATGGAGTATAAAGAAAAAAGAAAAAAAGGTGGTGATATAGGTGTTATGTCACAAAATATTTAATAAAGTGTCAAAACATTTATGGTTTGAGATAAAGTTATGAAGACAAGAAATGGATGATGGTTATAGTTTATATGGCCACTGGAGAAAATGAAACTAGAATGGAGTAGAAGAGTGGCATATATGAATACCTAGTTGATGATATACAAAGTTTTAAAAAAATGGGGGGGGGGTAATGGTTATGGGGGATATAATGGGCATATTGAAGAAATTGATCATGTTGATAATAAGAATGAACAGTTTTTGAAAATTTTTTGTCAGAGAGTGAATTTGAACATTGAAAATTAATTAACTATTTATAAGAGGCAATTTACATGGTCTAGAAATAATATATTTCACACAATAGATTATGTATTACTTGAGAAAGAGGTAATGAAAATGTATGGAAAACTAAAGGATTTGATAATGAAGAGGGAGTATGTAATACTGATCATAATTTCTTTATAATAGAAATGGTTAGTAATGTGATGGGAAATAGTAATAAAAGTAGAAAAGATAGTGAAAAATGTGGATGGAGAATGAATGATAAGAATAAGTAAGAAGAATATAAAATAAAAGAAGAAATCATGGAATAGTTTGTTAGGGATGAACATAAGGACTGGGATGATGAAGTAGAAAATGTGGTAAATAGAGTTTTAGGTAAGAATATTCAGAAGAAGAAAAAGGAATAGAAGAGTGAGAATGAGTAGAAGTGTAAAAAAGAGGGAAAAAAGCATGTAGAGAATAAAAAATGGTGATAAAATGTTAATATTAAATGGGAAACTATTTTTAAAAAAGCTGGCTAAAATAAATAATTATATAAAGAAAATGGAATTAAATAGTAAATTATTGGAAGATATTAATAAAAGTGGAAGAGATAGCAATATAAAATTTTGGAAATACATTTAAAAAAAGAATATAGAGGAAAGAGAAATAGTATTACTAAATAATGAGGAAAAAGAGTGTGGCTCTAGAGAAGAATTAAAGACAATCTTAAATAAGTAGTAATGGATATAGAAAAGATGTTAAATGTGAATGACAGAGTGATAACAAACATAAAAGCACTGAATAATGGAAACATTAGTTTTATAAAAACTGAATTGAATGAGGCAGGGAAGAAATTGAAAAGTGGAAAGGCAAATGGTTTTGATGGATGGGAAGCAAAAATGGTGATGAATTTCAAAAATAGGGCAAAATTAAATCTATTATTATATTTTAATAAGATGACACAGAAGAAGACAAAATTTCCAAATAGCTGGATTAATACAAAAGTAAGGCTATTATTTAAAGAAAAGGGGATGCACCATAGAAAGTTGAACAATTATAGATCAATAGCAATAACATCAGAGTTATATAAAGTTTTTGCATATATGGTGGCTGCAAGGGTGGCAACGTGGATGGAAAAAAAATATATATATATTGCGAGAAAGGCAAGGAGATTTTAGATCAGATAGGTATATAGGAGATAGTTTATTTTAGATACACAACTTTTAGATATAAGTAGTAATACATGTAGACAGTTATATATGGTCTTTATTTTATAGAGAAGGCATATGATAGAGGAAATAGAAATAGATTACGGGTAAGTTTAGTAAATTTGGGAATGAATGGAGCTTTTGTGAATCTTATTAAGAGATAGTATGAAATTAATTACTCTACATATATCCTATGCCACCTATTTTGTTTTTTTTATATTTGAGAGAAATGGAGAGAGTAATAGAAAGACTAGGAAAAGGGGTAGAGATACCATTAATAGATGGCATGGGAGTGTATACATTATCAGCTATTTTATTTTCTGATGTCTTCTTGTACACAGAAAGTAGGGAAGATATGGAAGTTGTGCTAAAGTCATGTGTAAGGATGGATTAAGGAATTGGGGATTAAATTTAGTAAAAGAAAAATAAAAAGTAATGATGATAATTGCTGAGGAAAAAGAAGAACATTTATTGGGGAATACAAAGTTAAATGTGATGAATAGGTATAATTAATTCAGAATCATCTTAAGTATTCAGACAAATTGCTTGGGTGAATGGGGAAAAAAATGATAAATGAAGCAAAAAAAAGAAAGAGACTGATAAATAAATGAACAGTATTTTCAAATAATAAATATGAAAATACAAAAATTGTATAGTAGTGAGTGGCAGTAGCAGGGTTAACTTATGGTAATGATGTGTTATTTGTAGTAAAGGGGTATTAGATTACTTTGAATAAGTATAAAGATGTGTCAACAGCAAAGGAGGCAATTCAAGAAGAAATGCAATGATCAAGTTTTTATATGAGAGATGCATAAAGCAAATTGAAAATGTTTAGTAGATTTCAATTTATGGATAATAAGAAAATAGCCAAACTAGTATTTAATTGAGTTACAAATAAAGGGCAGGCAACAAGATGGGTGAGAAATATAGTATGGTATGCAGAATATTTGGATAAAGGCTTTATGACAGTATGCTTGTACAAAAGATGGGATGATTGTGTTAGGATAATTATTAAGTATTATAGTGGTAAAGAATGGAATATAAGAATAGGTGCATTAATAAAAAATAAAATATGGAGAGATGGAGAACAATTATAGAGAATAAAAAGAATTTAAATATATAGAAGTAAATAGAATATTGGATGTGAGTTAATTTATGATAATAGTGAGGAAAGTAGTTTACTGTTTAAAGCTCAAACAGGTTCATTATCAACAAGAGAATATGTACATAAATGAAAAAAAATGTTTGATTTATTTTGCAAGTTATGTAAGGAAGGCATAAAAAATATTAGGCATCTGCTAATTGAATATAAATGCTTACAAGCAGAAAGAGTGCAAATAAAGAAGTTGTGGGAGAATACATATAAAGAAAGTAATTATACAGAAAGTGGGGTACTTGGGTTTTATGCTGAATTTGGAAAAATATAAAGGGTGTCTAGATATAAAAGCCATAGAGTGGACAATGATGATGATGTAGAAATAAAATGGAGCAGTATAGAGAAGAATATGGGAAAAAAACATAAAGTTGTGAATGGAAAGGGAAGATAAGGTGGCTAACAGATTTCTCTGGGTATAGTGGCTGAAAGATTTCTGACTCTGATAAAGGATAAGCCATATTGCATCACATCACATAGAGGCTATTTAATATGTGAATTTTTAATTCCGTATAGCATTATGCACTGGGATTATTTCCGTATATATATATATATTGTAATGGAACGTATATAGGCAAATTTTTAAAATATAAATATCGACTTATCGATATTTACAATATATATATATATGAGAAGGTTGGCACTCAGGTGAGCTTTGAGGGTTCCATCTTCAGATTTTCAATGAAATGGATGGCTGAAGAGTTCTGGGGTGGAATAGTGTAAAGACTGTCCATTAAAGGATGAAGATTGGCTATCTTAATATAAGCTGAACTTTGATTGTATATATGTGTGGAGATGATAATCTGGAGCAACTGACAAGTGCTGCTTTAGCATGAAATACATATATTGGTGATTATTTATCTTTTCAACATGTGTGTGATCAAGTCTATCAGCGGCATGAGTTAGCACGGATAGTTGAGGGTTGTGTGAAAGTCTGAATTCAAACCCCCTACATATTACATATATATGTGCAGGTATGAAAAAGCCTTTACTGTAGAAAAAAAAATCATATAAATTGAAAAAACATATAAAGACTAACTAAATAAAATATATACAAAAAATAACAAAATTACTTATTTGTAAAACTGCTTTTGTTATATTTCAACCAGATAATTTGTTTTCATTAGAAAGAAATACAATGACACTGGTCAAACAAGTCATACGCAGCATATTTGAAAAAAAAAAAAAAAATCTACTGGACTGTATAAATAAACAAATGTGTATTTGTATATACAAAAATTATTCAGTACCTATATTAAAATTTGAATAAAATTAAAATGAAATACTTATACATATTAATTAAATATTATAGGTAGAATACGTAAAACAAATATATATTAATAATATTTAAGTGTTAATTTTTAAATGACATGTATATATCTATAGATATTTATAGACATTTCTGTGTAGTCAGCAAAGAAACGTATTTCAGACATATTGTCCATTAAGTAAAAGTTAGTGAAACGTAAAATCAACTAAATGCTTTATAAAATTGGATTTTATGTATTAGGCTAATATTTTGCAAACGTATATATATAATCTTAATATACAATTTTAATTTTTAGTTTAAAAAGAGTGATTTTTTTTTTTTACTTTAAAGTTTTTTTTTTTTTTTTTACGATCGATAACTTTTAATCCATATGTTAAAAGAAAGATAAATGTTTTCTTGCAATTTAAATAAAGTAATTTAGAATGTAAAGATTAATATCCTATTGATTAAACTTAAAATTAATTATGAGATGTATTTAATTTAATTAATTTCTATATCGGTTAATTAAAGTCTAAAAATTTGTAATCGAACTTTATCATATCCATTGTTTTACACCACAGTTTCAAGAAAAAAACTGATTAATTGGATACAATATTTATAATCTTATTTTGTAACTAACTTTAATGTATATATTATTTTTTATTATAATTTTTTTATTAGGTTTTAAAAGGAAAATATTTTTTATTATGATATCAAAAATGGAAACAAGTTTAATCCATTCTGTTGCTATTTTGCATATTTAAATAAATCATACGATCTACATCTTTATTATTAGATTGATTCTAAGAAAGTCCATATAAATTTTGTGAGGATTAACAGAAATTAATATTCTTTGAAATGAAATTTACTATAAATAGTCCTTTTACAGAAGTCAATTATTAGTGTGCAACTCGTTCTTCAGAAAGTAATCTGAAAACTACATTCATTGAGTCTATAATTCTCTTTAAAAAAATCAGAAAAGTCAAGCGTTGGTGGTCGAGTGGTCAGCACAGCTGGCTTACAAGCAGTTGTCCCGGGTTTGCGGGTTCGCTTCCCGGTCGATGCTTTGACACATGAAAAAAAATCAGAGAACTTCCAAATGTAAGACTAGTCTGTTTTATATTTTATCCTAGACAAAGAGTCAACATCAAGTAAAATTGCTTTGGAAAGCAATTAAATATAAGCTAATTACTACCTATTTAAGTACTGATTATGACAAATTTGTGAAAATCTTAATTATGTCTTAAATACTACTGTATTGTCTATATCAGGCTTCTTAAACTTTTTTCATTCATAACCCCTTTTTATCATCGGGATTTTTTCGCGATCTCAAATATTATATATAAAATAGATATAGAAATAAATATTCCCATAAATGATTTATTTCTTTGGTAAACAATATACATATAAAAATATGTAGTTTTAGGATTTGTTTTAAGTATAAAAAAATAATGAAAGAAAATCACGTTTTAACGAGACGAATGTGCTTGTTTTTTGCTGCCTAACAAATTAAATCTTGGTGAAATATTTGATACTGCTGGATGTAAAGCGTCTTCAACTTTTTTCAGCATTGAACGATATTCGGATTTAATATATATCAAAGCCTAAAAAGTCATTTCACGTGGTGCTGAATGGGAGAAGAATATTTAATGCCATTTCAGATATAATGGGAAATTCAGTCATAGTTCGATCCAGAATTCAGTCAAGGATTTTTGTGGAAAGTCAAGTTTTAAGTTAGTATCACTGGATAGCTCAGCAAATTCCTCTTGGGCTTTATATAGCAGGTGATTAATGTCGTTAATGTTAATCAAAAATGATGTTTGAATCCAAGATAATTTTTTTAAATCTAAATTCCATATAAAGTATTTGTGAAACTGTGTTTCTAGGGTTTTTAAGTGATCCATAATAATTTTTGCAATTAAAGTTTTACAATTATTTTTATTTTTCAATTATAAAATTGTCAGTAGTCTACAACATTTCCAATGACTCATTTTCCACCATATTCCTCAATTTTATCATTTAAAGTAAAAATATTGCTATTTTTTTACCAGAAGAGACAAGTTAACCTCGTTTAGCTTCTCAAAAATAGCAGACAAATAGCACAGCTTTGATAGTCATATGTCACTTCGAAAAAGAGCAACAAGATCAGATGTTTGTTCAGTTAAAAATACAATAATTTATTGTTTTAATAAAAATAATATTCTTAAACTTGACCTTCCTGCTATCCATTTTACTTCTGCATGTAATAATATTTTTTTGTATTCTGAGTCCATGTCTTTACAATGATTGAAAAGTAAATGCACACGGGTTAAAGTTTATCATTTGACAGTATGGTGAAGCACAATTCCATTGCTATTTTTTTGCTGCAAGGGCCTCTCAATGGATCAGGTAGTGTGTAAAAGTTACATGATTATTACCAGAAGCTTTAACAAATAATTTAAAACCAATATTTTCACCAGTCACTACTTTTGTACCATCTGTGCATACTCCAAAGCAATTTTCCATTCTAAACCTTCTGTTTTAAAAAAAAAAAAAGTCTACTTTATTGTATATGTCTTCTCCTCTTGTATGTTCTTCCAAAGAACGATAAAATAACACTTCTTCCTCAATGTTTTCTTTATAAATGTATCTGACAATACTAATAATAGAGCTATTTTTAAACTATCAGTTGTTTTGTCCAACTGAATTGTAAATATTGGGCTTTCTTTAAGACTAATAATAAGTTTCTCAAATTGTACATTGCTAATTTCAAAAATTCTATTAGTGGCAGTGTCACTTGACAAAAGAATTTTCCAAATTTTATCACCATATTTACTTCCATGAAGTATTTCTACCATTTTAATAGCAGCAGGTAATATAAGATCTTCTCCAATGGTATATGGTTTTTTTTATTTTTAGCAATCATATATGAAAGTTCATATGGTGTGAGTAAATATTTTTCATTAACAGATATAAATTTCTCAAAATATTGTTTTTCTTTATTTGAAGTGTTTTAACAGTCATTCGAAATATTTTTTTGGTTTATAGACATATGAAGGATCCTTGGATTCAAAATGCCTTTTTAATTTTGATGGCTTTATACTTTCCATAGACAAAACATTATTGCAAATTAAACAAAGATGTTATTCATTACCATCACAGTTGTTTAAAGTAAAGCCTAATTGAAGAAATGTCTCATATTTTCTTTTTCACATCTTAGATGCCTCTTTCTGATTATGAGATTCTGTTTGAAAAGACTTTGTAGCACTGCCATCTGCATCATTACCTTTGGTACTTAAGTTTCACCACTTATCCATGGGTAAAAAGTATTTTTATCTTAAATTATAAATAAAATAACAATACTTATTAGTTAGCAGAGACACCAAGTGACAGTCATATTTTTTGTTTAGTTATATGAAGCATATTTACTCCAGTGTGTTCTATTTGTTAATATACCTGTTTGTTTTATTTTTTAATATGTAAAAATATCAATAACTCAATTATAAATTTCTTGTTAAGTTAAAAAAAATAGGAATATGCTTTTACTTGTTAATAAATAAATGATAATAAGTTTCAAATAAAAAATAATTATAATAACTAATAGAATGATAAATTTTGAATAAAAAAGTGAGAAAAAGAATATACAAGCATTTTTATATATAAAAATTATATAATCATAATGTTTATTCAAATAAATACTAACCTTAGTTGAGTAAAACAGTAACATACAATATTACATTGTTCTTGCGATGTGGACACTTGTTGAAATGAAACTGAAACAAATAACTTGACGGAAAATGCATTATGTAATTATAGTGGTGCCAGCCTTATTTTTACCGCTGCAGCATATATTTTGATTTTGAAATAATTTATTTACTGAAATTGCAATGATCTAACAGATATAAGAAATTTAAAAAAGATGCAAAAGTTATATTAAATTATGGTTAAAATATCTTTCCTAAATAATTTTAAATTTCTTAAATCTTTTCAAGACCCGACTCCTCCATTTTTATTTGAAAGACCCTACTGAGAACTTCATGTATACTTGCAACATTTTACTTTTATAATTAAATCTTTTTCTATATATCATATATTGAGAATCTTTATATTATTTATTATAAATGTAAACTTTCACATAATAGACATGGAAAAAGTTACTATTTTAATTTTGCAAAATAGAAAAATAAATTCCTTAACAAATTTCTTAATTATAAAAGTGGGATCTTGTGTAGTAGACTTAATTTTTTCTATTCAGAAACTTAGTAGAATGAAATATTTCTTATTTAAATTTTATTTTTAAAATTCAAAAGAAATATATGAAAGAGAGAACATATCTTAAAGCTAATAATTACATTTATTATTATTAAATTGTTGTTTAAAAATTTCTTTACCACTATTGAAATAAAAGCCATTCTTATTAGTTAGTAAAATTACTTCTGTTTTGCTGTAAAATTACTGTTTACAATGTGTCATTGTAAAAATAAATATTTTCAAATGATATCTAATTGTAGTAATGTAGGATTTTATTTTAAAATAAGCATTTTACAAAAATATAGCATAAATAGCCATAAAGAAATTACTAAAAATTACAATTTTCTTTTCATAATGACAAATTTAAAACATTGCTCTAAGAACAAAAATCCACCAATCAGAAATTCTCATTCCTAATGGCTTTTTAATATATATAATATATATATTCTAATTTTCTAAAGTTCCATATAATGCTGACATCTTCACATATTTTTAAATAATAATTTTAAAAGAATATCTACAAGAAAAAACCATGAAAAGTAATCTGCCATTATAGGTAACTGCAAAGGAATGAAGAAAAAATATGACAATTACAGTGTCATTGTAATTCCCAAAACAATAAAAAATAAATGACATTGCAGCTACCATGTCTGAAAAGATTTTATATAGAATAGATATATGAAATTCAAAATTGTTATCAGTGATATATGAGATCATAATTATACCATCTTTAATTCAAAATACTGAAGTCTAGAGTTTGATTCTACTGGCACTCTTTGGAAGAGGACTTTATCCACATCAATTTCATTTTACATCAATAATTTTAATATATAGATAAAGTTGAAAATATTTACTGTCCATTACATTTATAAAAATCAAACAAATCTGTCTAAAATATTTTACTTTATCTATCTATTTTTATCTATCTATCTATCTATCTATCTATCTATCTATCTATCTATCTATCTATCTATCTATCTATCTATCTATCTATCTATCTATCTATCTATCTATCTATCTATCTATCTATCTATCTGTCTGTCTGTCTGTCTGTCTGTCTGTCTGTCTGTCTGTCTGTCTGTCTGTCTTTCTGTCTGTCTGTCTGTCTATCTATCTATCTATCTATCTATCTATCTATCTATCTATCTATCTATCTATCTATCTATCTATCTATCTATCTATCTATCTATCTATCTATCTATCTATCTATCTATCTATCTATCTATCTATCTATCTATCTATCTATCTATCTATCTATCTATCTATCTATCTATCTATCTATCTATCTGTCTGTCTGTCTGTCTGTCTGTCTGATTGTCCATCTATCTTTCTATTTGGGCTTATCTATCTATCTATCTATCTATCTATCTATCTATCTATCTATCTATCTATCTATCTATCTATCTATCTATCTATCTATCTATCTATCTATCTATCTATCTATCTATCTATCTATCTATCTATCTATCTATCTATCTATCTATCTATCTATCTATCTATCTATCTATCTATCTATCTATCTATCTATCTATCTATCTATCTATCTATCTATCTATCTATCTATCTATCTATCTATCTATCTATCTATCTATCTATCTATCTATCTATCTATCTATCTATCTATCTATCTATCTATCTATCTATCTATCTATCTATCTATCTATCTATCTATATCTGTCTATTTATATCATATCTATTAATTTATATTATTTATTAAAGCAAACTGCAACATAATGATTATATGTGATCTAATATTTGACAGATGTCAGTACCAATCACTATGCATAAAACATTTATTTTTCAGTTACCATACTAGGTAAAAAAATTGATAATTTATTCTGAACACTGATTAGACCTGACATCTCTTCATATTTGCTTACACATTACACACTCCTATATATATATATATATATATATATATATATATATATATATATATATATATGTGTGTGTGTGTGTGTGTGTGTTTGTGAATGGGTGTGTAATAAATAGAAATAATTTGGAAAATTAATGTTATGTTTAAAGTAGACTGTCCAGAAAATGGTTATTAGGCAACCTATAATTTTAAAATAGCTAAATACATGTTAAGCACATGATAATAGCTAGGCCTGATTTTTTACTAAAAAGCTTTAAAGGTGAATCCAAGATGAATACATTTATTTCAGAATATTGAATCCTATTAGAATTTTTCCAATTCTGACAACTATTTTTGTAGGTTGGAGACTTAGAAAAATAACTTCTTCTTTGAAGTCTTTCTAGTAACCAATCATGTTCTCATATATATATATATATATATATATATATATATATATATATATATATATATATATATACATATACATATTATTACTAGATGAAGCTTACCAATAGCTCTAATCAAGCTTTATTTCATCAGTGCTGAAAGAGAAAGAATTCAAAATCTCTATTGAAAAGTCCCTATGTCCAGACCAATTGGTTTCAAGCTTATGGTTCGCCTCAGTGAAGTTCTGGAACTCTAGAAACTAGATCTAAAATACTAACTGAAAAGTCAGCACTTATAAAACATGTTTTTATCAATTTGAAAGCCTGAACTTTTCAGATATGTAAATGTCTTCAAATCCAGTCTTACAAAACAGATAGCTATATGGATCTGAATTCAGCTCAGTTTCACCATATAGTAATAGCCTCTGCAATATAGAATCACAAAAGCCTTCAAAGGTACACTTATAATAATTAATAAAACAAGTCATAAATTTTGTAACTTGCTTTTAAGGTTGCATTTAATGATCACTAAATGGAGTTTACCAATGGCTCTAATCAAGCTTTATTTTATTAGTGCCAAAATAGATGCTATATTGCAGAGGATATTACAATATGGTGAAACAGCTGAATTCAGACCCATATAGCTATCTGGTTTGCAAGGCTGGATTTGAAGACCTTTACATGTCTGAAAAGTACTGACTTTTGACTTAGTATCTTAGATCTAATTTCTAGAGTCCCAGCACTCCACTGAGGTGAGCCATAAGCTCAAAGCCAATTGGTTTGGAGATAGGGACTTTCTGATGGAAATTTTGGATACTTTCTCTTTTGGCACTTATAAAATAAAGCTTGATTAGAGCTATTGGTAAGCTCCATCTAGTGATCATTGAATGCAAGCTTAAAAGCAAGTTCCAAAATTTATGACTTGTTTTATTCTCTCTCTCTCTCTCTCTCTATATATATATATATATATATATATATATTCATGAATGATGAAACGAGGATCAATTATGTTGCTACTATTTAATTTGTGTTTAAACCAATAATTAATCATAAATGAACTGTATGTAAATTATCAGTTCTAAAATGTGATTAACATGTGATACTTGAAATTCATGATTACACCATAATCTCTTACAAAAATTATCATGAATTGAGAATGAAACAATCTAGCTTCAAATATAGAGCATCCAATATGTAAGTATGATAAATCACATGTGATGGCAAATTTGGAAATTGCAATATTGTAGCAAATATTATCACAATAATCACAATTAATTTTTTTAAATGACATCAGTAATGAACTGTATATATAATTATTCTATTTATATATTTTTTCTTCAATCTGGAAACATTATTAAATAGTAACATTGCTTTATAAAATGATTCAATGCATCAATCCATAGAAATACATATCCTGCAGTCATATTTATCTTTTTTCTCAGTCTATGAAGTAAATGCACTTACAAATAAAATTGTCTAATTTTATAATACTAATTTAACAGTAATTTATTGAAATTCTTTTGCACATAAATTAATAAAAACTGAGGGACTAATAAATTTTTGGTTGATATGGTTTTGTCAATTTATAAACTGCAATTTGATGGTTAAGTCTGTTAAACATAGATTTACCATCTCCCAATCTAAAGTTAAATTATCTGAAAAAATCAGGCTTATATCTACTCTTGAACAATCATAATTAAAGGCATGAATTAGAGTTAACTGTTTCACATATAAATTCATCAATATCTTTATGCAAATAAAGCCAGCCCTTGTCATGCAATTGATATATGCAATATAAAATATGAAATTGTCAATAGAGGCATGAAGATCTAGTAATTTATGTTTCTACATCATGTGAAAAAGGAAAGATTGTTTGTAATGTACTTATTAATAAAGAGACTAGCTTGGAAAGGCTACAGTGGTAGAAGGTTATAAAATAATGGAGTTTGAGATGAAAGCTTCACTGAAAAAAACTGAGAAATTTGGAAAATATTACTCTTGCAATTATTACTTACTCTTTCATGAGGTGTATCAGAAGCTAATCTTTAACTAAATAGAGAGTAGTGTATGAAAAAAATATTATATAGTTAACACAGAAATAAATATCCTAGTGCTTAATTTAGTACCTGAATTCAACCTGGCAACCAAAGGTTGTTTGCAATATTTGTACATAACGAGAGAAAGTAGTCTGGAATTTTTACAAGATTGAGTAGTTGTTACATATATGTTACAATAAATATTTTCATGGGCTACAGATATAAATAATATATTATTTGGAGTTGCCCAGACAAAATGTTGATATTTATTTGTACTACAATAAATTATACACTGATGAATCCTGGATTATATATATATATATATATATATATTTACATTTTGATACTAACTACTATGTAAAAAATACTAAAACATAGTTTAAAAATAAATTTAGTAATATTTATTGTACCAAGTATACTTTCAACATTTTCACATCATATTCATGGTTAGTCTGTTAAGAACATTAATTCTTTGCTAGTCAGAATGCTATTTGATTTTTGGTTCATTATATATTTATTTTGTGTCAAAGCAAGGCAAATCTTAGAACTAGGATGACTCAACGGTCATTAATATATATATATATATATTGTAACAAACGGGTTCGAATACACGCGTATGTGATATATTACTAATTGCTAGTGTTAATGTGGAGTGACTATGTATAAACAAAAAAAAATATATATATGTAAATGGTCATTCGAACCCTGTTACAAGGAGTGTGAAAGTTATGTGTGTAGGTATATGTAAATATAGTGTATGTGCGAGTGTACAATATAAGTATGTAGTATCGGTGATGGTTACAATCAATTATATATGTAGAGCTGTATAAAGTGTAATTGATTATTCGTATATATTTTATCCGTAAGTTTTTTTTTTTTGAGTTTTAATAATATTGTCGGTAACACGTGTTTTCTTTTGTTGAGTAATCTCTTGAACATATGAGGACCGAAATAGAAATGAATTAATTGCTGTAGGCAGTTTAGTTAATAACTGGCGTCGGGAAGTCTGAAAACTGGTCAGGTGGGTATTTTTTGAAGAACAATGGAAGAACTGGTCAGTGGCGTATGGATACACAGAGAGAATTTTGAAAAGTTAAAAGTGAAAACAAAAGAACTTTTTGTTGTGCTCGAAAGGAGATATAAAAAAGGGAAAAAAGAGAGACGCGGCTTGAACTCCAGATTAGGAGGACGTGTAAAATATTTCTTAAGAAGTTTTAATATTTTTTTTTTACCCAAAATGTCGGGGTAATTCTATAGTGCGGGTTTCGTTAATCGGCCCAGTGGACACTCGTCGTGAAACTCACCTGAAGCGGACTTACGAACTGCGTTAATAAAATAAAGAAATTTTGTTTCATCAAAGAAATGGTGACGAAAGATCTTTGAAAATTTGGACCTTTTCGCAAAGCGAGTGAATCAACTACTCCACCTCTGGGATATGCTATTCGATATACCCTATTGGAACTATTTGCCATCCGTTATATCTACCAGACCAGTTTTCTTGGCAAGGTATAAATGCGGACTTGTCTTTGATCGCGTGAACTAAGGTAAAGTGACGTGGCACAAAATATGTGTTCAGTGAATGTATCTTAATAAAGAAACTAGTGTTACCTCAATATTAATTACTATATTAAGTCTCTTTTAAAATTAAATAAATGACAACATTAAATAAACAGCTCTGATATATATATTTGCACTATTTTGATGCGTGTATGAATTATATATATGTGTGTGGATCAGAATAAATGGGCTGTGCGCTTGAATATTGATATTTATATGCGTGTATAAATGGGATTTATTGGTAATGGGTATGGTCGTGAATAGGATAAACCCCGATAAGATCCGGGTTAGATTAATGGATTTTATCCAATAAACTATCGCATATAATAATAGACATGTAAGACGTAGTTAGTTTTGTTTTAGCTTTGTTCTCTAGTTAGACTATCGTCCCCAAACCCTGAGATTGAGCTGGTTCGGTGCGCTACCATAACAGATATACATACCAGAACCCTTATTTACGTTTTCGATGAGATAATTCTTATCTACGGGTAAGATTGGCGCGTGAGATGGGATCAAACCATGCTCACAAATATCTTTATTCGAAGCTTTGGGTTAAAGCCAACAATGGCGGTTTATATTATATCGGTGGGTGTTATAATATATATATATATAAAGATTAAGTTCAAAGTCATTAATTCTCTTTCATAATCATAAAAGAGAGATTTGCCCAAGTTATGAAGAATAAAACAATTGCAATTGTAAAATTAAAAAGGTGTAGTTTATTACACAAAATTAATATGCAATGAGACAAAAATCAAATATATTCAAATCAGCAAAAAATTAATGTTTTCAGCAGACTAATCATGAATACGATGCAAAAGCATAGAAATTATACTTGGTACAATAAATGTTAAGAATTTTATATATATTTATTTTAGTATTTTTTACATTATAAAATATATATGTAGAGAGAGAAAGAGAATGAGAGAGATTAAATCAAAGATGCTATGATAAAACGTAAAAAAAATGTATATCTATATATTAAACATTTACTGATGTTTCGATCAAAAATGGAAAATCATTATATTGAATACAAAAACTATTTTTATATAATTTTATTATTATTATTGTATACATTTTCTATTTGTTCAAAAATTTAATATTGACAAATATTTGTAAATAAAAAAATTTTCATTACTGCAAAATTTTTTAGCATTTTGCTGCAGCTAAATCTTATTAGATAGAAACTATTAATTGTATTTTAATATTTCAGAAATAATTTCAGATTTTTATTATTACATTTTTAATTATTATGTAAAATAAATGTTTTCAGACCCATGTTTATTCTCAGGAATAATTTAAAAAATCAATGTTATTATTATTATTATTTTTTGATAAAAAAAAACAAAAACAACATAAATATTTGAAAAGGAATTATTAATTTTTTTAACAATGTTTTTATATAATTTCATCATCCTCATCATTATTATTTTATTTAATCATTCATGGAAAAATTTACTTACACAATTGTATTTCAAAAATATTAATAAGGGTTCCACATGTACAAGGAATACGAAGTTATTTAGTATTGATAAATATAAATGTGAAACTTTAAATTTGGCAGCATTATATAGATTATAAAGTTTTTATAATATATTTTTTAATGACATTGATATATTTTTGTAGACCTAAAGACATTTGTTGTAGAAAACAATTTATCAAATATTTCAGTAGTATGTATTTCTTTAAATGGTTTTACTAACTGTTGAAATATTAATAAATTATTATTATTATTATTATTATTATTATTATTATTATTATTATTATTATTATTATTATTATTATTATTATTATTATTATTAATACAATTAAACAGCCATTCAAGCTATTACGCAGGCGCTTTTTCTGAGTGTAAATAATAAAATGAATAAATTCCACCCCCAACACAAGATATAGTATTTAGGAAAGAATAAAATGAATCACTTATTCAATCCGACCCAAATGTATATATATGGGAAAATCTTAAGTATGTTTAAGCTTCATTTGAGAGTGACGTTCAGTAAATTCTAGGTAATTTCGTCGACGTCATTTACTCGGATGTCATAGACAGTTGTTTAAAGTGAGTGATCTATTCTCACACTTTCACTTCCAATACTTAAGATTTACCCATATATATACATTTGGGTCGGATTGAATAAGTGGATTCATTTTATTCTTTCCTAAATACTATATCTTGTGTTGGGAGTGGAATTTATTCATTTATTATTTACACTCAGAAAAAGCGCTTGCGTAATACCTTGAATGGCTGTGTTTAATTGTATTAAAAATTATTAAGCAGAGCGCTATATAAATAAATGTTTATTTACATATTATTATTATTATTATTATTATTATTATTATTATTATTATTATTATTATTATTATTATTATTATTATTATTATTATTATTATTATTATTATTATTATTATTATTATTATTATTATTATTATTATTATTATTATTATTATTATTATTATTATTATTATTATTATTATTATTATTATGTTTCAAAAGGCCTTTATTATCTCAAAAGAATTATAAATTTGCATTTACATAGTTCGTCTACATATAATATCCTGGAATGTTCATTATCATTTGAATGCCATTAGCAAATCAATCACTTATAACAGAAAGGAAAAAAATGTTGATAAATTATCCTTGTTGCTAATTTGACATGCATATCTTTCTAAGTTTCTTTATAATGTTTAATTTCCTCAATTCACTATAACATAGATCTAATCTTAAGTAATGACCAGGTTGCTGCATAAATGTCAGGTCTGGCCAGTGTCTTATCCCTTTTCTGTATCATTGCAAGTTTATTTGAAAAAGTAGCTGGATGCCTCCTGGAATTGTTACCAATTAGGAAAGTGCATCTAGTACACCAGTATGCATATAGCACAAAGGTTGCTGCCCAGACACTTGGTGTTAATTCCTCTCTAAATGCAGAAATTAATTGATGCATTGTTACATTAGACTTCCTGTAATTGCTAGTTATGAGATTTCTTATCTGCCTAAGTCCCTCACAGTGATATAGCAGATGTGATAGGGTTTCCTCAGCTCCATGGCATAACCCACAAAAGGGATCAATTGACATATTCAGTCTTTTATGGCAAAGAAAATATGTGGTAGGTAATGCAGATAGATTAAGTTTTATTAGAAAATTGAAAAACTTTGGTTCTAAGGCCCATCGTTTATACCTTTTAACCAGATGTTTATTATTAATTCCCAGTATTGGTTCTAAAGCAATTGTGTTATTATTTTCATGTATTAGTTCATAAATTTCCCAGTATTTATACTTATTAATAAATTTCTCTGGGATTTTTGATTCTGTTTTACAAAGATATATTAATTGTTCAAAATATGATAATTTTTTGGTGGAGATTTATCAATTGGAATGACCTCTATGAGCTGCTTAATTTTTGGAAATTGTTTAACAATATCAATTATATTGTTCCTCAATCTCTGTTTGTCAAAAATAAAAATATCATGTAACCCCAACTATTTTTATTCAATGGCTGATATAGTTTTGCCATTGATATTGCCATGACTTTCCTTAACCATAGTAGCTGATTGCAAATGGTCTTAATTTTGGAGATAAAAGCTTTTGAGAAAGCAACCACCGGTATAAAGTAATCTATCTTAGTCATCATAAAACTATTAATTAATTGAATCTTAGAATATAATGACATATAGGTATTGGCTAGAGAGTCTGCTATTTTCTGTATTTCATTTTTCAATTTGTTCTGCAAATGACATCTCATTCCAGTAATCCCTAGATGGAATGGAAATCCAAGGAATGAGTCTGGCTTTGCCTGGAAAATGGATGTACATGGCTCTCACATGAATATTGTCCATGCTGCTGTTTTTTCTGGATTGAAACTTAGTTTAAATTCCTTTGAGTATTCTTCTAAAATTATCTGTATTTTTGGTATCTGCCTTTTTGATTTCAGAAAAACTGTAATATCATCCATGTATGCAATGCAGGTCAATTTTTGACCTGTTCCTGGGATCTCCATTCCCTCAATTTCCTGTTGTAATCGGACAAGAAGGGGATTTATATATAAAATAAATAAGATGGCACTAAGTGGGGACCCTTGTGAAAGTGATTTAGTTGGTGTGAAAGCTGGTGAATTTCTGCCATTTAGAGTAATGTGAAGATCACGATTTAAGAGTAAATTTGTTATAACATATATATTCTAACCATACTCTCGTGCATCTTCACTTCCAGATAATATATGATATGAAATAAAACAGGTTCTATCTCAGTTAATAATTAATAACTAAAATATTCAGCATTAAAATTAAAATATTTCACTAGCTCAAATTTAAAATACGAATAAGGTTCAGTTTATAAAAATAAATTAAATAAATATTTAATATTTTCATGAGACTTGAAGTGAAAATACAGGTGACAAGATAGATTACATTGAGCAAATATCCCACAGGATACCACCTTAATGGCATAAGAACACTATCCCCCCTTATCACTATTTCAAATAACAAACTCATAGTATTTTTACGACTTTAATAACTTCTACTCACTAAGATTAAACTAATAATTAAATCTTAATCTTCTATTTAATAATCTAGCTCAATAAAATAATCTCAGGTACATAAAGTTTATTCTAAGTTAAGTTAATAAATAGATAGTAAAATATGAGAAGGGATTTTATGTCATAATCTACTACACTGAAACTAATAATAATAAATAACAGTAATCATATTCTTCATTGTTTAACTAATTCAGTATATCTTTTCTTTTTACTATAATTTTATTACCATAATAAAATAATGAAATAATATAATATGATCTTATATCTTCATGTAATGATATAATAAATACATGGTAGCATTTTAATAATCTGACAATCAAAATATGTGTGGCAACTAATAGCATATAATTTAATATAATATTGTGATAACTGATTTATAACCAATAAAATAATGTAAGATTATGATTATTTAATTATAATGAATACCAATAAAATATTTAAAATTCTTAAATAATTCTCTATTTATCTTTTTGTGCAAAATTATATATTTGTTTCAATTATTATGCATATATCGTGATTTCATGCAGTGATGTGGAGAAATAAATAACTCGGACACAAAATTTTTTGAAATAACAAAATTTAACAAAGTTTATTACTAACAACAAATAAATAAACAATTTCTTTACACTATTTACAGTGGATATCCTTAACCTTTTTACTTTACAGTTTGAACTACCGGGTTATAAAAAAAATAATTTATATTTCAATTATATCTTTATTTAGATTTAGGACAAAATTAAAAAAAATGTTACTATTTGGTTTCTCATTATGGTTAACTTATTACAAATATATTTATCTACTTTATTAGCAACAGCATTTTATCCTTAATATTATTAAACTATCTTATTTTTAAAAATTTATACTTAGAAAACATTCTATAGAAAACAAAATTTTATAATGAGTATGGATTTCTCAAAATATTAAAAAAATTTCATCTTGCAAAGTCAAAGATGTTACACAAAATATTATCCAAAATTCAGTACTAGATTTTAGAATTTATCACAAAATGTTTACTAATCATAATATATTCTTCTTTAAGCCTTACTTTAGTATGATATAAGTGTAATCATCAATATATTTCTGTTAATCAATAAACAAAAAAATATACTATGCATATTGTTTACATAATTTACTTTGTACTATTGTATTTTAAAAATATGCAATACTTATTTTCTCTTAAAAAAATAATACTAAAGCATTTAAAATTATTATCACTTCAAAGAAAATATCTTTGTTTAGATACTTTATTTTTAAAAAGTTTATATTTCATTTCCAAAATAAAATTCAAAATATATTCTATGATTCTTTTCTTTCCTTAGGATACTTTGGATCTTCAATTTTAAGTTATAACATCCTATTACTTCTAAGCAAATAAACCAATTTTATACAAAATGATAGCATAACCTAAGTTCTAAATTATTTATCATTTTTCTTAAACATATCTTACTAAATGATGCAGTTACATGAAATAAAGATAGCAAAAACAGATGCATAGGATTAAGGAAGAAAGCTAGAGTATTACTCTTAACATATCTCAAAATCATGGCACAGTGTGAAGAGGTAGGACCTTTATCTGCCTAATATCCTCTAGTACAGGGATGATGTTAAAGCTATTTCTTCAGCTTTATTAGAACATCAAATATTTAAAGAATTATAAACACTGTCCAAATAAAATGTGTATCAGTCATAGGGCTTTGTTAACTATGCTGATATTCACATAAAGACTAAATATTATTTCCATTCCTTATAACATCCTATTTCTTAAAACATCATCTTGGTTTCCTGTTCACTAAGTACTTCCAAGCCACTATCTCAACATTATTTCTCAAGATTTTCTACATCTTACATCGATAAATAACTATCTGCATTTACAAAACAATAAATAAAATTCATTAATAGTTAAACAATCTTACAATTCCATAAGAAAAGTTGCTTACTTCATTGCTCTGTATGTTTAATCATATACAATCTATTTAGACAATATTTGAATATCCAATAACATGAAAATTTTAAAAGAATCACATAATTATTTGTTATGTTGGATTATATCACTAATAAAAAAAAATGTCATATGCATATTTTCAAATCAATCCTATCTCATAATGTTTTTTTTAAAATGTTGTATGAAATGTGGTACATATAAGTAAAAAACTTTTACACTTCATTCTTTCAATTTATGGATGATCTAAAGAAAACAAAAAAAATATATACATTATAAATTATCAATAGTTATTATTATTACCAATAACCTTTATCTAGTCATCGTGTTCAGTAGGCTTCCTTTATCCACTTGAGCATTGCAGATATAAAAAAAAATTCACACCCATACACTTTATATTAAAATATTTTTAGCTAAATTATTAGATTGTTATATTATAAAATTTTAATATTAATAAATTAATGTTTTTTTATGTTTTTCCTAATCTTATATAAAAATTTAGATTTAAACTAGGTTAACAAAATAAAAGGAATCAAAACTATAATTACATATTTTCTTGACGATAGTTCCTGATAAGTCCAAAATGTTTATTATTTTCTCTAGAGTTTTTAAAAATGTTCTCCTCCAAGCGCGTTAAAGTTTAAAAATAAAAATAATTATTAATACATTTAGTAAAATTTATAGAAAATAATCCTTGGTTTTAGTATTTAGGATGATAATTATTAAATCATAATATTAATTAATCCCATAAAGTTTTTTAATCTTCTCTACCAATATTCTCTGGGTATCCGATGCATCAATCCATCTAATTTAGCTTTAGTTATCCGATAAATCTTTAAGTACTATTTGTGTTCACTTTCTTATATAAGTTTCCTTCTTAATACATTTAAACTTTCATTTGGTATTTTTAAATATCACTTTAAAAAAAAAATGTTACCTTCAGAAAGGATATAACATTTTACTCCTTTTGATATAATATTATATAAAATAATTCATGCAATATACAATTGTCTTATTACTATTTAAAAAATAAATCTTGGATAGGCTTATAAATAATAATGTGTCTCCAATTTTTTCATTAGACTCCGTATGATGTCCAAGCTGTGGTTTTTTATGTACCAAAACAGTTCTTTGGTGAAATATTAATAAAGCTGTATCAATAAATATTCTAACAATTTTTACAGTATTACAATTTCTATCCATTTTATTCCACAGTATATCCATTTTTTATTGCGAAGTTTAGGTTAAATTTTTTAGATAAAATACGACTGGTAAGTACTTTAAAAAATTAGAAAATCATTTCCACAAAGTTTCTAAATTATTATATTTTAACACCCTCTTTTGCAAAAATACTTTTAAAAATTATCAATTAGTTTTTTTTTTGCAAATAAAATGATAAGAAAATACTAAAAAAATTGACTAAAATAAAAATTTTAAAAATACTATCTTTTTGATAGTTATAATTTACCTTTCTCCGGTTTCAATACATTATTAATCTCCCCCGATAACCACGTGCAAATCATATTTATAGTCTGTAAGAATATCTATTCCTATTGGTTAATTCTTACTTTAGGTTGAGAAAAAATTTACATATTTTTAGTTTATAGTAGAATTGAATTTCAAAATTAGAAATTATGATGTAAGGAACTTAAAATATTATTTAAAATACCACTTTTAATTCAATTATAACTTTATTTAAATTATTTAATCTTTTAAAATAACTATTAAAATAACATTTAATAACTTATTCCATTTCTTAATATTCAATTTATCTATTTTTATTTAAATAAAATATTTAATTTTTATATTATCAATGTATTCATCTTTATTACATTACTTAAAACATTACATACGATAGTTAGCTTAATATTTATTATTATTTGCTTTTATGATAGGCAATAATTCTATCCAATTTTATAATATAACTTTTAAAATATTTTAAACTTTGTTATTATTTCAAACAAGCGTGTGTGTGAACGTATGTAATATACAAGTCACATGATCAATAACTTTGACAGACAATTTTTAATCTATTTCTCTGCCCAGATTTATAAAATTGATACACTTATTATATTATATAAAATAATTATAAAAAATTTGGAAGAATAATTTAGAAAATATAGAATTAAATACAATTTTCACCATCATAAAGTTTATTTTAAAATATACTATATTAATTTTGACTATTTAAATATGACTTTATAAATTTAAAATATAACATTTATTACTACAAGTTTTAAACTATTAAAATCGAACTCATTAAATATACTTTTAATTATTTATAGCTGTGTTATTTAATATGGTCAGCTTTTACAACCATATGAAACAATATTTTAAACTTTACTTAACTATTTTTAAATAATTCGCTATAATTTTATATACTACGTGCTTGCTTTAGCCTCAAATTGTACTTTAAAGATATAATTGACTTAATACAATTACCATATTAAAAGACCATATTCTAAATTTAAAATTTTTAGTAATTGACTGTTATAAATATATATATATATATATATATATGTGTGTGTGTGTAATTGACTGTTATAAATATATATATATATATATATATATGTGTGTGTGTGTGTGTGATTTTGGCATTTCAGTGTCATTCAATAATCTCAACAGTATAGATACATCAACATTGTCAAAAGCCGAAGCAATATCCAGCTGTACAACAATCAGGCCATATCTTTTCTTTTCTCTAACTGATGTCAAAATAGCCTTAAATAACATAGCAGCTTGTGTAGTAGATGAATGTTTTTTAGCAAATTGATCTGGTGAAATCATCGGTAAAATAAATGGTTCTATTTTATCTTTAATTACTTTCTCTAAAATCTTTATGGCCAATGGACCCATTGATATTGGTCTTATCTCTGATAACAAAGAAATGGACTTCATTTTTTATTAAACGGCACCATCACAATTGTATTAATTCCCTCCATTGTTATTATTCCCTGCGATAAATAATAATTATTATTACTACTACTACTACTGCTACTACTGCTACTGCTGCTGCTGCTGCTGCTGCTACTACTACTGCTTCTACTACTACTGCTACTACTACTACTACTACTACTACTACTACTACTACTACTACTACTACTACTACTACTACTACTACTACTACTACTACTACTACTACTACTACTACTACTACTACTACTACTACTACTACTACTAGTTTTAAAAATTATTTTATTAGCATGAATTTTGTTACAATTATGTTACAATTATTATTGGCAGTACATGTGTAGACTTGAAAAAGGTTGAAGTTCCATTAAGAGTTCTATGGGAAATAATGTTCAGTAATAGACACTAAAATCCTGATGTGGCAGGAGTTTGTACAGATCTGAAGCTGACTGGTGAAAACATGAGTTCATTTTTCTTGAGTTATTAATTATTGCTGTCCTTGTGATTTTTAGTGGTACCTGGGAATTTAATTAGGCTCCAGGTGGATGTAACTATATCTATGGGAGCTATTAGATTATCTCTATTTTTAATCTTGGTTAATTTGTCTATAAATAATGATTGGTATCTGCGCGAGGTGGGATTGAAAACAAAATGACACCTGAGGAACCAAAGTGTGAACAGGAGAAAAATTGTTATTCTAATTGTGATAAAAAAAACCTTAGGGAATGTTTTCAATTAATGTTTGAAGGGTGGTTTTTGAATTGTGAGTGATTGTGGAGATTAAGTCTCTATAAATTTGCAAGGTGGGACAGGTGTGAATGAAATAATTCATGGTTTCACCCTCTCTATGACATAGAGAGTACATTGGGTCAATGTTGGCAAATTTCATTTTGGTTGCCAGGAATGAATTGGTTGGTAGGGCACTGAGGTTGATTTTAATAATGAAGTCCAGATATTTTGGCTCAAGCTACCAAAACTTAAATTATGATATAAGTGTTTTGTTTGTGACATTGAGTATACTGCTTGTATTTATGAGAGAGTCTGCATTGTTGAGAGAATAATGTGCTTCCCAGTAATTAATTTTTGTGAATGATTTAACCTGTAATTTGTTGAACTTAGTATTAATTTTGGCAAGTTGATTTATGAATTTATTTTTTATTGGTGGAGGGGTATCAGTGGGTAGAATTTTAATGAAAGTTTGGAAAATAGAAAAATTAGTAGATAGTTTTACTAGAGTGTTATGGGCTTTTGGGTAGTAGAAGGTTGTTATTGAGTGCAATGATAGGCCATTGTATTTGGTATGATTTTGTAGGCTATTGATACTAATGGAGGTAGCTTTCTTATTCCAAATTAGCTTCATAGATAAAGAGTTGATGTTTTTTTTTTTAAACTGTTGGTGAATTTTATGACTGGCGCATAATAATTAATTTTTGGGACTATTAACATGTTGATTAGAGAGATTTTGCTATGAATTTACAGATAAGCTTTGGGTAGTGAATTAATTATTTTTTCTATAGCTGGCAGTAACTGATTCTGTATTGTGCTTCTTGTGGCATTAAGTGAGAGATGAAATGAAATTCCAAAAAAGTTATGTGGTGTGGTTTTGGTTAGAGATGCAATTGGCTGGCCAGTGAAAATATTCCATATTGCTGTTTTTTCCCTGTTAAATTTGAGTGCATGTGCTAATGTGTAGTTTTCAAGAATAGATTGTAATTTAGGAATTGACTTTTTAGAAGGCAGAAACACCACTATATCATCCATGTAGGAAAGATGGTTTATTTGTTGTTTCAGGTCCCTTATATATATTCCAGGTAGCTTTGCCTCTATTTCAGCAAGTAATGGATTGATATAGGTGATAAAAAGTAGGGAACTCAGAGGGGATCCCTGTGGGATGGAGGTGTGGGGTAGAAAGCTTGGAGACATCTTGCCATTGAGCGTAATGTGAATATCTCTATTGTGAAGTAGGTTTGCTAGTATGTACATTAGAGGTATAGGAATGTTGTAGCTACTGATTTCTTCCAGCCGTTTCAGAATTGGAATTGAATCAAATGCTGCTTCAATGTCAAGCTGAATCCCCACTGGCCCAGTTTTTTTGGTTAGTCTGACTTCGTCTATTATTGTCTTAAACAGGACAAGTGCTTCCAGTATGGAGATGCTTTTTTAGCAAACTGGTATGTAGAAATTTTTGGGAGAATTAAAGGCTGAATTTTGTCTTTCACTATGGATTCAATAATTTTTATAATAAGAGGGGACATGGATATTGGTCTGAGGTTGGTTAGTGTAGAAGAGTGAATGGGCTTTTTGAGGAAGGGGACTAGCAATACCAGGTAGAGCTGCTCAATTGAGTGGATCTGGTTAGAGAGATAGGTAATCATATTTAGTATTATTGGTGTTGTGAAGTAGTTCAGATGATGAAGTATAAATTTGGGAATGCCATGTACTCTGGGGTGAGAGTTATTTGAATATGCTTGGATTTTTGTAGCTATGTCATTTCTGAATATGTTATGATGATCTGTTGTGATGCCAAAGTGGAATGGAAACAAGAAAGATGGTGATGTTTTCTGAAATCTGTCTTTGAAATGGTTATAAATTTGTAATGTCATATTTTCCCCGGTTAAGGTTTTTGAGTTTGAAAGTATAGAGGATGGAGTGAGTCTTTTTGAACTGTAGCCAAGGGCCCAGCAAATGTAACCTTTTGACCAATTATGTGTGTTTTTTAGAAAGAGTTTGTCTTTTTTTATTGAAATATATTCTGCTAATGTGATCTGCGTCTGTTTATATTCCTGTTTTAGCAATAAAATTGAGCTAATTGAGGTTGAGTTGCTGGATGTGCTTTTAAGTTTTAAATGTAGAGTGTCTAATTTTTTCATTAGATAGGTTGGAGATGGATTTCTATTGGTGTAATGTTTAATTGTGGAAGAGATGACATTTATAAATGTGAACCATGCCTCTGTTGGGTTGAGTGACAAAATATTAATTTTTTTGATATATATATATATATATATATATATATATATATATCATAAATATATATATATATATATATATATATATATATATATATATTATTACCTCTGGAGCACTGGATTTAAGTAACAATCTAGTAGTGTTGTTAAATGAGAGAGTGGACTGGAGATGTAGATCTATTTGTAGTTGTATATTGAGTGCCATGTGATCAGAAAAAAAACTGGACATAATGAAGGTTTTATTATGTAATGTAGATCAGGGGAGTAGAAGAGGAGATCAATCAATGTGAAATGTTTTTGAGTGTAGAATATGTCATTGGATGAGAAGAAGCCATCTACGCTCATGAGTTTTTTATTTATGAGATGTAAATATTTGCGAGTGAAATCGGAATATGACATATTAAAGTCACCAGTTAGTATTGTGGGATGTGGGTTTGTTGCCAAAATAAGGTTTATATTGTTGATTAGCTGGTGAATAAGTAGTGGTTGGTTATATAAGTACTAGGTGATTATGTTTATTACTTAGGCTGAATTTTGAAAGGTTATTATGCTCACGTGTGGGTTTAGGGTTAGGGTTACTACTATTACTACTACTACTATTACTATTACTACTACTACTACTACTACTACTACTACTACTACTACTACTACTACTACTACTACTACTACTACTACTACTACTACTACTACTACTACTACAAAATAAATAATAAGCAAATATTTCAAAGATGATAATACAAACTCAAAGTATATTATAATAAAAAACGATCATCAAAATGAGAAACAAATGTATAAAAATGGCACAGATATGGGATTAAAAGTAATACATATAATTACTCACAAAAAGTCAGTTTAGACAGCAGAGATATAATATAAATGATAAAAGAGGTAAATATAGGGAACTGGTTCCATTTAATAGAAACTTTAATTGGGTTTAAATCATATTTATCATACTTATAAATTTTATATTTTAATATTACATGAATGGACTGGCCTTTCAAGCAGAAGGGAGAATACCATCACTAGCAGAACCATCAATGATATCCACAGTCAGATAGAGCTATGCAAACCATAGCATAATCACATTTCCAGACCATGGCCCACCTTGACTGCTAGATTCAAACCCCTGCCATCCAAAACATTTTATTTGTTTAGAAGTAAACCTCAGGTGTCAGCTAATCATAATTTATAATTAGCATGGCTGGATAGTAGGCTCATAATCCAGCATTTGAAATAAATATCTCATGAGTAGCTCATACTCTGTCTCAGGATTCAGCATATTTACCTAACACATGAAATAACTGTACAGTAATTTACTGGTGAGGCAGTAACAAAAGAGAAAGAGAAAATAGACAAAATAACAATTAAGACAGACATTAATATTTAATTATTTACACACATATATATTTAATATAATATAAAATAGCACAATAAATTTTACATAAGAAAAATATAAATGTCCATAGGCTATATTTATAATAGTCCATTAATTAAAGTTCATTCATTTAAAATAAAGAGTCTAGACTGTATAACAATAGAGAGAGCGACTTTATATACTTTTTTCTCTCATCTATTGTTTTAATTTTTTATCATTATTTTAATTTTGATCTTAACTGAAATGTCTTTTAATTAATTTTACATTTCTTTAATTAATTTATTTTACATTTATCTTAATCTGCTTAGATTCATCTAAATGATCTTGATAAGATAGTTTAATTTTTTTTTTGAATTAATACAATTTAATCCGTAATTTTATAAACTAATTATTTATATTTTTCATAGTTTTACAAACATTTTATTTTTACAAATTAAATTTTAGTCGGATTTAACATTGGCTTACTTTATACATTATAAAAGTTTTCTTTACAAAATGAGAAAAAAAAAGAGTTTTAACTTTTCTTTAATTCTATTATACATTTCTCTCCCCCCTCCTGCTAAGACGTTTTATTCTAAAAGAAAAGCCACTTATAATTTATTTTTATCTTAATTTTTTAATAAAAATTATGGAAGTGTAATGCTGTTCATTAGCAGTGCAAGAGTGATGTTAATGATATATATGACAATATTGATAATTATAATTATTGTTTTTGAGAAAATTATGTCAAATCATATAATAAAAATCAATTTTTAATATCTATAGCTAATGCTTATTTAAATGAAAGTGTTTTTAAAAATTAAATTCAAGAATATTTAAGAACTTCTATTAAATGTATAAATATTGATATGGGCAATACAACATCTACAACTTATTTTGTAAGTGTGTCTGAATATTATAGAGATGGTATGATAAAATTAAAATGGATTCTCACACTACTGAGAGCAGATGTGATATATTTCTTTGGAAAATTATCTAATGCAATTATTAAAAAAAAACATTATTTTCATAATGATAGTGGTAGGCAATAGAAAACATATACTTTCTTTAATGGATTGGCAAAATCATGCAAACAGCAAAAATAATATGATGTTTTTATATGAATGCTAAAAGATTAAGAACAAAAGTAAATGAAATTTATTTAAATTTTTATCTGAAAATTATAATATTACTTTATTAACAGAAACATGGTTAACAACAGACATATAAGACTCACAAGTTATGGATGACAGATATAATATTTATAGGCAAGATAGAAATGATTGCATGTTTAGAAGGGGAGGTGGAACACTTATAGCAATTAATAAGATGCTAATTAGTAAATGCATTAGATAAATTAATTATTAATATGATTGAAATTCAATTAAACAATAACAAAATTCTTTTAGCCTCTATATATGTTGAAACCAGAAAATTTTATCAGTATGTGATATAGATGATCATTATATGTGAAAATTAATTAATTATCATCATTATATTTTTATTGCTGGAGATTTTAATAGTTCTGAATTATACCTAAAGAACAATAGCAAAACATGCAGCTTACTAAATTGAATACATATTCTCAAATTAAAAGAAAGTAATATAAATAAAAATCATCAAAATAAGATCCTGGATTTAATTCTACATAATGATGCATGTAAAATAATATGCAAATTATCATTAGAAATAATATTGACTATAGATATGTATCATCCACCACTGGAAATATTCCTAAATCTCACATGTAAAAATAAAAAATGCAAATTGCAAAAAGATTTTAGGAAAGGTAACTATGATAAAATATATGGTACTTTTAAAAAAACTATGATTGGAATTTCTTAAATAATATTAATAATATAGATCTTGCTACCGAAAATTTTTTGATAGTCGTTTATAATATTATCAATCAACATATACCAAACACTATTCAAAGAAAATGAAATTTTCCAATCTGGTTTACTACAGAACTTCGATTTATTATAAGAAAAAAGAACAACATTACAGAAAGTTTATTAAAACAAAAAAGGTAATTTATTATAACAATGTAATAAATCTAAGAAAAGTTATAGAAAGGAAAAAAAAGTATAAGGTTATGAAAATTATATTAAAAAGTTGGATATAGATTTTAAATATCAGCTAAAGCATTTTGGGATTTTAATAAACATATCAATGTAACACAAAAAAATCTGGCATTGACATCTAATTATAATGGTATAACATTAAATGAATTCTGTCAACATTTTGAAAAATGTTACAATACCAAGACAACAAATGAAACAACTAATGAATATAACAAAACTGTTTCTGACAATTCTTCAAAAACCTATTTTTTTCAAGTAAAAATATAAATCTACAAGATATTAAACCTTAGAAATAAAAATAACTTTAAATTATATAAAACTCCAATATTTTTTCTAAAAGGACGCAGTGAATTAGTAGCTCCTTCAATCCAAAAATTATTGCAGGCATCATTACACAAAGAGATTTTCCTAGAGATTGAAAAATAACTAGAATTGTTCCTATTTATTAAAAAGGTGCAAAAGTTGATCCAGAAAATTATAGAGCAATATCAATTTTACCAACTCTTTCTAAAATTTTAGAAAATTGTTTTTATTCAAAAGTAAAAAATGATATTAATAAGATTATATCCAAATCCTAAAGTGATTTTGTACCAAAACGATTAGTCATTACTAATCTTATAATAATTCAAGATCATAGAACCCATGCCTTAGTTGCTGAGAAAGTAATTGATGTCATGTATCTGGACTTGACATCTGCTTTTGATTTAGTGTCTCATAAATCATTAATAGTCAACTTGATTAAATTGAATGTAAATATAAAAGCAATTAACTGGATAGACGATCATAAGGTCTATCTCATTAAAGAACCTAAAGAATTAATAAATATCAATCAAAGTATACCTCAAGGAGAAGTTTTGGAACCATTGCTATTTAATATTTTTACAGAAGATATAGACGAAAATAAAAAAATATTCAGAAATTTTATCATATGCTAATGATAACATGATATTTAAGGTAGTAAGTCATTCATGTGATATGATTAAGTTAATAGTTTTGAGAAATAGTGCCTTAATAACAGCATGATGATAAATGCTGAAAAATATAGTGTCATATTATATAAGAGAAACTCTACAATTTTTAATACAAATTATTATATAAGGGGAAACATTATAAAAACGAATCTTACAAGGATATTGGAATAAATTTTGACTGTAATAATTCATACAACACACATTATACAGCAATACAAAAAAAAGAGTTATAAATCTATAGAAAGAATATTGAGAAATGGTAAAAACTTCTCCATAGAAACAAAAATTATATTATTTATAGCTCTAGTACTGCTAGTGATACATTTTGGATCAGAAATATGGAATAGAAACAATATAACAATAGTAAACAAGCTACAGAAAATAACATTTTTACAAAATGTATAAATGCAATTCAGAAGTATTAATATCCACTTATAAAACATAGACAATTAAAAGATCTAATATTATTAAACAATATTATAGAGTAGAATTTATGCTTATCAAATTGTATAACTAAAATTAAATTTAAAGAATTCATAAGAAACATGAAGTATCATGAGAAAATATAATATTAACTAATAAAACTTTATATTTAAAACACTCTACATTATAAAGAATAAGCAAGTTATACAATATTATTGATAATAAATTGAAAATAGACATTTTATCTGTAGATAAATATAAAATTATAAATATAATGAAATCTATATTATAGGAAATAATTTCTTGTTTATTATGTTATTATTACTCTGTCTGTCATTTTAACTTGTGTGTGTATATATTTATTATATTTAGATTATCTGCCTGTAAATGGTTTGTATATTTCAAACTGTATGGAGGATGTAAATAAATTAAATAATAATAATAATAATAATAATAATAATAATAATAATAATAATAATAATAATAATAATAATAATAATAATAGTAATAATAATAATAATAATAATAATAATAATAATAATGATGATGATGATGATGATGATGATGATAATGATGATGAGGATTATGATGATGATGATAAGGATGATGATGATGATGTTTCAACAATAATAATATTTATTAATCCTTTGGGTTACATAGCATTACATAACATTGATTGTAAGTGTTAAAGGTGCAATCATGTTGTGAAAGTTTTTATATACATTAATTTCAAGTGTTACAATAATCAGGTTTCAATGTATATTTTTTTACAAATGCTGCTATTAGTTTTGATACAAAGACGGATATCAAGTTTAATCATTAAAGTCTTAAAAACAGGGCAATATAAAACTCAATGTTATAGACAGACAGATATGGCCTAAGATTATAACATCCAGCACCATATTAAAAGTTATTTAGTCACTAAATTAATTTTGATTATTGTTTTTTAATTGTTAATTCTGTAGTATACTAGGGATATAACTCATAATTTATGCAGCATAAAATCAAACTATGAGTGTTGTACAAAAACAAAGTCAATTCAGAATTGAATTACATATGGTGACACCTGGTATATTGCAATAGATGAGGAGTAAATTCTGTAATCTGATGGTGGATGGAGTTACAGGTGAGTGAAGGTGAGTTTTGTTGAGAGTAATGGATAGTACTTTTAAATGCTATTAAATGTGGTTATTGTTGGATTATGCACTATTATAGATTGGATGGTTGTTTTAGTAGTAAAAAATGGCTGCAAATATGTCAGGGGGTGTAGTATTATTGAGGTCTTGATTTGTTAGAGCTTATTGATGAATGTAGCTGCATGTCTTCTCATGTTGTTGCCAATGGTGAAGATGCAGTGAGTGCATCAGAAAACATACATGGTAAAAGTAGTTGAATGTGGTGTGGGAGAGTGTATCTTCTGATAGGATTGAATTAACTGCTGTATAGATGCAACTGTTTGTCCATGTGTATTTGTCCTAATTTGGTTGAGGACTTGACATTGCTGAAAGAGATGTTGAGTTTCCTCTGCCACATTACATAAGGTACAGAATGAATTTATATTTTTATATAGATGGTGATATCAAAGAAAATGCAATATTGGCAATGCATATAGGTTAAAACAAAATAGGAAATTGAAAAATTTAGGCTCCAGGGACCAACTTTTTAAGGAGTGAACTAGCTGGCAGTTATTTATACCAAGCATGTGAGGACAATCATTGTTGGCCTTCAGATATAGTATAGCATATGTTTTCCAGTATGTATATTTATTAGTCATGGTGGATGTTGATTTTTTGGATGCTGATAGGATTGATTGGTAAAGTGTGGTGAGAAACAAAGCTAATATAGGGTGGTTTTCAGTACGGATTAATTGTAACAGTGATTGTAGTGCTGGGAACTGTTGACCAGTTGATACATTTGAATTTATGGCTTTTTTGATATAGAAAACTTGGATGCTGGGTGGGCAACTAGGACTCTTAGCTGAGATTGACACTGTTTTAATGCTCCATAGAAGCTTATTGCAGAGGACGAAGATGACAGAATTAAACAATTTTGAAAATGTAACAATAAGCAAATAATATGTAATCATAGTCATTATGAGTATATTAAATGGGTGCATTTTAGCATAAAGGGAGAGTTATGCTTTGGAGAGGTAGTTGGTAATCCAGATGGTATTTTCTTTAAGCTTGGTTTGTAAGATGATCTTCATTGTAAGTGAGCCATGTAAAATTAGAAGCCAAAAAAAGGTTGCTTTTCCTTGGAATATTTGGGTGTATGGTTTGTTAGTGTGAAAAACCATACTGCTGTTTTACTCATGTTAAATTTATGTTTATACATGACAGTGTATGGATTGAGGATGCTTTGCAATGCGCATATGAGATGGCAGGAAGACAATGGCATCATCCAGTATGCTACACATGGAATATATTGGTGGGTATGTATTATTATCATCAACCACATTATTAATATTATGTGATTTTGTAATATATAAACACATCGTGATAAAAGTTTGTTATATAATTTTTAAAATGAAATGAACATACTCAATTTGATGTATTTTAAATTTTATTGCCACAATGAATTAATAGTTTACATAAATATTTTGATAATAAATTGTTTTTCCCTACTATTAATAAATAGACATAAATATTTGACAATTGTTCCATTATAGCATCTCCCTCAAAGGAATGGTTGGAAACTGTCCAAATATAACAGGAAAAATGGAAATATTGGATTTAAAATTTATAGCTGGGCTAAATATGATATAGTAGTAAATTATTAGCTTATTTATTCAAAGTAGATGTTTTCAAAGATATAGTTGCAAAAAGTTGATTGTAGATGAAATTTTAGTAACTTAAATTCACATAATATTTGTTCAGTAAATAAAAGTACAATGAAGTTATTAAAAGTAAAATAACTTTCTGTTTGCTGAAGCAAATTTGATAGGCAGTAAATACAATCTCAGAAAAAAATAGGGTTGCCATAAACCTTAATAATAACATTGTCATAATAACAGATGCGGTTCAAAAATGTTTGTTTCTAAAAAAGGATTGTAAATTAACAACTTTTTTTAAGTTAAAAAATATCATTTTATAGTTTTAAAAATGTTCCAAAAAAAAAAAAAAAAAGAGAGAGAGAGAGAGAGAGAGAGAGAGAGAGAGAGAGAGAGAGAGAGAGAGAGAGAGAGAGAGAGAGAGAGAGAGAGAGAGAGAGAGAGAGAGAGAGAGAAAATGGGTGATGAAAGTAAAACGTAATGCTTTGATAATAATGTCAATACTTTTTATTAATGAATTGAAAAAAATATATAGATAAGAAAGTATTCAATATAATCAAGTATTTGATTATGCAAATTTTTATTTTAACTTATAATATTTGTTCTTTATAGCAATTTTTATAAGTCCAGAAACATTCAAACTCTAAATCATCAAAAAGTGCAGTATTTTGGAAATATTTTTTTAAACAATACTTACGTAATCAATGTGCGTTTAAATAAATTTATAATTACAATTTTAAATTATCTTAATAGATTTCTAACTATAAGATCTTTCCATGGACTCGTTGTAAATCGATTTCGCGAGTATTAATGTGTAATAAGAAATGTGGACTTATTCAGTGAAGTATTGAATAGCTTTACTCTCTCAGATCTAACCGCTTCAGTTTCACCTATTTATATAGAAAGTAAGTTGAAGTAAAGAAGGGTTCCCCTCTTTTTTCCAAAACGTAAGCTTGTGGTTAAGACCTGTAGAGGTCCCTACTATCGCATTTTTGAGCGCACATTCTTGAGGTTACAGCCTTAGTAAATATAACTCGAAAGTATAAAATAATGATTTTTTTAATATCATTTTTTAAATCTTAATGCTTAAGTGTTCACCTAGTTAAAAAATATTAAGTACGAAAATCATTACTTAAAATTAAATTATTTCTGATGATAAATATATCAGTCCAAATTTGTCCTAAGAGCATTACTTTTAGCCTCTTAGATCATTTAGAGATAATGTGTCCAAATATAACTTAAAAATTGTCCTTTACTGAAGCAAACTTTTTCTCACTAGAAAGCATTCAGTTGTTTTGTATTTCAACTTTTATCATAAATGTAATGGTTTAGAAAATAACTTATTAAAATAATCCGATTACTCACGATTTTTTTAGTCATTTCCAAAAAAAAAGAAAGAAAAAGATTTACAAGGTCAATATACTAAAGATGGTGAAACATGATATGAAAAGTACCAAATATTTCTAAATTCTTATACTAATTGACACTTTATTTCAAAAATGATTAATTCGATGATTAAAATATTCAACAAATATAAAAAATACCAATGATGGTAATGGTTCACAGTATAAATCTATATTTTTTATATATTAAAAAAGGTTACCTCCATGCTAGTTATTGTGACACAGAAAATACTGAAATACTTTTAATTACTTTAATAAATCTATAGACCAGGATATTTTTATAATAGCTGATAATTTTGCATTAGTTTTTCCAAATAATTACTATCAAATCATAACTTATATGTAGAATAATTTTCAAATTAATCCATGTAGGACAAAAAAGACTAACATTCATTTATTTCATTCAAACATTAAGGTTTATTATATACTAAAACGCAGAGGAATAATTTATTAATTGTTTGCTTTCTATAACAATATTTATCTATTTCAATGACTAATAAACATTTATTTTGTGCATACTGCTTGTAGAACTTTCAAATGTTGTTTTCTCGAATTTAGAAAGTTTAATATATATCTGTCTGACAAGTGTTTCAACAGACAATGTTAACTTTGCAATTATATATATATATATATATATATATATATTGCAAAGTTATATATATATATATATATATATATAAGTTTTTACATAGATCAATACCAATTAAAACATGGCTAATTATACATAATATCAAGTCTTATTCCGTGATATTTATATCATAACTGAGATAAAATAATTACCAAAGCATTTGTATGTATTTTAAAATGTTTTAAGTGAATATACAAGGTTTTTGAAATCAAATAAGAAGCAAGCTATAATTTCAAAGCCAATGCTATATCTATTTTCTTAATATAATCTCAGGATTATTTATCAGTTTTGTCATATATTCACGAATTAACACAAAAAATGCTTTATAGTTTCTTTATAACTGTAACAAAAGCCCCTTTAGACTCATACAGATGTTTTGCTTTCTAAAGCCAATAAAATGATAAATTTTGCAAATTATCTTTTAACGATTACTGTTTTTAATGCTACTTTTATATTTCTAATAAATATTTTTATTCCAATAAACATCACATGACTACCACCTCTTACGCTTATGTATAGCTATTGTTAAAACAGGCAAAACTCAGCTTGCTGTGTGTGGCAATACGTAAGTGAGTTTTGTCTGTTTTAAATCTTTTTATTGTTTCTAAATGCAAATGTAATGCTAAAATCATTCTATAGCATGCTGATATTTGTTTTTTTTTTGCTCACTTACTATCACATCACATTAATATTTCTCATAATTATAATATTATAAATGATCAAATATGTCATTTTAATTTCAGTATACTATTTTATTTATGACTTTTAATTTAACTTTGACAATCATGATGTAAATTGAAATATATTTTAATTTGCAATGGAAGGCATATAAATGTGCGAATAAAAAATCTTAAGGAAAATAAAATAATGATGGTTTAAAAAATAAAACAATCCAAATCAAGATCTATGTTCGATTTTATAAAATTCTTCTTCACAACCATTAAAAGTTTGGGTTATAAAATATTACAATAAAATGTGAATGCTACTTTCCCACAAATTTGTAAAAAGCCAAAGCAAATATCAAAAATACTATTATCTAGAATTGCAAATATTTTTCTATAGATACTCAAATATTATCATGCAAAGATGCTGAACAAAATCATTCATAATAAAATTAATCCAATACTCAAAGCTTATTTTATTCTATTTATCATTTAGAACCAGTAGATAATTATTATTTTAAAAATTACTTTGTTAAAATATGCAATGTTAGAAACAAATACTCATTTTATCAAAAATATATAATTCTTTATGAATATCAAGAACTTATCTATCCAATTACTTTTGAAGACAATAGTTCAACAATATTGTTAAAAATTTACATTATAATTTTTTTTGAAATTTTTTTCATCACATCATATTACTCAAAAGCAGAAAGAAGGCAGTACTGTTGAAAAGAAAGATGTCTGTTAAGTTCTATAATATATCAAAAATTTTGGACTATTTTATAAACAAGTAAAAATATATAAGATGTATGAATGTAGAATTAATAATCACATTATGCTTGTCATTATTATAAATTAAGGTTACCAATTGTTTATAGTTTTTGTATTATTTGCCTTCAAGATCTAACTGATTGTTCCAAATACTATTGTTTTGATCAATTAGATTATCTTTACAGTATATCTTCCAAAATATGAAATAGTGTAGCCACTACATTTCTATGAATAACAACTTTTCATTTCTACATTTGCATCTGGAACAATCTCATATATGAAACAGAGCATATATTAATATTGTATGCCCCAGATTTACAAACTTCCATATTTCCATATGCTATAAAACATTTACTCTACACACACACATACACACACACACACATATATATATATATATATATATATTACAAATCGATGTCTATATATATATTGTAACGAGTGGGAGAAGAACACTCTGATTATATATTAAAATAAAAAAAATTAAAAATCTAGATCTACTTCAGCTGCACTTTTATTATTGTAGCATACCAGCCCTCCAAGTGGAGAAGTCAAATACAGAAGGTTGATAAGACCAGCATCATCTATAACAGACCAAGGCTATACAAAGTATATCCTGTGGCCAAATTTCCAAGTTATTGAACTTATTGGCTGCTAAATTAAAACCCCTTTTACACAAAGCATTTTTATTTGTTTGAAGATAAAACCTCAGACACTGGTTAATCACAAATTAAATTATCATGCTGAGATGATAAGTAAACAATTTAATGCTTGGTTAATCCCTAGCTGGTTCCTTTATTTATGTATAGGGAGACAAATTATAGTTATTGCCTAATTCTTACATTTACTATTGACTATCTATTAGTGGCATAATTATAAAAAGAACTCACCAAAAATAACTAGCAAACAAACAATTTATTTTAAAATACTTCTAATTAAAAACATAATATTAAAGAATATTATAATAAAGAAATTTATAAGTTTGTTTAGGCACACTTTTAAAATACATAATAAAGAATAATACAATTAAAACATTATATACTTACATACACACCCATCTAGAAATATAAATTTACTAATCAAAGGAAAGCTGTGCACATATTAATATATTATGAAAAGATTAAATATGCATGCACATACTAGGCTTTATTTTAGATGATAATTATGGGAGGTGCTCAAAGATAATTATGGGAACTCAAATATTGGTATGGCTTTCAAAGTCTAACCAAGTTTTTTATTTGGACACTTCGGTTTATGAATGAGAATATAAAATTTATATTTACCTAGGGTTCTGACACTTGGTACTCTGAAGGATATGACTTCTTACTCTCTCCTGCTGTATGGATTACCAACCAGTTGGATTTTTGGTTCTCAGTAATGGTTTTGCTTCCTGTCTGGCTTCAGAATTCCTTGAGATAGATATTTCCTGACAGTTCAGATTATTATGTGGGCATGGCTCTTAAATGGAGGATCTCTGGTATTTTGGTAAACTAGAATTGGAGACAGGTAACATACTCCAGTAACTGCTTAGCCCTGTCATGGTGTTAGATGGTTCTTTGGTGAATATGAAGACACCTGACCACATTCTGAGGATGTTAATGGATTTTCCTATCATTTCTTTTCTTGAACTCTTTCAGGGTAGTAATACAAATCACAGTCTTAATGATTGTTATAAATCAAGAATCAAGAGAGACAATGAATGAAGAGGAGTAGATTTTCAGTTCTTTTATGCGAGTCCTCCTTATTGTTCCCTGGTTATCATTTCCATATAGTTTAATTAATTTGCAAACTTTAGTAATTATACTCCCATTGTTTTTTAATCTGCATACTTGCATAGATTAATCTTGCCTTTGGATAATATATCATTTGAAATTATTTCTCATTGTTTTCATTTATAGTTATTGTTTTCATTTTTTTTGTTTATCGGCCAAGCAATCTTTGATTTAAACTTTCATTTCTTTACACACACACTTTTCTTTTTATTTTCTTTATATAAATGAAAAGAGAGATCTATAGGTTTTAAGACTTCTTTAAATTTTATTTAATTAAATTTATTCCCCTTTCCCTACTCATTTATTAACTATCAGATTTTTTTATTTTTTATTAAAACAAGCTGATGTAGTCCTTTATGTTTTGGTGACCTGCATTTCAAGAGAAAAATAAATTTTTAATCTCTTTTTACATTATAATTTTTCTTAGCTTTTTCTACATAGTATTTCTATTTCTTAAAACCTTTACTTATTTTTTTAATAAGATTTACTCCAATCATTTATTTGGTAAAATGCTCCAGCAGTGTTTCTATTTTTTTAACATTTCTTTTTTTTTTTAAATATTTAAACTAATTATATGCTTTCCATATAAATATTACAAGTGATGTAATGCCATTCAACAATGGTACAATATATATATATATATATATATATATATATATTGTACCATTGTATAAATATCTCATTCAATATATATATATATATATATATAATTGAATGTTTATAAATACAGTAATCAGATATATGTAAAGTATAACTTTGAAAATTTTATCCACTTAGGAGTGCTTTTGACTATCCTCATAATCTTTATCAACTAACGAATAATGACTATGAGGATAGTCGAAAGCACTCCTAAGTGGATAAAATTTTTAAGTTATACTTTACATATATCTGTTTACTGTATTTATAAATATTCAATTATATAATTACATATATTACTTTGAAGAAATACAGACATCAAATTATATATATATATACTTTGAAGAAATACAGACATCAAATTATATATATATATATATATATATCACAAAGAAATCAAGTCATATGTCACATGACCAAATTTATTCTGCAAAGCTTGTTAAGAGCTTATTTATGAGCTCTATATATAACATATATATTATAACTCTCCCACTTAACACCAATCCTACACATCATATGAGAAAATGCCCAAAGCACCAATTCAATTAATGAATAGAATAAATTAACAACTTCATTTTGCTTTGAATTCGTATTGAGACTCTTCTATTTATGCCTGACTTACAGTTTAGCTCAGTGGAGGGTTATAGGAAGTCAAGAACATATTGAATATAAATAAATGAAGGAAGAAATATTATTGATCATTGAAATAAGATATATGTCTCAATTGTCAATCAACCAAATGATAGAAATCAATAATGTTTCATTTATTCAAGCTAATAAACTATAATTTTAATTTGATTTCTTTCATCATCTAAATACACTCATAGATTAACTACAATATAACTTTAACAGAAAAACATGATATTGAATAACTCCAGTATCTAGTATTTCTTAATCTAAATAGCTAAATTAATATTAATTTGGAACTATGAAATCAGATCTCAGGGAATCTTTAATACAATTTGATTAAAGAAATTCTATTACACAATAACTTATAACTATTGTAATAAAAAATAATAATGGAATAAATTGAATGATGTTTCACTGAACTAGCAATTAGATAATGAAGGAAATAGGATACCTTTTAATCTCACATCATTGTGTAAATAATAACCAAGTATACAACCTTTTTTAATAAGTTTACCAAATGGTAAAGTATTTCATATAATGTTTGGATCAAGAGAACAATATTATCAGATTTCAGTATGTTTCTTATCAAATTTACAAAGTACTGCATTTATGCTGTAATAGATATGTAGAATGTGGAAACTAGAATACAAATGCATATAAGAACAACTGGAGACAATGTCTTAAATAATAAATAAAGCATTTATTTACATTTTGGAATAAAAAAGAATATAATTAGTTCACATTGGGACTGTTTGTCCTAATTCCTAAATTTATACATAAATTTGTTAATCTAGATTTGATATCTCTTTTGTTACACACTATCATTTCTTGACTAGACATTTACAAGACATGCATTAACAAATAAAATAATGCCCTCATATTTTAACTTTGAATATATTTAGACTGTTAATTAACTCTAATATGGTTTTTTTATTAGCAAACAACTCTAGGTAATTAAATATCTTATTATGGGCACAAATATACATGTTGGAGAGGTCACACTATCAATTATTGGGATAAAACAAATTAATAATTTTGGCTGTCAAGAGAGTAACCTTAAATAGCTCAATCAAATAAACCCTTTAAATATTTATACTTTTCATGCATTCAAAAATAAAATTAAAAATTATTCTGATGATTTGATGATTTAAGGCTTGCGGTACATTAATATGATATAATCTAAAATATTTAATTTCTGATGTATAAATTTAATAGTATTATACTGTCATGTCTGCAAAATTATTTGCATTATGTGTGTATCACATCTTATGCTATAATTAAGATAAAATCAACATATTTACATCTTGTTAGTTTACTTATGAATTACTAAATAAGTGTCATAATATGGACAATTCCATAGACCAACCAACAAATATAACACTATTTCTGCTTTAATATTCCATAAAGAATCTAATCTTACCATTTATTTAACCACCAACTACATTACATATAGTTATGATTCTATGATAACACAAAAATAAACATTCAAGAAATATTTAAGCACATGAGGAATAAACAAGCTTCTTGGCTAATAAATCTAATGACAAATAATGAATCCTCACCTGACCTTGATGTATACTATTGGTGTAGAACTCAGTCTCACCACAAGAATAAAGAGAAAATATACTACTCAACTTCATAAAATATCATTTTTATAATGCATACATGCACAATCTAGGAATATACTTCACTCATGGCAAATACTTAGATATATTAAGGAAGAGAATTCTCAATCCCAATCAGCATAGACAATATCACTAATAACTTTCTTTTTATACATTTCATTCTATGCATTGGAAAATAAATACACATACACAGATAGGTCACTAATTTCTTTCAATTCTTTTAGAATATGGCATTATCCGAAATTAATGGAGAGAAGAAACAGTCATAAAACTGAATATTTACTAAATATATGAAATAAATGCATAAGACAGACACACATACGTATAAATAAGAGCATGAAAATAACTTCAAATTATATAATACACGAATATTATGGTAAAGTAAATGATAAACTGAAAATAAAACTTTTAGTTTGTGACAAATTATTAACTGTTTTAAAAATTTTTAAATGACAGTAGTTATTGTCAATGAATTTCACCGTTTCTGATAACAATATTTATCTTTCATACATTTATTACTCTCTAAGCCAATTGCTCACTTCGAGACAGTAAATAAAAAAAATATACCTCTCTTTAATGAAACACATAAAAGTGTATATATAACACACATAAGAAATTCTACTTAAATAATAATCATTTACTGGCATATTGCGACTTGCAACACACTATTCAAGACATTCTTGAAGTCAAGGAAATACCATAAATTAAATAAGCAAATAAATAATACATAATAAACCTATCTATCTGTCTATGGTATATCAATAGCAACAAATAAACAAAAAAAGTCACTCTTCTTTAACTTAAAAAAACATTTACTTGCAATTTTTTTTTCTTTTTCCAACATAATGTTTCCTGGATGACATGAAGACAAGTATGATGACTTCAGATGAGTACATGTTAGTAAACATGAAGACAAATTTCTATAGGACAAACATTCACAATTCAGATTTAATTCAGCAATCTCAAATGTTCTTAGCAATAGCTAATTGAGTGCACTAATATGACATGCAGGCAATAAATTTTTATAATAACAGAGATAATAGACAATTTCAGCTATGTATTTTTGTGATATTGATCATTTAATGAATTCTGGAAATTTTTTAATTTAGCATAACTTTAGCAGGTTTCTAAAAGAAAACATTAGCTTGCCATAAATTTTATAAATTAGCACAAATATAATTATTTTAGTCCATTGCTAATTAATTGTTCACATAAAATCTGCAATTCCTTAAGTAATAATATTTTTTCTATAATAAGTCCACATACCAAGGAGAACAAGATATATATAATATTAATGTCCTTCTACTCAACTTAAAATAGGCATACATTAAATAAACTAATAATTAATTAATTTTCTGTAAAACACACATTCACTTCTCTAATATAGTATTTTATAAGCATGAATAATAAGCACAATTATTATCATGGGGTATTTCACAATATAGCACAATAAATTATATACACATCCTCTCATTTTAAACTTAAGTTTTACATAATTAGAAGATAATTGAAACTTTGAGTCTATGGTAGTTTTGTTAAACAGTCCTGCATAAATTTCTTTAAAAGATTATAAAGTTCATGCAATTTCATTTTTTCCTTAATAATAATAGAAGACATAGACAAACAAAGTAGATTTAAGTTATAAGCATATAAATATATTTCAAATGATAGTATTAATTTAAAGTTTAACTGAGTGGAAAGTGAAAAAAATATACCTTATGAATAAATTAGCCTGACATCCTTTCTTAAAGCTGTCTGGTAGCTAGAATTCCCACACTGAATTTTATAAAATAATAAAGTTTAAAAATTTACGCTTTGGAGTTTAACCAACTTGATTTCTGGAAGAGATTAAAAAAATTGTACATAGAAGAAGTGGCAGAAGCAGAATGAATAATAATGGATGAATAAATGACTTCTCTTAATGACTGTCATGTAAATACATCTTCTTTTCATCAATCAATAAGACATCTTATCCTCCAAACATTAGCTCCACCCTTTGCACTCAGTTAATTGAGGAACAAATATTCAAGAAATCTTTTCTTGAAAAAAAAAATCATTTTGATTTTCTAAATTAAATCAAACTGAATAAAAGAAATAAAAAAATAACTTTTTACACTTTTGAAATAAATATTAATTAGCTAGAAAATAAAGTGGTGGATAACACAACACAATTTAATTTGTCAAATAATTCACTAATCCATATATCCATTGATCACTCTAAATATAGTTGTACCTGTTATTAGAGATATCTGCTATAATTTTAAGTGTTTTATTGTAAAATGTAAAATTCTATACTGTAATTAAATATGAAAATGAAATTTAAAGTTGATGCAGACACACATGCATACACATATGCTGCTATTTGAATACTAAATTATCCTGACTAAAATATTACTTATATGGCTATTGTTTAAGCATATTTCACTTATTTTACTACCCATACCTGGATGGGTGTGCCAATGAATATATACAATAAAAACAGCTAAACAACTACCAAACACTATTATACAAATATATAAAACAAATTTACATCAAATTAACTTGCATATCAACAATTTCTGTAAAAATCCACCCCTCCCTTTCTTACATTAAATATTTCATCAAATATAATACTACTAAATGCTTATAAAACTCCCAACTAACATTCATAAGCAACTCTCACATAATGTTTTAGACCATTAACAAATTTTTTTAAAAATTTTAGCACTATTTCATTTTTTTTAGTTAAATGCAGTTATTCACCACTGACACAGTATGATTTAATTAAAGTTTGTTTCTTGTGCCCATTCAGAAGGTCACAATATATAATGTTAACAGATGATTTTAAGTAATGAAAATAAAAACAAATGATATGCTTCACTAACAGTCTGGATGTAATATTTTAACAAGGGACTAAAATTTATTTTATTTGTCCATCTTTATAAAAAGAAATCCATAGTAATAAATACAGTAATTTGAAAAAGTATTAATTATTATTTATTTAAGAATAAATTTGCTCTGGCCAATTACTAATATAAAATGTAGTATGCTCCTGTTAAAAAAAATAAAAATAAAATGTAATATTGCAATTTATGAAATACTTAATGGGATTTATTTAATATAGGAGAAAATAGAACTCAAATGTCTCTTTATGGACAAACAATACTTTATTATGAATATTTTTGGTAACTCTTTTATAAGAATCTAATATATATGATTGGATAATTACATGTGAATAAAATTAAAATTTATCCTCACAGAAACACAGCATCTGTAGTAAAAACTATTAATATTTATTTATTTAATAATAAATTTGCTCTGGCCCATTTAATAAAATTATAAAATATAGTGTGCAAAGTTAAATATATGTATCTAAAATGGTATATGAAAATAAGTGTTATAAATAAATACTTTTCTATAAGTTCTTGTGTATTTTTTGTTCTGAATTTTGTTAAAGAGAAAATAAAGCAGTATTGCTGTAGAAAAGATAGATTGAGTGGACTGAGCCTGAACCCAGCAAAGAGATTGGGTGCTGGAGGGGACAGGGGGCGCCACTCCCCTAATTAAAATAAAAATTATATTTCCAGTCCTAAAATAAAATCTTTTCGCTATGATAAGCTCACCCAATTTTCCAAACATTTTGGTTGGATCTCAGTTGAATCTTTTTACAGATCAACTTGTCAAGTATTTGAATCACTTTTTAAATAAAAGCTATTATTGGACTTAATTAGTAGTAAATACATAAACAAACAATCAGATTTTAATTAACTATGAAAGCAAAAGAATATGTAATAAATTATGGCAAATTTGTTTACTAAAACTATCAGTAATGAAATTTAAAATTTAAATTAGATTAAGATTTCTAATTAAGTATCCTTACCTATTATTAATATATAAACTGATAAAAAGCATATTATGTTTTAAAGCAAAACTCCCAATATTTTTAGAGTATTGCTCTTTTTTACTAATAAAAGTTTGTTCATTGAGAACATTTAAATAATTGATATAATATTCATTCATTTTCACCCATCTATATATTATATACTTATAATGTAATAACAAATATAAAATAAACTTGAATTAGCTCATTATCTCCAAAAAGACCAACACAATCAAGAGATCTGCTTTTGAATAATGCTCAAATAAAGTTTCTTTAAGTATGACACAACACATTTCCATATATTTAAATGCCAATATTGTACCATATTTATGAATTTCATTTACTCAAATGACTGAGACTTTTGTAATAATAATAATATGTATTTCATTGATCCGTTTGTTTTATTCTTGTTCTTAAAATTACTTTTTCCTGCGATTTTTATGATGTTTTTTATGATTTTATTGTATCCTTTTTATATTACTAATTAAGTAGAATAAATAATCGTCGAAGTTTTGCTTCTGGGTTGTTTATGTCTTAACTCCTATATTTTTTTTATTAACTCCATCCCTTTTTATGGCTTTAAAGCTTTTATTCTGTCTTGCCTAGCAGGATTAAAAAAATAAAATAAAACTCTCTTTAATCAAAATATGCACAGATAGACTCTCATCAAAAGCTTTCAGAATAATTTTAATAATCTTTTTACACAATTTGAAAGAACTGTGTCGCATTCACAATAACCGATCTTTTCTTATAGATTTGAAGACCAGAGATTAATTATCAACAAGTGTAAACTTTCATACTAAAGATATATAATAAATTATACCTTCCTAATTTTTGACTAATGCTGTTCTATGAAAGATTTTTAAGTAAGTAGCCTTATATTTTGATATTTTTAGCTATAAACAGTTTTAATTTTTTTTTTATTTGAAATAAAACAGTTTTTCTTAATTAGTGGTTATCTTTGGTTCCTATTTCAACCATTTAAATTAAACCTTTAAATAAATAGCTTGTTATTCACTTACTAAATTATACATTGTTACATCATAGGTCAAAAGTATATGAGTTTTGTGAGCATGTGTGTGCGTACAGAGGGAAACATTTTAATAAAAAATAAATAAAATATATTATTTGTAATAAATTTTTTTTATCTGAAATAGATTTTTATAATACTAAAATCACTTTTTATGTTTAACATATTCTTTAGAAAATGTAATTGATTTCTATGTATACAAAAAATATTATTCTGAAATATAGTTTAAATTTGCCCCAGAAAAGAAAACATGTTTTCTGTTCGAAAAATATAAAATATATATTATTCTTGCATCCTTGTAACATTTTTTTTTTCTTTACATTTGTAGAAATATTAATTATTATACTACCATTCTTCGAAACTATAATATAATATGCCAAATACACCTTAATTTACACTCTACAAACAGTTTTAACATATGATTTATTTATTTTCTCTTGCCTATAGTTTTAACTGTCCAGCAGTCATCATCAGAGCTACAATATTTAAATAAATACAATATCTATCTATCTATCTATCTATCTATCTATCTATCTATCTATCTATCTATCTGTCTGTCTGTCTGTCTGTCTATCTATCTATCTATCTATCTATCTATCTATCTATCTATCTATCTATCTATCTATCTATCTATCTATCTATCTATCTATCCATCTATCCATCTATCCATCTATCCATCTATCCATCTATCCATCTATCTATCTATCTATCTATCTATCTATCTATCTATCTATCTATCTATCTATCTATCTATCTATCTATCTATCTATCTATCTATCTATCTATCTATCTATCTATCTATCTATCTATCTATCTATCTATCTATCTATCTATCTATCTATCTATCTATCTATCTATCTATCTATCTATCTATCTATCTATCTATCTATCTATATAACATTCCAAACACTCCAACTATTAGCTTAAATAGGGACTTTCAATATCTCTACAATCTAATACCTCTTTATCCCACACTTATATTCATTTAATTTCTTTTATATAAAATTGTATATTTTAACATTTATTACTTCATATTCTAATCATTTAAATCCAAAAATTGCCTTTTAATCTAATTCATTTCTTCTATTTTAATTACTTATTTATTATACATACATTAATCTATAACAATGATATTAACATAATATCTATATAATTTTATTTCTTCTTAGTTTTTTAATTTTTTAACTAACCTTACCTTTTATAATCCTCACCTCTCCTACTCCTCTAATCGAAATAACTTTCAAAAATTTTTAAAATTTTTATTTCACACATCCACACCCTCTATGAACACCTTCCAAAACTATATCTTATTTTAATTCTTTAAAATCTATCAATACCTATTCATTAATAAAAATATTACTACAAAATTAATATTTTCAAACCCAGATCCTTATTAAGAAATGGCCTCATCTTTCTAATCAATATAACCTCCTTATCTTTCTATCCCTCCCATTTTAGTATGGTTTATCATTTTAATACTTCCTTTTCAAACTTATGCCCTGTCTCTAATGAATAAAAATAAACAGGTGATCTCCTGTCAAATCTGTGCTGGGTCAATGTTGTGTAAATTGATTTTTTTTGTTTCAACCACATAACTATTCCTAATATTTTTCTCCTGACAATATTTACACTCTATTTTATGTAGTACATTTATACAATTTTATATATAAAAATATAAATATATATATATATATATATATATATATATATATATATATATATATATATATCATTATTATTATCAGTAATTTGCTGTTTTATAATGTTTAGTAAAACCTTTAGAAAATTTGAAAAGTTTATAGCTTTTTATAACTTAACTCAAGAATTAATAAATTCTGTTGTGCTTTTATCTTTGTTTCAAAACTTGTCTGAGTTTTGTGAGCATGCACATGTGTGTGCACGGAAGATTACCTTGAAAAATATATTATTTGTAATAGATTTTTTGTCTGAAATAGATTTTATAATACTAGAATAACTTTTTATGTGTAACAGGTTCTTTAGAAAATTTAATTTTTAGATTTCTATGTATACTAGAAATCTTATTCTGAAATACAGTTTAAATATGCCCCAGAAAAGAAAACACATGTTTCCTGTTCGAAAAATATAAAATATATATTATTTTTACATCCTTGTAATATCTTTTTATATATATGTAGAAATAATAATTATTATACTACCATTCTTGGAAATTGTAAAGATCTTTTATTTTATATATATATATATATCATTATTATCATTATTTTGCTGTTTTATAATGTTTAGTAAAAACTTGAGAAAATTTGAAAAGTTTATAGCTTTTTATAAAACTAACTAAAGAATTAATAAATTCTGTTTTGCTTTCATCTTAGTTTCAAAACTTGTCTTATCTGGTATGTAAAAGCTGGATTTTTTTCCTCAGTCAGTAATTTTACTTTCAAAACAAGTGTTTAGAAAAAAATATTAAATTCAGAAATTTATTTTACAGAAATATTTATTCTAATTATTTTATAAGATCTTGCATTACCAAATCAAACGGATTTTGTCATGAACCTTGTCATTTTTAAAAACTGATAGGATTTTGGCTTTTTTCCATCTTGTAATTACTTTGCAACATTGAATAGTAAAAAATATTACGTATTACTTTTTAAAAGTAATCTTTGTAGCAATTAAAATTTTAAAAATGAATTTTCTGATTAGATAACAGCTCAGAATTTTTCAGTTTTTAAAGATTATGCATATATATCTTTATTAAAATGCATTACAAATATTATTTTTTAAACACAAGTACACTCAATTACACACATATATAGGTTATACTACCTGTTTAAAGAGGTTTGTTTAAATTTCTTTGTATTAATAATTTTAATCTCTTTGACCAAGTTGCATATTTTAGTGTCTATATAAATATAATATATTGGACCATAAAAAGCAGGTTGCCATGACAACAGTTTGAGGTTGTTGATTGCTGTTGATATTGAAATTGTCTAAATGTTAACTGGCTTTTAATAATTATTTATAAGCCCATTTAGCTTGAACATTATTACACTTATTATTTAAGTAATACTTTGGGTGCAATTTAAAAATTATAATTGCAGTTTGTAATGTATACTTTACCATTTATTAGTCTGCATTCAGAACAGGTTACATTTACCTGTTTAAAGAGGTTTATTTAAACTTCTTTATATCAATAATTTCAGTCTCTGTGGTCAAGTTGTAATCTTTAGTGTATATATAAATATACTGAACCACAAATAAAGGTGTGGTTTCCACATTTATTGTTAAAAGAATGTTGCCTTGACAACAGTTTGAGATTGTTGGTTGTTATTGATATTGATTGTCTAAATGATGACTGGTTTTAATGATATATATGTATAGAAAATTCATTCTTTAAATATCTATAATCTGGAAACATCACAACTTCTGACATAAAAACTGTCAAAATAAAAGCATTACTTAGTATCAGCATTATCTACAAATTCATGTCTATAATGCATGTCCATTCATGTTATCACAGTTGCAAGCTGCAGTAACATAACTAGAATTTTGGTTTCTTTTTTCAGCAATATATGCTATAAAAATGTGGAATAATGCAACAATTTGTAATCTTTATTTTTTGATTTTATAAAAAGATAGGAAATTATGAATAAGCATGAAGTATAATACTTAAACCATTATGTAATATTCATTGATATCAGTATTGATTCAGTTAAAGTTTTCGTTATGTAATTTGAACAAATGTAAATTGATTGATAATAATTTAATATAGAATCTTATCCATCTAAGTTGTAGTATTCTGCTGAGTTGAAGTATATAAATATTTATTCTATTTAAAATGGAATTATTTATTTATTCTATCCATGTGACATTTTTAAATTCACTCCACCAGAAACAGATTTAGTGACTCTAGGTATATCCACACCCTAGTCGTATCCAAAAAAGAAAAGAAATGAGACTCCCAATAACCAAGTAATCCCTAGTTGCAATACAGAATATGAAAGTATAGTGTCACTAGTGTTTGTGCTTGAAGAATATAAATTTTATTCCTTGACTAATTACAATCCACTTTGGTCACACACTTAGTCATTAATACAAAAAGAAATGTGCCATATACTTGTAATCTTTCCATTTATTTATTGTGATGCACTAATAACATGTACTGCTTTTTTATGTTAATGTATATTTTAAATATAGTTTAGTTATACACAAGTATAAAATAAATATTTGTTAATTAATCACCAGGTTCATTACAGTTATTTTGAATATAACTAATGATAATGCATTTAATTCCATTATAAACAATATCATTCATATTAACTTTAACCATAGGTCTTTATTACTATACTATCTAAAATAAATAATATTTTAAAAATGTTACACTCAAAAATAATTGTATTTGTTTCAGCAATAAATTTAACAAGACAACAGTTTGAGAATTCTTAATGGTACAAAGAATATAACACCCAACATGAATATTTGAATAATTTGCTTGATGCTTAAGAAAAAGAAAATACATATTTTTTCCGGAATGACAGTAAATGAAATGTTAAAGGAATATGTGTAAAAATTTAGGAGCAATTTTTTTAAATACTTTAACTGATACAGTTATAATGGAAACAAAAAAATCCAAAATGTTTAAAATTAATTTGAATTAATTATGCTTATAAAAATATTAGAAAACTAAGAATTACAAAACATATCACAAGATTTTCTAATATTTTACAAATAAAAAATAAATAAAAGTCTTATTCAAAAAATATTATCATTAAAACAATGCTTTTAAAGAGAGAGGCTGTATATTAAGTCCTTGGATATATTACGATAGACATCAATTATAATGAACTTTTAAACCAAATGATTTAATTGTAATTTTTTTCATATTTTTTCAATAATAATTTCAAATGAGAAACATTTTTTAGCAAATTGAACCTTATTAAAAACCATTTTTTCTCTGGTGTATGAAAGGCTATGGGTGAAGTTATAGAAATGTAAAAAAAAAAAAAAGATAATTTTCTGATGTTATCAATGAAATGGCAATTAATTCACAAGGTGACTATTTTTAAAACAAATAATGTTTTTAAATGTAATGTAATTTATGTATAATATATAATTAAATCGATGTAATTTTATATATAAAAATATAAATTTTGTATTTAAATATTGGCATTTATTTAATTAACTTTTTATTTGAAATTTTGTTGAGCCTCTGAAAGATATTTGTAGTAAGTGTTTTTCATGAAGAAAGCTGACATGCTTAATTCACCATGCAAATTGCCAAGTAATGAGTATTTGAACAGTTTTTTATTTATGCCTGAGGTAAGAATACATATAAATTTATTTACTGAATAATATTTTATAATTTACTGATTTGGTTATAAAAACCTACCTAAAAAAATGTTAAGCCTGAAATACATATTAAAAATATGTTATTCAGACTAAATTTAAATCCAGATTATGTATATATGACAGGTGAGTGCATTGCCACTAAATTAAGTGGGCAAGAGCAAATTAAATTAATTCAGAATGTTTCACCCTAAATTCTATTTTAAATAATCCATATTGTTAAAAGAAGGTTGCCATGCAGTTTGAGATTGGTGATTGTTATATATATACAAATCAATATATATATATATATCAAAATACAGTACAATTTATATAAATTATATTCTTTTAGAAGTACTTTCGACTATACACTTTGTAGTCTTTATCAACTATATAATGTTGAATAATCAAAACGAGACAACCCTTAACAATACCCATAGTTCAATTCAGATTTCCCACAATTCTGTTATCTTAACATTTGATGACTGGTGATTCATTAACATTTGACGATTTCTTGAAATCAACATAGCCTCTTTTATTTTACGTTTATTATGACAACATTCAATTTGAATAATTTTCATATTTTTATAATCAAATTTAAATCCATATTGACAAGATTTATTATGATCAAATATAACAGATGATGAAGGTTTATTTATATCTGTTCCATATTGATTCTCTTTTTGAATTCTATTATATAAAAGCATATGTTCTTTTATTCTCTTCTCAAATGTACACTTAGATTCACCAATGTATTGTATGCCGCATCCACATATCAATCTATATATAATAGAATTTTGATTAAACTTTGAATTTTGAATTTTAGAATTATTAAGCAATCTATTTATGTTATTTGTAGAGAAAAAAGCAATATGACAGAAACCATTATAAATTTTCCTAATAAACTTGACCTGCTCATCTGATATAAATGGCATTGAAATCCATTTCATTTTGATATTTTTATTTTTAATTTTATTATAGTGTTGATTTCTTTTAAATCCTTTAATAATATTAGCAATTGCATTTTTATAATAACCAATTTTCAACAAGTCATTAACAAATAAATGTACATTATTTACAAGTTTATTAGGAAAATTTATAATGGTTTGTGTCATATTGCTTTTTTCTCTACAAATAACATAAATAGATTGCTTAATAATTCTAAAATTCAAAATTTAATCAAAATTCTATTATATATAGATTGATATGTGGATGTGGCGTACAATACGTTGGTGAATCTAAGTGTACATTTGAGAAGAGAATAAAAGAACATATGCTTTTTATAATAGAATTCAAAAAGAGAATCAATATGGAACAGATGTAAATAAACCTTCATCATCTGTTATATTTGATCATAATAAATCTTGTCAATATGAATTTAAATTTTATTATAAAAATATGAAAATTATTCAAATTGAACGTTGTCATAATAAACGTAAAATAAAAGAGGCTATATTGATTTCAAGAAATCGTCAAATGTTAATGAATCGCCAGTCATCAAATGTTAAGATAATAGAATTGTGGGAAATCTGAATTGAACTATGGGTATTGTTAAGGGTTGTCTCGTTTTGATTATTTAACATTATATAGTTGATAAAGACTACAAAGTGTATAGTCGAAAGTACTTCTAAAAGAATATAATTTATATAAATTGTACTGTATTTTGATATATATATTGATTTGTATATTACATATATTGTGAAACGAATACAGATATCAAACTTTATTTATTATATATACATACATACATATATATATATATATATATATATATCATCAACAATTATCAATTCACTCAGGATAAAGGTCTCTCCAAGTTCAATCCATCTTTTCTTATCTTTAGCTTCTCTTCTCTACATCACCCCTGCACACTTTCTTAATTCATCCATCCATCTCACATGTGGTCGCTTTCTGGGTCTTTTACAATCTTTTAGAATTCAGTTTAAAATTTCAATTGGCCATCTATTATCATCTCTTCTAACAATATGTCCAGCCCAACTCCACTTCAGACTTTTAATTTTTTCAATGAGGTCAGTAACACCTGTTTGTTCTCTTACCCATACATTGCATTTTTCATCCCTTCTTGTTACTCCCAACATGCATCTCTCTATACTTCTTTCAGTGGTCTGAAGTCTCTGTATTGCTCTTCCATTAAGTGTCCAAGTCTCAGATCCATAAGTAAGAACTGGTAAAACACATTTATTAAAAACCTTCCTTTTCAAACACATATGCATATTTCCTTTTAGTATCAAGTTATTTCTACCAAAAGCACTCCAAACAAGTTTAATTCTATGATTAATTTCATCCATTATATTTCCATCTGTATTAATAATCTGACCAAGGTATTTGTAACTGTTAAGTTCTTCTAACTCATCATAATCAATCTTTATTTTTATATTTTGAGAAAATCTATTAAACATTACTTTAGTCTTTTTACATTTATCTTTAGTCCTACTTTCCTACTTTCATCTGATAACTCCTGCAACATTTCCTGTAACTCTAAAGCATTATGTTAAAAAAAAAACTACATCATCTGCAAAATCTAAATGACTTAAATAATCTCCATTTACTTTTACTCCTTTAGCTTCCCATTTTAATCCACAAAATACTTCTTGCCGCACTGCTGTAAAAAGTTTTGGAGATATGGAGTCACCCTGTCTTACACCCATTTCAATGTTGATTTTCCTACTGCCATTATGTAATCTAATTGTTGCTGTTGCATTTTTATAAATTTCTTTAAAATATGACAATAGCCTGGATCTACACCTTGATGATCCAATGACTTAATCACTGAAGAAATGTTTATAGAATCAAATGCCTTTTCATAGTCTACAAATCCTAAGCACAATGGCAACTAATATTCATTTGTCCTTTCTATAATTTCTCTCAATACCTGGATATGATCTACTGTACTAAAACCACTTTTAAATCCAGCTTGTTCTTTTGGTTGGTGGAAATCCAGTGTTTTCTGTAGACAAGTTGTAATTATCTTAGTAAAAATTTTGTATAAAACTGATAAAAGACTGATAGGTCTGTAATTTCTAATATCTTCTTTATCATCTTTTTTAAATATTAATATTAATACTGCATTCTTCCAATCATCTGGTACATCTTTATCATTTAGACATTTGGTATATAACTTTGCTAAAAAAATTCTATTTCTTCACCTGCTTCTTTTAATATATCAATTATAATTCCATCATTACCTGGAGCCTTTCCTTTCTTCATAAATTTAATTGCATGTCTCACTTCTTTATTCAAAATTCTGGGCAATTTGGAAGATATAATATGAATAGGAGGCACTTGTTTTTTATTACTATATAATTCTTGATAGAAATCGTTCTACACATTTTATGATGTCATCTCTTTTTTAGTAATAATGCCATCTTTTTTTCTTATTGCAGATATAAATTTCTTACCAATACCAAAATGTTGTTTTACACTCTTTAAACTTTTATTCTCTTCTACAGCTTTCCTTGCGAGAACACAATTATACTTTGTTGTATCATTTTAACTCTTTTCCATACCATTTTACAAAATTTGAGATATTCAATCTTTTTTAATACATCATTGTTGTATATCCTCATATTCCTTCTTTTCTTCCTAAATTATCTAGTCTCAGTAGAAATTTTATTGGTCAATTGCTGCTTTTTTCTACCAGCTATCTTTGTTGCAGTTTTTAAAAGTGTAGCACTTATTTTTATATTAATGTCACTCAAATCTGAATCATATTCAAAATCTACTAATACTTGAAACAGATTTGTAAGTTCTAATTTAAATTCATTAGCATGTTTCTAAAGATTAGGAATATCAACTGTAAATATTATTTTTCTTAATAGTTTTTGTATCTCTAGTTTTGCATTAACATGTATCTTACATCTTAATAATCGATGATCACTTCCTGTCTTAAATTTATTAAGAACATTACAATCTTGACAAAGGTATTTTCTGTTAGTCAAAATATAATCCAATTCTGCTGTACCTTCATTTCAATGCTTCCATGTCCATTTACTTTTAACATTTTTCTCAAAAAAGGAATTCATAATATAAAGTTTTTCTTTTTCTGAAAACTCTACAAGTCTATGGGCTCTCTCATTTCTATTACCATAACCAAAATTACCTACAGCATTTTCATCTTTCATTTGTTTACCAATTTTAGCATTAACATCTCCCATAACAATTTTAAAATGTTGTTTACTCTGATCAAAAGTCTTTTGTACATTCATATAAAAATCTTCTTTAACTTCATCACTATGAGAACTTGTTGGGGCATAAACCTGAATTATCTGCATATGGTATCTGCTATTAAGTTATAAAAGTAATCTTGCCACTTTGTCTGATACACCATCAATCTCCACAATGTTATTCTTCCATTTTTTATTTATAATGAATCCTACTCCACTCATATTTCCAATATTTGTGCCTTCATAGTAGAGTATATGTTCACTTTTTAAATCAATTGTTTCTTCACCTTTTCTTCTAACTTCACAAAGTCCAATAATGTCCCATTTAATATAAGACAGTTCTTCTTCTATCTCTTGCAATCTTCCTTCACTTGAAAGTGATCTGCAAGTGTAAGTACCTAAATAAAAAGTCATCATCAAATGGCAGCATGAGTCTGCAATCAGGGGATTCTTAGCACCCTCTGCCTTTGGCCACCAACTGTTTCCTTGGTTGGTGACTTTACAACCTCCTGGGAATAAGGGCCATGATTTATTATTGCATATTATGATTGTATATATTGAAAAAATATTCTTAAACTTGGAGGTAAAAAGCCAATAAACTCACCATGCTGGTTAATGCATGTTGGTGAGCAGCCCATCCATGTTCGTATACTATATCAATAATCACATAGTAATAACAGCTGCAATGACAAGAACGTATTGAGTGGACATTAGAAATTTGCCCTGCTCGGTTCCTTTAAGGTCTCCAAGAGGAATCAAAGGGTCTCCTTTCAGTTAATAGAAAACTCCTTTCTGCAGCCATTTATATATATATATATATATATATATATATATATATATATATATATATATATATATATATATATATATATATATATATATATATATATATATATATATATATATATATAATGTCCATTAATTAAAACAAAATTGAAATTATAATTGAAATAATAAATTTAATGCTTTACAGACTATTATAAACAATCCTTAAATTCGCAGAAGTACTTTCAGTTAATTTCTTAAACCTGCCCCAACTGTCATTAAATTAAAAAAAACAAACAAAACAAAGCTGAAGCAAATGTCATCAATTCAAATCCCATGAATCTCGTATTTTAATGTTAGCAGTTTGTCTATTTATTAAGTGCATTTTATTCCTATTTATAAAAATTGCCTCTTTAATTTTTTTTATTATGGTTTCTCTCTTCATGAAGAATTTTCACATTTTTAAATCAAATGTCAATTTATATTTACATCTTTTTTATGATCAAAGAAAACTGAAGGAGACATTAAATCACCATTATTTTAAAAGTAAAAATAATGGTGATTTAATGTCTCCTTCAGTTTTCCAAAGAAATTAATTATGAAAATGTAATATTATTACTGTTAAATTAAAATATGATGTAAATGTCAGTGTGTGCATACACACACATACATATGTAAATTTTTAAACATTTATAGTATTTTTTTATACCCAACTGAGAAGTTTAATCATGCATTTATTATTTTATATGATAATTGTAATATAAGTCAATTGTATTGCATATTTATGTATGTGTATATATGTCAATTCTTGTAAAATAGGACATTGCAAATTTAATCATTTTTTGTCATTATTAAATGTCAATTGAAATATATTCATGTAATTGTAAAATGCATGGCTGTGCACTTAAATATGTGTGTTATATGTAAAGCACCATATAGTAACTTAAATTATGTATATTAATCAGGAAATTACAATGTGATAATTTGAAAGTTTGTATAGTAATCAAAATCAGAAAGCTTTTATGTATGTAGTCTTATTTTTATAGGCCTTAAATTCAATTTTTTGTTATTGTTGTTAATAAACTTGTATTCAATTGCTAAAAAAATTGTTTCCATCATCTGTTGGTCACAAACAGTAATAGAGATTATGTTCTCTGAGCTAGTTTCAGCATGGGATGAATATATGAATGGGGATATGTATTTAGTGCTTTAGGCATCCAGAGATGATCAATCATCCACTTGGTTGGCACAAGAGAATACTCTTTAAAGCCCGCACACTACTTTTTATTTTAGTTTAGTATTATTAAAAATTTAAGTTTACAGTTGGTCATTACAAGTGGCCTGAGCATTGATAAAGATAAGCATGTTTTAATATCCCAGCATTATTGTTTAAATTTTTCTAGTTATGTATTCTGATGGATTAGTACTTAAGTGGTGCATCCAAGTTATGTTCAAATGATTTCCCAAGCTAACTAAGGATCAATAGTTAGCCTGGTCTACAGAATACCCATTTCCAATTCAGTCACCAGATTGATTGTTGGTGTATTTTGTACAATTTAAATTAATTGTTGATTATTCATGATGATAAATGGTTTATTTTGAGTATTACTTATAGTTACTTTTACTTGATAATGCTGTGATATATGATTGACAATTAATTATGCTTTTAGTTGCTCTTCTGATATCTCATTGATCTCTCAGAGATATCTTGATCTCATGCTGTCTTCTTGGGTATATAAAATTAATTATCTCTCTAATGGAGCTTATATATTTTTGGATGTTAAACATTACTTTAACATTATTTTAATAACATCTTATTTAAATATTATACGTTTGTAAATTATTGATTTTGTATTTATCTGGAAGTGATGATGATTTTCCATCATCTCAGACCAAATCCCCTTTTCCCCATATTGTAATACAATATATATATATATATATATACTATTTTTATAATAATAACTGGAATATTTTATATTAAAGGATAACTATTTATATTTTAATTGTTATTATTTATTTGTTCAATAATTAAATTCAGTATTTTATATGTTTATATATTTGTATATTAATTTTTACTATATTTTAATTTCGCATGTGATGTTTTTCTTCACATGGAGTTTATTATAAACTGGAATATAAATGAATCACTTATTATTAACAGAATTATATTTGCTTCATTTATAGTATAGCTCAACGTCTGTGTATATTGACTCCCCTCCATTATTTTTGGTTCTCAAACTTTTTAGGAACTCTTGAACCATTCGCTTATGTTACTTTTGTTAAACAAGTGACAATTCTTATTTTTAACTTCTATTTATGACATAAGTAATGTAAAATAAACTTTGAGAATATTAAATTTGAAAAATCAGCAAACACATACACTGACACTTACACATGCAATCGCACTTACACGCGCGCGCGCACACACACGCATATATATATAATTTCTTTCTATCTTTATACATATACTAATTAAATGCATTCATATAAAAGCTTCTTGAACAGAGTGAAAATTTCAAAAATAGTTATTACTTAAATCCTTAAACCCACTTTTAGTGAAGATCACACTCTTCAAAAGGCAAACATTAGATATAAGTATGTATATAAAAAGAAATTTATCATCAAATAAAACTGTAGGAAGTTTTAAATAAACCTTTTAATTCAAAAGTAGTTAATGTACATTTAAAGACTTATTTGAATAGCCTAAAAATCAAAGGTTAAAACGTGTTTTTAGCATGTAGAAAACTGAATAAAAATCTAATGCCAGAATGTTAAAATTTGTTATTTATTTTTAAGTGCATTTTGAAGATGTTTCTGTATAGAAAGTGCTTGTTTTTAATCTGATGGCAATTGTCAAGAAATATTTTTGTAGCAAATATTTTCTGTAGAACACTTTTAGCTAGAGTTGTCATATTTAAATATATAGTAATATTTTTTTCATAGAGGAAATACTTTTCTGCATTTATAATAAAATAAATAATATTAAAAAATATTAAAGTAGTGCATATTTTATTGACACTGAAAAAAATTTAAATATAAAACAATTTTAAAAAATGCTTAATTTATATATATATATAATATTATTTTGAATATTTTCATTATATGATGGAAAAAGTCTTATTCGAGTTGTATCATGCATTTATTTTGTCTTAATTTCCGGTCGTTTTCATCCTTATCATAGCTAAGGTTTTAATTGTTACATTTTCTTTTACCATTTATTCTTGATAAATACTTTATATATATATTTGTGTGTGTGTGTGTGTGTGTGAAAGAGAGAGATAGACGAGAGAGTGAACTGGGCCAACTGATGAGTGCTGGTTCAGCACAAAACACATCTTGGGGGTCATTTGTCTTTTATTATATCTTTCTTTATATGAATTTGAAAAGAATGGGAAAGTTTGGAGATGTTTATTATATCTACTAAGGTTTTAATGAAGTACGAGATTGAACGTTAATTAATTAATCATTCAGAAAAAGTCGATTAACAAACTTCTCTTTTACTGCTTTCTGTTTTACAATTAATTGATTTTTAAAGAAACAAATAAAACAATTGTTTTTCATATGCATTTCATCACATTGGTTTAAGCAGTTTGCTATGACTCTTAGAGTTATAAATCATGTTTCAAATTAGCTAATATTTTGGTATTTTTAAAAAAATGAAATGTAAACGCTGATGTAATCCACCTTTGATTGAAGGCATACTTATGCTCTCTAACTCTTTCACTAATACATGTATAAGACTGACCCACATAGCTTCTTGAGAAAGGTGAACAAGAAATTCCACAGACTGAAAATGCTGAGTCTTTAATTAAGTGTAAAGAAAAAAAAATATTCTTTTTAAAGGGTGACAATAGTCTTAATTTTAAAATAAGATAATCTACTGCTAATCTTAATCACTGACTCCTTTAATAGAAGATAAAAAAAACTCTCTGACTCAATAAGTTGAATATTTTGTCATCTTTTTTTCTTAGTGTCAATACTATGTAAATAATTCCATGTGTGTGTGTGTTTAAAATTTTAAAAAATCAGATATATTAATCTTTAACTGAGGTTTAAAGTTTATATCTGTGCTAGAGGTAATCTCTAGTTTAGTAAATGATTAGTAATAATCATTATTGTATTTATCTAAGGTAGATGGTGTCAATGTTGTGAGGGGAATGAGTTTAACAGTTGTAAATAAAAATGTAACAATTTACTATGTAAAAACTCAAAATGTTTTTACTGTAATCATTAGAATGTAGAATATTTTTAGATAAAGCTATTTTACAAGCAAGATTATTTTTATGACACCATGCTTTTAGCAAGTCTGTTACTTTGCATATTGCATCGAACCATCAATAGCACTTGTAAAATAATTTTATATAATACAGTAACAAATAAATTTAAATTTTTTATAAATATAATCTGGCACAAAGTAATATCAATTATATGTTTTTTCAATGAAGGAATATAATATATTAATAATAAACAGTAAAAAGAAAATGAGATAGGAAATATAAAGATAAAAGTTGAAAAATATTCTTTAATAGCCTATTGAAGGAAAAAAAAAACTCTTCAGAAACTTTTCATAAGTAAATGTAAAAAAATAATAATTATTCATCAGGCTTTTAATTGTCACCAGATAAAACTTTGATTAGTTTTCCATCATTATTTTATTCTGTGCCCTGGGCAGTTTTGTGTAGTTGGTACAGCATCCAACTTGGAATCCAGAGATCTGGCACTGGAACTCCTTATGAATTCTCAGCAATAAAGCAATACTCAGTCTGTGTTTATTATTTTGCTTTCTAGCTGAGAATACATAGCTACCTATTTACTAATCAGTAATGTATGTCCTGCTTATGTGAAAAATAAATTTTAAACCAAATCACAACTTAGTTTTCTACTTAGATTTTATTTAGGTAATGATTTTTGATTTTTTCCCAAGTTTTATTTGCCCTTAACATGCACATTAAATAATAAATATACTATTTGTGTATATTATTACTACTTCAAAAATGATTATACATGGTATAAGCGGATAAAAATATATGAGTACATGTGATTAAGATACAGTGTATACCATTATAGAAATATTTGCTATTAAAAGGCATACTATCAGTCAAGCGTTAGTAGCCGAGAAGTCAGCGCAGCTGCCTTGCAAGCTGTTGCATGCAGACAGTTGTTGCGGATTCACTTCCCAGCCAATGCTTTGACATATTGAAACAAAGGGATACTAACTGGTATTTGATTTATGACATGCAATGTATTCTACTTTAACTTGTTGCATCCTTTGTGTGCATACATAAACTTTTTAATCAATATATATATATAGTTTTTTTTTTTTTTTGTTTTAGAAAAAACAAACAAAATTGAATATCATTAATATGTTTATCTTAATACAATTGTTGGAATATGGGAACATTTATATTAATCCAGGGTTTTCTATAATACATGTAATGACAATTATTACTTCTATATCCAACGTTTGGCATATAATATATCCAGTTTATCATCATTAGGGTTGCTCAATCTAAATATATCGCTTTGTAAAAGCTACTTTGATAGTACTGGAAAATATTTGTTAAATAACTGTTTACATATGTGAATCAATAGGTATATTAATCTAAAATTTATTTTATTACCTTTGCTGTTGTTAATGAAACATACAGCTGTTGAAATTAAGTTTACGTTTATTGATAAATGTAAATAGGTGGCAAGCAATGAAAAATAACTGAAGGTAATCAATAGTATAATATACTATTATCTGGATATTTAGTTGTTTTTATACGAAGAACTTAACATGTATACAATTATATTAACAAATGAGCAATATATATATATATATATTATTTAAACATGAAGTGTTCTTTGCACACTGAAAAGGTTTACATTGTATTTAAAGCATACAGACTAAAAAAAGGAATACACACTGCATAGTCCTGAATATACGGATCAACAGTTTTTAATCAGTGATGAGTCCTTCAGTGAGAAGCTAGGTACCTGTTTAGTCATTTAGTTTCTTGGTATGAGCGTTACATCCTCAAGCGTCCTTTAGTTTAAAGGAGTTCAGTATTCTGAAAGGTGGAGAAGAGATTAAATAGACACTCTGAATGGCTAAGATAAAATCAGCCAAAAAACAAGGTGATTTCTGTACAATTCATATTTACACAATTTTTTTAAAGAAAAATATATAACTCTGTTTAAATAATATACATATAAACTTTTAATCAATCGATAAATCATAAATAATCAAATTAATATATAATGAATTATAATAGATATAATATATTTAAGAAATAATTATAATAAATCACAAAATAATTTCTTAATCTTTTTAAATTGAAAACTATTTAAATTTACATTTATTAGAAGTGAATCATCATGTCATATCTCTAAATTTATAAGTTTTAACACTATCATATTGTTTCTTAATTAGAGATATCATATTTCTATGTATCAAAATTGCCACAAATATTTCTTTTATTATGGTTTCTCTTTTCATAAACAATCTTAGTTTTTTACAGAACGAAATTGGAAATAAATTCACATATATTTCATGATCAAAAAAAGTCTTTATTACATCATTATTACACCTATTTTTATATGTTAATATAACAATTGTATGTACTTTTAACCTCTTTTTAAGACTACATCTTGATTCCCTTATATAAGAAGTATTGAGTGTAATTTACACTTTTTTGTTTAAAAAATATAAAGGTTTTTGAATTATTTACCAATTTAACATTAAGTGAAATACAAAATAAAACAATTGAGGACAATTATTTTCTTAAAACTCATTATAAAAATTAAGATTATCATATAAAAAGCAAACAGTTATAATTGTTCTCTATGGGAAAAAAAATGACAAATTACTCCCGATAAAATTTCACTATAAATTGTGAATATTTTTTCAACAAGTAATATAACCTATACAGTATATTAAAAAAATCTTAATGCATGCTGTATGCTTGAGAAAACTGTGTTATGCTTGTTTTATGAAGTGTGTACATAAAATAGACATGTATGTATGATAATTCAATTAAAGTTTATATAAAAAACACCTAGGTTAAAGTTATTCTTTCCTGTTATCATAATTACCCAACTGCCTGAATCACTTTATCAGTTGCTTATCGTAAAGTATATTATCTTCTAAATTCTTTGATGATATTGTGTTTTTTTTTTTTTTGAGAAGGTGCACCATTATGTTGATATCTGAGTATCTTTGGGAAAAAAATTAAGAATAGATGGATAAGATTTCTTGATTTATTTTTTATACATCTTATACAGTTTGATTATTTGACTTAAACCATTTTAAAATTTGAGACTGTGTTCTAAGTCAGGGTTAAATTCTTCCAAAATGTTGTCTGTAGCCTCATAATGTAAAATAAATTTCATCAGTTTCTTTATGTTCAGATTCTTTTATATGGGCTAGTAAGTTATCTTTTTGTCATTGTTCTTCCTATTCTTCATCCAGTTATATTAATTCCTTATTAGTTAATTCTTCTGAGTATGATTCCAAAAGCTCTTTAATGTCATCACCATCTTCTGTTAATCCTGATTTCTTAGTTAAGTCAAATATAGTTTTTTCCTATTACTGAAGTAGATTCCTTTTTGACTTTGTACTTGTAATGGGTTGCAAGCAGTCTTTGTTCCATGTGAAGTTAAGAACTATGTTAGTGATCTAGATCTAAGCATTTCCTATAAAATCAACTGTTTTATATTGAAATTCGTCTAGTGATAATAAATAAAATCATTGTAAGTATAAGATTTTAATGTTTGTAAACATTGCATCTAAAGTGCCATAAAAAGGTGGCTACTAGCATATTCTTATGCAGCCATATGTGAGAATGTGAAGCCTGGATCGACCACTCTGACTGCTGAAAAAACTACAAAACCTTAGAGGCTGCAGTTTCAAGCACATGACCATCAAACACTCTTACAACTTTTTTAGACCCTACTGCAGGTGCCCTGGAGCTTGCTCAAGTGACACAACAAAAAGAAACTTGGAATGGCCAGGCAATACCTGGACAACTACCTGTGTGAGTTCATGTGGTGATGGGTGACATCTTCACAAGGCTTAAGATGTGTTCCAGGCCATCATTAGCAGAGATGAGTCTGACCAGAAAATAGGAAAGTTTTTTTGGTTTGGATTCACTGCATTAAATTGACTGTTGTTGTTGTTGGCAAGTTGATTAATCAATCCACCCTATGTCATTGTTGAAAAGAAATATGTCAATTGTTTCCAATCAATAAACAGGTTGAGATGATTTATTTCTTAATATTATTTTTTTTTTTTTGCAATTTATTTAATTATTTAATAATTTAGTATTTATTTCTTAAATATTATTTGTTTTAATTTTGTTTAAAAAAAGAAAAAAAAAAGTTTATTCTGATGGCAGCCTGGTAATGTTATATTTCTGTGTTTTTGCATAGCAACAACACCATCAAGCAGCTGACACTGGCTAATAGAACAATACCATAAATTGTTTTAAATCTTTAATTTATCAATTGCTAGGAGTCACTTAATATTAAAAAAATCTGTTGTCCTTTAATACTTAAGCTTTATATATGTACATGATATAAAGAAACTGGTTTCAAATTTCAATTTATTAGCAAATGATTACATATTAGATATTATTGATCATTAAATTACTTGCTATTTTAATTTAAATGCATTGTACACACACCCTATATACATATGTCATAAACAATGTAGGCTGAAGATTAATTGATTGTCATTTGTTCTCATATGAGTCATTGATAAATATACACATAATGTATTATATTTGTGTTTACAAATGTATTATATTTGTGTTTACAATTTTATCATTATTTAATATTTCTCTTTCACAATTTCATCATTAGATATTTTTAAAAAGATATATCATGCTGTAGATATGTTTGTATTATATATACATATTTCTTCACATATTGAGATAGGAGTCATTTTTATATTTTATTTATAAAAGTTTCATATACTAAGAGTTATATAGTCCATGATAAATGTTTTTAAAGTCTCAGGATTAATGAAGATATAAAAGAAGATATTGAATTTAGGGGCCATGATAGAAGCCCTACAATAAAGAATAAATCTAAAGAGTTTGTACTTGTAGTCTAAAGGAGAAGTATAGTTTTAATCGAAAATGAAGTAAATAAACATTTAAGACAGAAAAGAAAATTCATGATTTTTTTTTTTTTTGTTGGATGATTGTAAATTTTTATTTTAACAGTGCTACTTTAGCACAAAATATGGATATTGGTGATTATTTATCTTTTCAACATATGTGTGATCAAATGTATCAACTGTAAGAGATAGCATGGTTGGTTGAGGGTCATATGAAAATCTTGAGTTCAACCCCCCTACATATTACATATATAAGTGCAGGTATGAAAAAGTCTGATCTGTAGAACAAATTCATATTTTAAGAAGCTATTATGATTTTCATTATTTCTCCTTTGCTGCATCTTCCTGTGTGTTAAATAATAAATGATTCTTATGTAGATATAAACATCAATCCATTGCTATTGTTAGAAAATATTGTTGTAAAATAGTATACAATTAAAATGAAAACTTAAAGATAAACAAATATTGATGTATTTAATACAACTATTGCCATTTGACAAGAAAATCAAACCATAATTGGAATAATGTATATACCATTTGTTTAATATAAAATGACTTTTTGATTCATTTCAAATTTATTTATTTCTTTATTTTTATCTTTTCCATGTAAAGGTCAGTAGGTAATGCTTGAGACTTAGTTAAGTAATTCTAATTTTTGTGTTATGCTAATATTCAATTTTATAATTATTTATCTAAGCCATCACTAATCATTATATTGTTTCACATATAATCCCACCCCCAAATATAGTTGGATTCAATAAAATTTCCTTGGTTTCCAATTTATATTTTGGCGAATAATTAAACCCTGAGAATAAATAATTTAATGTCTTTTGTTATTGCTCTTTGGTATCTAGACATATTTCATGTATAGCTAGTCTGATAGGCAATATTGTAATTGTAATCAATGATTAAACCATCCAATGATTGGGGTAGTTTATTTTCTTTTATAAGTATAACTTCCATTACAACTGATGCCTTGCAATATGCAACTTGATTAATTGATTGGTGGCTGCAATGTATACTATTACAACATTTGAGCTCAATTTGTTGATTAATTAGTGATTGTAAAGTTTTCCTTTGCAATTGGCTCCACAATGGAGCACTATGATTAATTAAGCTCCAATAAATTTATTTAAATCTTAAAATGATATGCCCAGTTCATTATAATTAGCATTCCATCATCAGATTTTCAATGATATGAATGGCTGAAAAGTTGGAGGTTCGAGTGAATTGAAGCATGTCCATTAAAGTATGAAGATTTGCTATCTTAATATAAACTGAACACTGATTATATATATATATATATATATGCGTGTGTGTATGTGTGTGTATGATGATAATCGGGACCAATTAATGAGTGCTGGTTTAGCATGAAATACCTTATTAGTGATTATTTATCTTTGCTACATGTATGCGGTCACATGTATTAGTGGTATGAAATAGTATGGATAGTTGAAGAGTGCTTGAATGTCTAAGTTCAAATCCCCTATATTAACAATTAGGCTCTAGGTATGTGAAGAATGCCCGTATTTCAAATATTTACACATTAACCCTTCATCCTGCCCATTCCTCTTCTATGTATTTAAATGGATAAGATCCTATACATAAGGGGACAGAATGACATGAGGTTAACATGGTCAAGCAATAATATTGGCATCAGCATGGAATTTGGACTTTCCATCATCAGATTTTCATTGGTATGGATGGCTGAAGAGTTGGAGGTTGGAGTGGATTGAAGCCTGTCCATTAAATTATGAAGATTTGCTATCTTAATATAAACTGAGCACTGATTATATATATATGATATATATATATATATATATATGTGTGTGTGTGATGATAATCTGAACCAACTGAAGATTGCTGGTTTAGCATGAAATATATATATTTGTGATTATTTATCTTTTATACATATATGTGGTCATGTGTATCAGTGGTATGAGATAGTATGGATAGTTGAAGGGTGCTTGAAAGTCTGAGTTCAAATTCCCTATATTTACAATTAATCTCCAGGTATATGAAGAGTGCCTGTATTTCAAATATTTATAAAGAATTTAACAAGGTTTTTATTTTATACTACCATTATATATATATATATATAAGAAAATTTAATAACAACTTGCAAAATATAACTGGATATTTATTTATTAATTAAAATTAGTAAACAGAAATAAATATAATTTACAAAAATCATTTCAAAATATTTATGTATTATAAGTTATGATTATTTTTTTAAAAAATATTTTAGAAAATAGTGGAATATTCAACTAAGCGTTTGCAAACTATATGAGATTAACAAACTTTCTTATTTATTTCTTTAAAGAGATATTTGATAGAACATCCATTATTTAGAAATAAAAATGTAGTATACTTTTTAATGTAAAAATATATTACTTAATTATATTTATTAGTAAAATTGTTTAATTGTAAACAATAATATTCCTCATATTTTTTGTATCAAAAACAACTGTTCCAAAAAACACAAAAATATCAATTGAAAATCGTTCTACTAGGTACTTTTTTTTGGATATAATATATAATGAAATTAAAAATTTTCTTTTGTTTTATGTTAATACAGGATAATTATCATCATGGCTGCCTTTAAATATTCCAAATTAGATGTCATTTTTCCAGTGGGTTCAAATAATATAAAAGCTTTTATATACAATAAAATTATGGTTGGGGATGTTGTATGTTACCTTGTGTTGATTCTTCAATTTTTATTTTAAAATAATTAACATTCACTAAATCTTTGTTTAATTATAAGGGACCTGAAGTTAGACTTTTAAACTCCCCACAGCTATCCAATCCATCTTATATAACTGATATACATGATAACATATATGTGAAAAAGGTAAATGATCTACAATATATGTACTTCATGCTGAACCAGTACTTGGTCCAGGTCACCATCTCTCTCACACATATGCAATCACTGCTCAGTTTATATTAAGATATCAAATCTTTAAACTTTAATGGACAAGATTCAATCCTCTCTACTCTCCAACTTTTCAACTATCTATGTCATTGAAAATCTGAGGATGAAATTTTCAAAGCCCTTATTGAGAATTATCAATTATGGTTATCAGGCTGAAAATATTTTAATTAACTATAATAATTAGTGATATTTAGTTTTTTTACTGATTAATAGTATCATCCTTTTACTTTTTCTGTGTAAAGTATAATTTAGGGAAATAAACTATTAATAGTATTATTCAACATAATATTTTTTATTGTGCAGTATTTTTGTTTTTTAAATTTGGGGAATTTTGCTCAAAGAGTTGTTTTTTTCCATAGCTGAACGGTAGCTTTTTTGAATTTTAATTTTCTACATGACATCAATTCTTATATCAATGATGTTCCTGGTATTTTGGTTTATCCATAGTTCTTTTGCTGATAGATGAACTACACAATCATGAATACATTTTGTCAGATACGATAAAAAATGATCAAAATATATTTATTTAGGTTCTATATTCAACACAACATTAGAAATTATATTTTCAGATAGTAGATAGTTCGTTAGCATAAGTTATACATATGGGAATAACTTTGTAATTTACAATTTTTCCTGCAGACCTAGCTTTATTCCACCTTTAAAGTCAATGGAAGCTTTTTTTTTAACGATCAATTTTGATGGTTGTCTAAAGTTACATACTGGTAAATTATAAATATAAAGATCTATGTTAACATGAAGACTGGCGACTCATCTTACACAACTTAATTATGAGTAATTTTAATAATTAACTGAGGTCTAACTAACAAGTAAATTGAGTCATATTAACTCTTGTTATTTTTTAATGTTTTATATATCCACAGTCCTTCGACATAAAAAAACCGGTTTGACCTCAATTCCAAAAGAACTCTTTTTGAAAAGCATATATTTATCGATTTATTGCTGACGTATTTTTTTCTTTAGTCAATCTGTTATACCATTTAAATTAAAATATTGGATACGAAAAGAAAGAGAGAAAGAAAAAAAAAAAACTTGTAAATTACAATTTTTATATATAATTATACGATTATTAACTTTGGACTTAATAAACCTAAGCTTAAATATTACAGCTATAAACCGTTATGTAAACAGTTTACTTTTATAAATAAAAGTAAAAATACTTCCAATTACCACTTTCCCATTAATTTTGATAGTATATTTATCATAAACAGTTTGAATAATTTATTACAAATAAATAAAAGATAATATTTTTTATTTAGGCACTACAAAATTTCTGTCTATTTAAATCCAACAAGACTTCTTTTATTAAATCATCTCTACCCAACCTATTTGTTGAGACAAATTTGATTTAAGTTCTCAAACCTGTCCATATAAATCATGGTCTCAAGAATTAACTGTTTTAGAAGTTTGACATTTCTTTATATGTTTATGCATATGACTAAATTCGTATAGGCACATATATACGTGTTTGAATATATACAGATTTTAATACTGCAGTTTTCAATTTATAACACCATGTTTGCATAACAATGGATCATAATTCAGAGCTATACCCACCCACCCCTTTAGATATAGTACATATATTTAATCAGATGGATTATCATTTTTTTAATTCACTTCCAAACTGAAGAGTTATGACTGTCAAAATATGTTATCACAACTTTAATAGTAGACCAACAAAATCTTTATTGTATGGACACACTCAATATTTTATCTATCTATCTATCTATCTATCTATCTATCTATCTATCTATCTATCTATCTATCTATCTATCTATCTATCTATCTATCTATCTATCTATCTATCTATCTATCTATCTATCTATCTATCTATCTATCTATCTATCTATCTATCTATCTATCTATCTATCTATCTATCTATCTATCTATCTATCTATCTATCTATCTATCTATCTATCTATCTATCTATCTATCTATCTATCTATCTATCTATCTATCTATCTATCTATCTATCTATCTATCTATCTATCTATCTATCTTATCTATCTATCTATCTATCTATCTATCTATCTATCTATCTATCTATCTATCTATCTATCTATCTATCTATCTATCTATCTATCTATCTATCTATCTATCTATCTATCTATCTATCTATCTATCTATCTATCTATCTATCTATCTATCTGCTCTTCCGATCTTATCTATCTATCTATCTATCTATCTATCTATCTATCTATCTATCTATCTATCTATCTATCTATCTATCTATCTATCTATCTATCTATCTATCTTAAGGAGTTTGCTGTTAACTGAAAGCAGACCTATGATATTTCTTTGAGGCCTCAAAGCAATTGATATGGGCAAAATTCTAATGACTAATCTGTACATTGTTGTTGTAGCTGATAAAACAATATAATTATTATAGATTAAAAACATAGTGAGTTTAATGGATTTTTTCTTTGAGTTGCCTAAGAGTTCTTGTCTAAAATAACAATTGAGTTTTGATGTAAACATAAAAATATGTGTGAATCACCTTATTTTAATATACGTTTATAACTATAACAAACGAAACCATAACACAAAATCAAGTCATATGTCACTTGACCTAATTTAACAAGCTTGTATTACAAATGTTATATATAGAGCTCACAAATAAGTTCTTAACAAGCTTTGAAAAATATCCCCAACTCCAGACCAGTTTCTGCTACTGGCTATAGCAGAAACCGTTCTGGGGTTGGGGATATTTTTCAAAACTTGTTAAGAGCTTATTTGTGAGCTCTGTGTATAACACACATACACACACACACATACACACATATATATATATATATAACAAAACAAAAAATATTCCAATAATTGGAAATTCTGCTGAATAATACATTCAACATCTTTGTTATTTTCTAAAGGTTCTTAGTAACAAGGAAGAAGAATGCATTACTCACCAAAATTATCCACTATAATTATTTTGTAAATTTAATACAACTATGTAAAATCGTTTTTCCATGCCAATAACTTTTTTTGAACATTTACATTTGAAGTTTCAGATGGTAGAAAATCTAGAAAATATTCAAACAATAGCAAGATCATCTGCATATACAATGCAAACATAGTTTTCTTTTAAAATAGCTTTATTTTCATATATCAAATTGCAATGTTACAAATGTAACTAGTAATTTTGCATTTGCATCACTGTCCAACAAAAACAAAGATTTTGGGAAAAGGATTTAACATTCTTTTAAGTTATTAAATTTTAAGAATACATATTTTAATGTTTGAAAATGATGTACTTAACAATATTATATACTGTACTTAATAATATTATATACTTATATATGTATAAAAATAATACCAATTCTAATTCTAAACTGAAATCAAAATCCAAATATTAAATCATCTTACATGGTTAAATATTCAACATCACCCACTGTGAAGTAATATATATATATATATATATATATATTACTATATATATATATATATATATATATATATTAGAATCCATATTTCATAGCCAGTGGTGCTGGATTTCTTAACCATGTGCAGTGATTTAATGTTTAAATTTTTATTTCAGTTTAACATTAGCATTGGAATTATTTTCATATATAATTGTATTAGGTGTTTAAGGATTAGAATTACTAATGTTTAGTTTGTCTTTATATAATAGTAGCAAACATGTCTGTTCAGTAGCACAGTTAAGATTGTCCCTTATTTAAAGTTTTAGTTATTTGTTTGAATTAGTTCATATTTCAATATTTAAGATCTAAAAACATACTGTTTCAAAGTGGTATCATTTTAAGGCTGGCTATTTCGAAATATGGACTCGAATATATTTATATTTTATTTCACAGAGAGCAATGCTGGATTTTTTAACCATGTGGAGTAATTTAATATTTGGTTTTATATATATATATATATATATAATAAATAAAATATCCATTAATTAAAAACAATATTGTAATTATAATTGAAATAATATTTTTAACGGTTTATAAACAATTACAATCTTAAAATCCACAGAAGTACTTTCGGTTACTTTCTAACCTGCCTCAACTGCCATTAAAGTACTTCTGCGGATTTTAAGATTGTTTGTAATTGTTTATAAACTGTTAAAATATTATTTCAATTATAATTATATATATATATATATATGTTGTGAGAGTACAATATGAGCCTCACCTAAAACAATTTGTGTTTCTTTGTGAATTTAACTGTGCCTATATTCAATCAACAGATATAAATACCTTACACCTATCTTAAGCTTTTCATGTATCAGCTATATATATATATATATATATATATATATATATATATATATATATATAAACTAGTTAGTATTTAAAGAATAATTCTAAAAATGAATAATTCTAGTTTATTTATATGCACACATAATTAAAATGTTTCTAACTAATAGTATTTTTTTTGTTAATATAAAACTTGACATTTGACAAAGCCTTAAGTCAACATTGCATTTTTATCAGTTGAAACAAAGGAAATAAACGTTTGGGGTTAATTACAAATTGTATATGTTAAACAATAGAGAGTGTGTGCGTGATTATGTGATATGCTTGCTGAAATTAATCCAGTATAAAAACGAACTAATATTGTTATGACAATAATCTTCTATATAGTTATCAAGGCAAGAACTACGTTTGTAAATTTAAATGTGTTCGAATTTAGAACACATTTAAGAAAAATTAAAAAAAAGAAGATTCAATATTTTAAAACCTGCTTCAATTAATTAATTTACTGCCTTTGAATATTATAAAGAACTATAAAAAAATAATCAGTGAATTTAACAAGGTTATAAAAGTTATCAACGTCTTCAAAATGAGCTTTCAAAATATAAATTTAAGAAGACAAAAATTTATAAAGATGTTCTTTGGCTAGATAATTTATGCCAGAGATTTCTACTGATGTTTTAAACCTGAACATGTAAATTTATTCCTACTTAATCAATGCCTAAATGTAATCATCGTAATTCTCATTTAAACAGCTGCTTTAATATTGGAGTATTATATTGAAGAAGATGTTAAATATTTTACTACATAAATATTTAAAGAATGAATATTTGGATTGCCTCTTCGAAGGATGATCAATGAACTTTATGTTTCAACATTCATCATCATTTTATTTCGTCTAAGGAGGGATATAAAACCGCATTCTTTCTCATCTTGGATTACTTCATTGTATAATTTAAGAACTCTTAAACTTTATTTCCTTTGTGGATAATTATATTTACTTAGAAAAATTACTTTGTATATTAAAGTGGGGAACTGATAAGATGAACACTTTATTTTTTTTTTTTAATTTTATTTAATAAAATTTAGATATTGATATTTTGATATATACTCTGATGGAAATGACAGATGACTAAGGTAAATGTTTTTAAATTATTTCAATTTGGAAGTACATTTTATTATATTCCAAATTGAATATTATATGACAATTAACATAATATATTTTTAAACATACATAACTAATATCAGAATACATTCTATTATTAATCTAGTGTGAATGGATGTTATCGTATATAAACATGCAACACACACTGAATTATTTTAATGACACAATAGGTAGATTTATAATGTGTCATGTGTATTATATGCATGATTTTAAATTATATATATATATATATATATATATATATATAATAAATGTATATCATTTACATATATATATATATATATATATGTAAATGATTACATTTTTTTTTTTTGAATATTAAATAATTTATTAGTGCATATAAGCACAGATTATAATTCTAAATTTTAATGTTTTTATGTGATAATATTTTGTTTTTTATTACGGATTAAAATGTGTTAAACTTGATTTTAAAATTAAACAGGTCTCGTTTGTTTATTTTATTTAGTCGTTTTATAAAACCAATATTTATAAATATACATACTCATGCATATATATGTTGAATCAACTTAGTGATTTAATATTTTTTTAAAGAAGTTATATATAGCTTATATTAAATTTATTATTACTATGGGATATTTGTGGAAATACCTGAAGAAAGTCGATTGCAAATTTCTACTCTGAGCTCGAATTCCGAGAGTAAGGAGGTTATTAATAGAAGAGTGAATTGGATTGTATTTTAAATAACATCATCCATGGCATTCTATAAGAAGACTCAAAGTCCGACTATAGCTAGATGTGACTTCCTCGAGTCCTGAAAAGGATCGTCCCAATATACATGGCGCCCATACTTAAGGCATGAAACAGTAGTTTTCCATTGGTTAAATCCTTAGTTTAAAAAAAAAATTATATGAGTATGTTGTGAATTGGTAAAAACACTGAATAATAAATAATAGAGACCTTGAAATAAAATAAACCGTAATAATCAGATAAATCAGTCACTTTAAAATAAATAAATAAATACAATTATAATTTGGGCATTAAAATATATATTATAACAACATCTTATAAAAGTAGGAAAAATGGAATTACATGTAAGGGCATAAGAACACCATGAAATCTTATGGCATATATTAAATGATTACTTTGAAAGGAAAGTAACTTTATATATATATATATATATATATATATATATATATATATATATATATATATATATATATATATATATATATAACTTAAAATTTTTTTTTTGTTAATGATAACTAGAAGTGGGAAAAAGCTAATAATAATGGAAGTAAAGAGTTTTGAAGAATCTTTAAGCAATAAAGATAGTGAAATAGAAATTACTTCAATTAGTGATGAACAAGGGTCTTTACAAGTCCTAATGTCTGAGGGGTCTGTGGAAGAAGTTGAACATCCTTCACAAGTTCACATGACAGATCAAATATTACCCCAAACACAAAAAGAAACTGGAGCTATAACAGTACAAGAAAGTGATAAGCATATAGCTCGATTGGTTCAAATAGTAATGCATCTACAAGTTAGCATGGAAGCAAAGATGGATAAAATGAATGCTGATATTAATAATATAAAAGCTGATATGAATATTATGGCAACCAAAGCTGATATGAATAATATAAATTTTGAAATAAATAAAATGAATGCTGATATGAAGGGAGAAATGGCTAGAATGAATGATAATATGGTAACTAAAGCTGATATGGATAATATGGAAGGGAAATTAAAAAAAAACATAATTTCTATAAAAGAAGAGTTAAAGAAAGATATTGATAATGTTAGAGAAAAGATGCAAGTAGAAATCAAAGATGTTGAAAATAAATTGTGTGAAGAAATGAAACGATTATCATTAGATTTAAATAATGTTCAAAAAGATAATGTTGAAATGAAACAAACAGTAAATGAAGTGAGAAAAGAGATGAATGAAGGAAACTTACAATGTCAATGTTTTAAAGAATTTAGTTGTAGTGTAACTAGTCAATTAGAAATCAAATATCAAAAGATACACCAGAGCTAGGAAACATTTAAAAATGAAATCCAAACATATCAAGAAAAGTACCATGAAAAGATTCAAGAAAATTTTCAAGATATTTATGTGAAAGTAAATCAGTTTAATACAAAACAAAGTGATGAGATAGAAACAAGGATGGAATTTAGTGAAACCATAAAACAAGACTTAAGGCAGCTTAGAGATAAAATGGCTTTAAATGAAGCAGATATAATTATAGCTAAAAAGACTTTAGAAATAATTATAAAGGACACAAGTGGAACACAGAACCAAACACATCACATGAATAAAACCACTACCCAAAATTTTATCCATGTTGAATCTCAATTAGATAAAAATTCACAAAATATAGAAATGCAATTACGTGAACATAGCCCGAATATACAAGATGATAAAGATAAGAGAAATGTAGAAAATAATTCAGATACATTTACCCGAGATCTTAATGGTGCAAGAAAATCCCTATTAGAATCTATCTTTCCACATCAAATGATGCAATAAAATGAAGAATATTTTATTCATGATAATTTTGATGAAGTTAATCCTAACATAATTCAAAGTAATTTAGATTTACCTATGCTAACACCACATATCAATTCTACAGTGCTAAATAAACCATATAATCATACAACACAAATGAATACCATTAATTAATTTGTGCGACTCAAGGTTTTTAAGGGATTACCAAGTGAAGCACCCATAGAACACCTTAAGAGTCTCAATTTATATTTTTCAGTAAATAAGATTTTGACTGAGGGAGAAAAACTGATTATTGCTTATAGTCATTTACAGGGGGATGCACTCCTAAGGTGGGAGTCATTATTCAAAACTCCATCCACATTTAATGATTACCAAATTATGTTAATTAAAAATTTTTGGAGTAGGGAGAAACAAGAAACATTACTTTATCAACTATTTCAAGAGAAATATAGGCCTTCTCCGGGGGAATCGTTAACTAAATTCTTCTGACATCAAGTTACCAAACTTAGAACATTAAGTACTTATCATTTAATGGAAGGTGATCTTGTTCGTATTGTCAAAAGAAACTTACCATGGAAAATTGAGCAAACATTGTTATGCACAAATACCAATAGTATAGACAACATAACAGAATTACTTAACAGTATTGATTTAAATAATACTAACATATCATCAAGAACTACAGAAAAGAGAAAAGAAGAACTCACAGTAAATACTATTTACTATAAAAAAAGAAAGAATAGTAATGACATAAATCATTGGAAAAGGAAGTCATTACAGCTAATCCCTTCTCATACGTACTCAAATAAGAGTAATCAAACATCAAATAATAAAAACAAAATTAATCCTCTCAATAGCCCAGAAAAATCTCAACCTACAACCAGTAATCATGCACTGAAAATAAAACAAAAACTAAACTGAAAAGGTACTTGGGGTCATGTTCCTCACCTCAAGAAACCGAAAAAACAATGAGGGACATAAATAAAATAGAAAACTGGGAAATCACTAATTTGTTGCATTCATGGGAGGACAGAGCACCTGATTTTGCTGTGCAAAGTTGCCCCATGATAGAGGTGTTGTTTGAGGGCATACCAGTTAAAGCATTATTAGATTCTGGTAGTCAAATATCAGTGGTGTCAGGTGCATTCTATTATAAAGTTCTGACAAAAAACCCTAAGATCAAAATCTTACCATTAAAATCCACACAAGTCACCTTGGCGAATAATAGAAAGGTCAAATTATTACAAAAACAAATTTGGATACAAATTGAAATTGGCCAAACAACCCTCTCTCCTGTCTTTCTTATATTAGATGGCTTAATACATGAGGCTATCTTAGGGGCAGATTTCCTCCACATGAACCATTCTATCCTTGATTTCTCAAATAAGATGGTTAGGATTAATGATGAGGTTTTGGAAATGACATTGCGGCCAAGATATGGTCTTTTTGAGGTTGAATGTATGATATCTGTAATTCCACAAGCACTAACTGAAAGTAAAATCACAGAATCTAATTTACTTGGAGACGATGACAAAATTAAATTACAATCTGTTATTAATGAATCTGGCCCTATTTTTTCAGAAATACCAGGGATAATAAAGGGTTTCCAGCAGAAAATAAATCTTATACATGACCAACCCTTTCAATCCAAATCGTATCCTATACCATACCAATATCGTGAAGAGATAACAAAACAAATCAATAAGCTGCTAGATTGGGGAATTATTTCCAAATGTTGTTCACCTTATTGTAATCCAATTGTTACTGTGAAGAAGAAAGATGGGTCGATAAGATTTTGTTTGGATGCTTGTCAGCTGAACAAAATTATGGTTCCTGATAGGAACATTCCACCACCCATCCACGAATTGTTCATGAAGTTTGGAAATAAGAAGGTATTCTCTACCTTTGACTTAACCTCCAGTTATTGGCAAATCGAACTCTATCCTGATGATTGCCAATATACTGCCTTCCGATATGAGGGTTTCACCTATCAGTTTAATAGGATGCCCTTTGGATTGATCAATAGTGGTGCTGGCCTTATACAATGCTTGGATAAAACCTTATCCCCTGAGGTCAAACAGATCATTACAATTTATGTGGATGATGTAATTATTGCATCTACCACTATTGAAGAACACCTTCAACATCTAAGATGATTTTTTAAAGAGTGCTGTGTGAAGGGAATTAAAATCAATTTCAAGAAGAGCACATTGGTATGTAACGAAGTGGTTTTCTTAGGACATATCATTGGAAGCAATGGGATAAGACCTCATCCTGATAAGATCAGCACCATACAGAACTTCCCAAAACCCATGAGTAGAAAACAAATTAGGTCATTCTTGGGACTGTGCAATTTCTACAATCATTTTTATTGAAAGTTCTCTGACCACATGGAACCATTACTAAAACTTATTAGAAAGAATGAAAGGTGGAACTGGACTAGTGAACAAGATGAGGCATTTGCAAAGATTAAAACAGGGTTCTTAGAGCAAACCATCTTATCCTTCCCTGATTTTAACAAACCATTTATTGTTCAAACGGACAGCAGTAATTATGGATTAGGGATAACATTATCCCATATCCAGGAGGATGGTCAACCTGGTGTCCTCTATTTCATCAGCCACCTCCTGAAAGGTCCAGAATTAAACTATACGGTCACCGAGAAGAAGGCACTAGCCAAAGTGTGGGCCTTCCAAAAGTTTCGACAGATGCTTCTTGTATCAGAGGTGATAGTGGTCACGGATCACAAAAGCCTCGAATTCCTGAATCGCAGCTACTTGACTCATCATCATCAACAACCATTATCAATCCACTGCAGGATGAAGGTCTCTCCAAGTTTAATCCATCTTCTTTGATCTTTAGCTTCTCTTCTCCACATCACCCCTGCACACTTTCTTATTTCATCCATCCATCTCACATGTGGTCTCTTTCTGGGTCTTTTACAATCTCTTGGAATCCAGTTTAAAATTTCAATTATCCATCTATTATCATATCTTCTAGCAATATGTCCAGCCCAACTCCACTTCAATCTTTTAATTTTTTCAATAAGGTCAGTAACACCTGTTTGTTGTCTTACCCATACATTGCGTTTTTGATCTCTTCTTGTTACTCCCAACATACACCTCTCCATACTTCTTTGAGTGGTCTGAAGTCTCTGTATTGCTCTTCTATTAAGTGTCCAAGTCTCAGATCATAAGTAAGAACTGGTAAAACACATTTGTTAAAAACCATCCTTTTCAAACACATAGGCATATTTCCTTTTAGTATCAAGTTATTTCTACCAAAAGCACTCCAAACAAGTTTAATTCTATGATTAATTTCCTCCATTATGTTTCCATCTGTATTAATAATCTGACCAAGGTATTTGTAACTGTTAACTTCTTCTAATTCTTCATAATCAATCTTTATTTTCATATTTTGAGCAAATCAATTAAACATTACTTTAGTCTTTTTAACATTTATCTTTAGTCCTACTTTTCTACTTTCATCTGTTAACTCCTGCAACATTTCCTGCAGCTCTGAAGCATTATTTGCAAAAAACAACTACATCATCTGCGAAATCTAAATGAGTTAGATACTCTCCATTTACTGTCAGTCCTTTAGTTTCCTATTTTAATCCACAAAATACTTCTTGCAGCACTGCTGTAAAGAGTTTTGGAGATATGGAGTCACCTTGTCTTACACCTTTCTCAATGTTGATTTTTCCAGTATCATTATGTAATCTAATTGTTGCTGTTGCATTTTTATAAATATTCTTTAAAATATGACAATATCCTGGATCTATACCTTGATGATCCAATGCTTTAATCACTGAAGAAATGTGTATAGAATCAACTGCCTTTTCATAATTGATAAATCCAAAACATAAAGACAACTCATATCCAATTGTCTTTTCTATGACTTCTCTCAATACCTGGATATAATCTATTGTACTAAAACCACTTTTAAATCCAGCTTGTTCTCTTGGTTGGTGGAAATCCAAAGTTCTCTGTAGACGGGTTGTAATTATCTTGGTAAAAATTTTATATAAAACTGATAAAAGGCTACTTGACTAACAGTCATTTAATCTGGTGGAGCTTGTTATTGCAGGAATTCAATTACACCATCCAATATTGCAAAGGATCCAAGAATGTTGTAGCGGATGTGCTCAGTCGAAACTCATGTAGGTCAGAACAATGTAACCTGTCAGTAGATAATGCCTACATTTCTAACATCGATCTAATTATTGATAGAAATGTAGAGAACGATTTAGAAAACTTACAAGACCCACAGTCTAATGATCCTGACTTAAATCCCATAATTAGTGCATTAAAGGGGGAGAAAGTTCTGCATGTGCCAAAAGATCTTATACAATATAAGTTAGAGAAAAATGTCTTACTTTATAAACCAAATTTGGATATGGAAGAGTGGAGGGCAGTTATACCCAAATCAATAAGAGTGCCACTTGTAAAATATATACAATGTCTATTTGGGCACTATGGTGCTCATAAGACAGAACCTATCATTAAAAATTGGTTTTACTGGCCAAAGATGTATGAAGACATCTTGAAATCACTGCATGATTGTTTAGTGTGCCTGCGAGCAAAGCCAGTAAACCAAAGTTATGTTAATTCAATGAAATATATTATTCCAGTAAGACCAAATGAGATCTTAGCAATAGATTAGTATGGACCTTTGCCTCCATTCAATATAAAATATTTATTAGTTGTTTATGATCTCTTTTCAAAATATGTGTCAGCTTACCCAATACCCCAAGCTAATACTAGACATACCATCAAAGTATTATATACCCTCCAATTCATTGGGATAGGAAAGCCTAGAACCATATTAACAGATCATGGTACTCCTTTCTTATCCAAAGAATGGAAAACATGGGTAGAAAGATCTCAAATTAAACATGTGCTTACCTCTATTAGAAATCCTCAGTCCAACCCTTGTGAATGTGGAATGTGGGAGCTTGGTAGGTTGTTTAGGACTTATTTAGGGGATGAGCATAAGGGGTGGATTAAGCTAACCAAGCATGTAATTGATTTCATCAATTGGAATGTGAAGCGAATCCACTGGATTTGCACCAATTAGATTACACTTTACAAAAACCGTACCAACATTATTTGGAAAATATAAGCCTA
>JAQFVV010006804.1:290376-335890 GCA_028023455.1 Epiperipatus broadwayi | reverse complement strand
CTCTTGGAATCCAGTTGAAAATTTCAATTATCCACCTATTATCATCTCTTCTAGCAATATGTCCAGCCCAACTCAATTTCAATCTTTTAATTTTTTCAATAAGGTCAGTAACACCTGTTTGTTGTCTTACCCATACATTTCGTTTTCGATCTCTTCTTGTTACTCCCAACATACACCTCTCCATACTCCTTTGAGTGGTCTGAAGTCTCTGTATTGCTCTTCTATTAAGTGTCCAAGTCTCAGATCCATAAGTAAGAACTGGTAAAACACATTTGTTAAAAACCATCCTTTTCAAGCACATAGGCATATTTCCTTTTAGTATCAAGTTATTTCTACCAAAAGCACTCCAACCAGTTTAATTCTATGATTAATTTCCTCCATTATGTTTCCATCTGTGTTAATAATCTGACCAAGGTATTTGTAACTGTTAACTTCTTCTAATTCTTCATAATCAATCTTTATTTTCATATTTTGAGTAAATCGATTAAACATTACTTTAGTCTTTTTAACATTTATCTTTAGTCCTACTTTTCTACTTTCATCTGCTAACTCCTGCAACATTTTCTGCAGCTCTGAAGCATTATTTGCAAAAACAACTACATCATCTATGAAATCTAAATGACTTAAATACTCTCCATTTACTTTCACTCCTTTAGTTTCCCATTTTAATCCACAAAATACTTCTTGCAGCACTGCTGTAAAGAGTTTTGGAGATATGGAGTCACCTTGTCTTACACCTTTCTCAATGTTGATTTTTCCAGCATCATTATGTAATCTAATTGTTGCTGTTGCATTTTTATAAATATTCTTTAAAATATGACAATATCCTGGATCTATACCTTGATGATCCAATGCTTTAATCACTGAAGAAATGTGTATAGAATCAAATGCCTTTTCATAATCTACAAATCCAAAACATAAAGACAACTCATATTCATTTGTCCTTTCTATGACTTCGCTCAATACCTGGATATGATCAATTGTACTAAAACCACTTTTAAATCCAGCTTGTTCTCTTGGTTGGTGGAAATCCAAAGTTCTCTGTAGACGAGTTGTAATTATCTTGGTAAATTTTTTATATAAAACTGATAAAAGGCTGATAGGTCTGTAATTTCTAATATCTTCTTTATCACCTTTTTTAAATATTAATATTATTACTGCATTCTTCCAATCTTCCGGTACATCTTTATCATTTAGACATTTGGTCTGCAGAAAGGAGTTTGCTATTAACTGAAAGGAGACCCTTTGAGTCCTCTTGGAGGCCTTAAAGGAACCGAGCAGGGCAAATTCCTAATGTCCACTCCATACGTTCTTGTCATTGCAGCTGTTATTACTATGTGATTATTCATATAGTATACGAACATGGATGGGCTACTCACCAACACACATTAGCCAGCATGGTGAGTTTATTGGCTTTTTACCTCTGAGTTTAAGATCAAGAAACACCATGGTCTTTCTTCTCAGTGCCTGATAAGACAGAATGAATGTTTGTGTATATATATATATATATATATATATATATATATACATTCAAAGATACATGTTCGTATATATATATATATATATATATATATATATATATATAAATAACGAACATGTATCTTTGAATGTAATGATAATAAGAAACATGAAATAAGTAAATATATACATAAAATAGTGATGTAACATTAAATTTTTATTATTTTGGATATTATAGTTAACAAATCATACAAGCAAAATATTCTTCTCAAATGATACTCTAGAAATTACACAATTGCCTCACTAATTCAGGCAAGAACATAATAAATAATAAATTCAAATATAAAAAGTTCAATATCTTTATTTCAAACATACTACATCTCAGATATAAAGAAAGTTTAGAAAAATATTAATCCAAATGCTAAAGAAATTATGATTTAAAATTCAAACATTTACAGTACAAAGAAAAATGAATAGTGGCATAACAAGCTATAGCCCATTATGAAAAAATAAATAATTGTGACAATATATTAAGGAGATATATAAATCTTCATGTACATTGAAGCAAACAACTTTATTGCAATTATTCTACAGTGAACTAGAGCATGGTTTTTTTTAAGAAGCAGTCACCATTTTAGTTATAAAGATTATATAAAAATTAATTCCAATAAACTGAAATATTGCTTATTTTTATTAACGAGGAATTTTATAAATACGTCAAAAAGTAAAAACTTCTGCAATTGCCTTGCCAACTCAATGAAGAACACAATAAATCCAAATATAAAAAGGTTCAGTGCTAATAATTCAAACATACAATATCTCAAATATCAAGGGAGTGTAGAAAAATATTAATCCATGTGCTACTAAAAGAAATCATGATTTCCAATTCAAATTCAAATATACACAGTACAAAAAAATGAATAGTGGCATAACAAACTGTAATTGTGACCATAATTAAGGATATATATACTCATCTTTATGTAAATTAAAATAAACATTTTTATCTCAAATATTTTATAGTGAACTCAACCATAACTCTCTTTTAAGAAGCAAATCATCAATTATATTATGAAGTTTATATAAAAATAAATTCCAACAAATTGAAATATTAATTATTTTTATTGACAAAAATATAATTCAATATACTAGTACCATGACGAGCTACAATTAACAAAAAAGATTTAAATCTGTCAAAAAATGAAGTTTGCTGCAGAAGTTAGAAAATATCAATATATTAAATAAACAGACTAAGAAACCAGTATGCAAATCTAATTATAGTTCATGAGTGATTTGTAATCATTGCAAGACTTATCTTTAACATTTTAATCATTGACATTCTATCTTTTTATTTTTGGAGTAAAGAAAAATGAGAAAAAAAAAAACATTGAAATCTGTAGAAATTTGGATTTAAAGGTTAGATTAAATATGATAATTTTTAAATCCATTTACATCAAAATATCATGTGGTCCACCATGTGATGTGCATACACAGGCTGTTAATAACATTAATGCACTTGATGGCACTACTGTACAGAGAGTTTGCTACTGTTATTAACAGCCTATGTAAGTATATTAAATGGGGATTATGTAATTTTTCAATAGTTTTTTTTTAACTATTCCATTCATGGGATAATAATGACTATGGTTTTTTAAAAAAACCAGACTCTAAAATGTACATATGCTGATATAAGTTCAGATTTATTATCAGCAAATAATCTTGGATTGAAAACATCATTATGTTTTGATTTTGGGATCCTAGTTTTATAGTTAACTAAATAGGTAAAAATGGTTGCTGTATTGTTGCATTATATCCTCAGATCTAGGTGCAGTACTCTCAAATCCAAGGTTCTTCACTGATGAAAGCCACAAGCTAGAAACTAATCTGGAGATATTGGATGAGTAAGCACTTGATAGGGAATTCATGCACAAACCTTCTTCCATCCATTGATTACATATGCTTGTACTTGATGGTGCTACTGTTTGGAGGGTTTGCTAATGCTATATTTTTGTGACAAATCATTTTAAAAAGTTTATTGGAAGATTCCCAATGATAATACACTTAAGCACATTGCATAAACCATGTAATTAAGAGAAATCAGCTTTTGTATACTTTGGGAAAACTGAAATTCTTAATGAAGCTATAAATAAATAATTTTTTAGATGTTTTATAAATATATTGGAATAATTATTTTGCAAAAATAAATGTCCATAGATTACACACACACACACACACACACACATATATATATATATATATATTATAAACAACATGTTATATGACAGTAATAATCTATATTTATCAACAGCTTTTCAAGCAAATTTAATTCAAACAAATATCATTTTTTATATATTTACATTTTTTAAAAGAAAATAAGATTGAAAAAAAAAATTTTTGTTAATAGTTATCAGCCATTATATTCACTTAAGTCATATTTCAAAATAGTGATTAAAAAACATAAAACACACAAAAAATATTTATTTAATAAATATTCTTAGCAAAATTAATGTTTAAACGATTAATTAGAAAATGTAAATTATTTTACATTATTAAAAAATGACAATAATAGAAAATAAACAACAAAAAATTATAAAGTATTAAATCATTTTTCATTCTAATAAAATTATTAGACAGTAATATAAATCATGAAACAAAATGAAAGACATGAATTTATGGTAGTACATCAAAAGTAATAGTTAGTAAATGAATAAAAGAAGTAATAATTTATTTAGTAAATTAATTTTACATTTGAACTAATGAAATATAAATTGAATTCCTCAATAGGTACATCATCATCATCATTTTCAAACATGATCACTTCAAGTGCTGGATGTAGAATATTTGAATTTAATCTAGTTTTATCAATATATAGTTTCTGTTTCCCAACAAACTTTTATAACTACCAGTCTTGACATGGAATTTTTATAGGTCTCTTGGAATATTTTGGAGTCTGGTTTACAAATATAAACACCAGTTTATCATCATCTCTTCTACAAGTATATATGCTGCAATTTCATGTCAGCACTCAAATATTTTCAAGTTATTAGGGATATTTTTTTTTGTTTTTTCATCTACATATTACACATGATCTTATTTCATTTATATGATATAATTGTGACATATATAACTACCAGAGTTACAACTGTATTTCAATATGGACTGAGTAAACAATAATTAAAAAAAAATAGATTTGAGATTCTTTTTTCACTATTCTTAACTTGGATAATAAAAAGAGTAATAAAGCAGCAATATCAACCTGTTGAATATTAACTTTTTCTCTCAACACTATGTCATTTGTTAAAAGATTCTTACTATTGTTTTTGCATTAAATGACTGATATCATATCTATGAGTAAGCATTAGCACAATTCACTTATTCAAAACTTTTATTTTTAACAACACAAGTACAATTTTTAATATATGTAAATGTGTGCCAATGTAAACTATATTTATTCTGACATTGTACAATAATAATACAAAAATAGTAGAGCTGTTGAGGTATGTATAGAATGAATACATCATACTTTTTGAGACTATAAAAAATAAATAATACTTGAAATATTTGTATATGAATTCCAATAATCTATACATGTACATAATATATAATACCCCTGGCTGTTATACAATATGTCATCATGAATGATCAAATAAAAATATAGCTGAAAACAAAGAGATATATTAAATTAAAATTTAATATAACAATTAAAGTTAAAATATTGAAATCAAAACTGTTCTTCATATATTATATTTTAATTAAAATTTTATTGAACATCGATGCAAATGAAGAAAGTTCAAAGAAAATCAAATTTAAATCTAATAAGTTTATTGAGTAATATATATATATATATATATATATATATATATATATATATATATATATATATATATATATATATATATATATATATATATATATATATCAAGTTTCTTAACAAAGTATTTAATAAAGATCAATGATGTTACAAGGCATAACTATTTTATTTCTGGATAAAGAGTTATAATAATATTCTATACTTGGCAACCATGTATTGTGTGAATTTTTAATTCATCATATAGTCTTTTTCTCAAGCCCCTATTAATATATCTGCACTCAAACAAAAGTATGGCCATTTGGTGGTGTATTTTTTAATACTCATTTGGTTTCTAGTTTTAAACATTTAAGTTTTTAAACATCATTTTTTACTCTGCTCTCATACGTCATTTTGTGTTTATATATTTTATATTTAGGTTAAGAAAATTTTCATAACATTTTCCACTATTTTTACTTTCATTAATGAATTGTGATTGAATTCAAGTTTTGTGGACTATAAGAATGGTTTTCTTACAATAATGAAAGGCTTTTTTTGCAAAATATATCTTTCTACATAATTTTCTAGATTCTCGTATTGATTTTGAGTGATGTTTAGTTTTTATCGTAGTTTGTACATTTGATAATAAAATATATCATAGATAGCTATAAACATTCAGATTCTTTTTATTTGACATTAATTGGAATTGTACAAGTCTTCTAATAAAGCTTCTTATTCTTGCTATTATTTTAAAACTTTTATCTAATCAACCATAATTTCTTTTTCTTAAATTGTAACTTATATATGGTCATTGATATTATTTTTCAGTATAATTACTTTGTTAAGACTTATACACAAACAAATTGCTCGAATTTTTTAAAGATTTTTTTTTTTCATTTCTGTCAAAACATTTGAGAATCAACGAATATCATTAGAAATTTTTTTTGGACTCACCTTTTTTTTTGAATGTATATTTATATCCTCAGTAAATTATTTGGATTAGACTCAACAGTGTTTCTTAACCTCTAATCTGTCAGTTTTAATGTGCAATAAATTATACATATACTAAATGAAGTTAAAATAATCTGATAATTTTTTTTTATAGATTTGGAGCTTTTAAACTGATCCTTGATAATGCAAACAAAACCCAATAACTACATAGGAACCTTTATTAATCAATAATTATTTAATCAATTAACATCTAAGTTGAATTTAAAACTATCAATAATAATATAAATGAACACTTTTTAATAAATATATAGATGAAAAACTGTTAAAACCACTAAAGATTAATTGTGAGTACAAAGCTACAGGAAAATCTTATTCTCTACTACAAAACTAAATTCAAGAAGAATTTACAAAGAGAGTAACGTTAATAACTGCATGAATTGAGCACAGTTATCTAAATATTTTTACCAAATTGAAGATTGACCTCATTACTGATTATATTAGAGGTAAATGCTAATAAAGTGTTTAAAATTGAAACTATGTTCAATGTTTTATCTACATAAAGTATTACTTATATAATATAACCTTATGGTCATTTGATAGACATATATTAAATAGAATTCACAGGTTTGGAATTTCATTATTCTTAATCTAAAATATAAATTATATTAACAATGACTATTAATATCAAAGTAATATACTAAATACTAAAACTAAATATAATCAATGTTTCAATATTCAATGCTCATTCAATTTTTATAAAAAACAATAACAACAATATATATATATATATATATATTGTAATGGTCAAATATGTACATTCACATAACAAAATCTAGAACTTTAGTAAATCATCCCAAGGCCGACCAGAATATGATGGTGAAACCACAGGTCTGGTATAGCCCTAGTTCCTTTACTATTGCTCAGAGATTTACCACCTCACAGATGACACACCTAAGTTTACATCAGTATTTTCCTTCATCATGTTCCAGCAGTAGAACATCAGTAGAGCAAAAGACTGGGAGAAAGTTGACATTCCATCTAGTATAACTATATAGGTATCATGTGGCTAGGATACGATTATTAAACAATGAAATGATTTTTAATAACTAATAATATATAATTAATAAATGATGAAATGATTATGAGTCGGTGAACAAGACTAAGATATGAAACAAAGTTAATTTTAAAATTAATTTAATGAAGTTAAATTTTGAAACAATAATTAAAACAAAATTACCATAGCTAGATGCTTGGTCTCACACACAAGTGATTAAGGGATAATTTACATTAAAGTTTGGGTTCACACGCAAGTGATGGTTTTAGATATATAATTCTTTATGGCTGAGTTTTACATAGCTTGATTTACATATATAGATGTTGTGTGAAATCACCCGCAGGTAATATTAAATTCCCAGTTACAAATTATCGGGTTTCTTACATATATGTATACCACACGTAGGTGATAATTTAATATTTATGCACTTCCAGTTTATATATAGCATTTTAATCACTCGCAGGTGACTGTAATTTCTAGGTTACAAATATTTAATTTATTTAGCTATATATATGAATCTATCACTCACAGCTGATGAAATTATAATACATTTGGATTTTCATTTTCATGAGTTTTAATATTATTTTTATAACTAAATGAATTTGCTCCTGATGATCTATGCCTAGTTTATGTTATATAATAGGATGTAGATTTGCTTTAGTTAGTGGAAGTAAATATAAACATTTATAAAGAACATATTTCACTAAGCATGAATAATCAATATATTCTCTATATAGATAATATGCATATAAATTGGATTCGAATTCAGATCAAAGCTGAAAATAACAATTATAATGGCAGGATAAACTGATTATTGGCAACCACACTTCAGATACTAAAGCGTATAGAAAACATACAATTCTGAGTCTCTGTGTCTCATATATGTACCTTTCATGGGATTTTTACCAAGTAACGGTTCCCTTTTATCGAACACATTGCTGTGAAATAAAAGACCTTTACTCCAGATAATCGAGCAATTTATTTAAGTAGGAGTCTCATGCTCTGAGGGAGTCTCATGCTCCATTCTTAAGGATGTAGAATGGGGAGGTACAGACTCATCCACCATCTGAAGAACATAATTGCCCGAACTAAGAGTACTGCTGTAGCCCTAACACATACGCCCAGGAATACAGCAACAAGTAATTACACCATAGCATTTTTTAAGGACACATATGCACCACTGACAACATTATCATATAATAAAATTTAAGATGCAAAATAATAGTTTCCTTCATGAAACTACTCTGTATCAGTTCATATGATAGTATTTATAATTATACTATTAAGAAAAATTTATGAATCCAAGTTATAAAGCTATCTATATAGGCTTTTATTTCTCTAAGGAAGATTACAGCATATAAAGGGAAATTACAATACAGAATTATGGATTTATGCTGCATTTTATCACTTCAACTGAATATTGGTTAAATATTATATTTAAAAGCAAATCTATCTTAGAATGACTGTAAGCTGGTGATTATATCTTAATTAAGATATTTTATCCATTTCAAAACAGAGTTTCAGTTTCTGCATTTTTACACATATATGCAACATTACATATATATGCGAAGTTACATATATATGCGTGAGAATCTAATTACCTCTCACTAATGATTTAATTATGAATAAAACTCAGTTTTGCGACATTAGCTGATATTTGATTGATTCAGTTTTTCTAATTTTTAATAGTTTAAGAGAATTGACTAAGGCAAAGATTATTATTAGCTTAAAATGTATAAAATAATTTAGAGATTTAATTGTTATTTTAAAATAGATCATTTTGCATTATACATGACAAAATTGTATTAAAACATTTAAAATATAGATTTTAGTAAGTTAAAAGTAAATTACTTTTAATTAATCAAAGTAGGATGAATACAAAACTAAATCAATCATAAATACATTCAGCATGTAAAGCAATAAATAAAGAAATCATTTTAATAAATGAAAGGTGTTATTGATGCAAATAATAACTCAGATAAAATCATAAAGCAGTTAAATCAGTACATAAGGTATTGATAATATTATATCAGTTAATGAATCATTTAATGAATCATAATAATAAATCAGTTTATAAATGTGTTTGTAAATCAGTTTAAAAAATCAGATATTAATTATCAAATCAGGTCAAATATTATTAAATCAGTTTAAATCATGAAATCAGGCAATATTTTAAGATTGAAACAAAATAAAATTTACATTTAGAAGTAAATTTAGTTTACATTATTATTATGGCCACTGATTTAGATTAAGCTAGCATTTTAGAGTTGAGTTTAGTTGAAAGCTTTAGAATTGAAGGAGTATTTACCATTTTCTTCTCTTTTCTGCTGACAATTTATTTCTTCACCGTGGCACTTCTTTAGGTGGTGAGGGCTGTTACTTCATCTTTTCCCACATTAGGCAGCTTCTCATCGGGGGTGAGAAGGCAAGAATTTAGGCCTCTACCCCAACATCATCACCATCAATGCTTTTACAAGTACTTTATTAAAATTATAATCATAGATTGTTTCAAAGATGGCTGCAGCAGCTTATATATCAACACCCCCCTCTCCTTCATTATATTATTTTTAGATTCGTTTTCTTAGCTTACTTGCCATTTCAAAATTTAGTAGGAATCTCACTGTGATTATTTTTCACTTAAGTCAATTTTAACCTCTGTGACATGCAGTAATTTTTGCAATCTTTTTAATTTAAATCTAATTTTAACCTTAAGTTGTAATTGGGACAATTTTATAGTGAGAAGGATTAACTTTTCTGGCATCATTCTTACTAGAAAAACAAATCTAAAATTACGGAAAAACATTTTGTTATATATGTAACTCGACCATTTAATTTAGTGATATATGCAGAATTATATAATTTCAAATATTACTAATTTAATAAATATTCTAAAATAAAAAAATTTTAATGTTTTAAATTCTGTTAACATTCTTCTTCTAGCATATATGTAGTCTTAAGTTACACATACAACTTGTTTTTCATTTAATTATTATTAGAAATATATATGTGTGCATTTATAGAGGTTTACGTATATAAATGCAATTTTCTCTCTATATGTAGATATACGCACACATACTTGGTTAATGTATTTAGGTTTAAATTTAGCCAGGTTTCCATGATAATATTAGCAGGATATATGGGAATTTGGTGGCTAGTACATATAAAAGAATACTATTATAGAATATAGTAGTTGAAACAGTTGGGTTGTAAAAGCTGTCTGTTTCTATATATATATATATTGAACCGGATTGTATATATATATATATATATATATATATATATATTGAACCGGATTGATATCTGATTCAAGGCTTTTACTGCCAAAATTAAAAACTTTTAATTTCGTTAACTTTCTAAAGTTAAAAAAAAGTTTTAATTATTTAAAAAGAGTACATGTATTAATACACTTACTCATTTATTTTTAAAATAGATCATTTTAATGTTTTTAACATAGGTTTTTTATACTGCTTGTTTTTCCTTTTTTTAAATCAATTTGATTAAAAACAAGCCGGCTAGCTAATTACATTCCTGTTGCTTTTATTTTAACCATTGTAAACTTATTCTAAAAAGTGGAGATTTGATTTGTGTTGTTGTTTTTGTTTCAATAATCCCTGGGTAGAATTCTCAGATTAGATTGAGCTGGAGATTAATATTTGCCCTGTCTTAGGCATAGAATTCAACAACAAGGCTAGTTTTCATGGGAAATCAAGTGGAGGTATAAATAACACTAAAAATTTCATGGGTTAGTCTATTCTATTCTATCCTAGAGAGATTAAATCAGCTGTCCATCAAAGTGATTTGTTCAGTTTCATAGTGCCAATATTAATTTGGATTAACCTCTTCAATGTTCATACCAGAGCTGTTTGGACATTTAATCTTTAAAAGAAAAATTTGCAGTTACTAAAACAATTTTTATTTTCTCCGGGATGCCAAAACATACTGCTATACATTGTATAACCAAGTGGACATTTAATCTTTAAAAGCAAAATTTGCAGTTACTAAAACAATTATCACTTTTGCCAGGATGCCAAAACATATTGCTATACATTGTATAACCAACAATATGTCATGCTAGTTTAAGTCAAAAGATGGACTCATGCCTGCCAACTCTCCTTCAATCCTGCAATGAACACCTAAAATAAACACGACCCCACTGCCTTTACCTTGCTGCTGTCAAAGGCTCTGAAACTGGACTAAAATAAACATGTGCACTCTACGTGAAGTCTGTTTTACTGTAAGGTAAAATTTTCTTTTATTCTTCCCAGGATAAACTTCTTTTAATTAAATCTCCACTCAATGTAATTATAAATCTGTATTCATAAGCAATATTTAGCCTCATATTTAATATTTGCTGTGTTTTCTTGTATTTTGTAGTGTGCCTTGGAATCTTAGTTTTAAGATTCCAAATTTGCTTTCAATTTTGGTTTATTGGAGAGTGACCAGTGAGTTTTTATATTTTTATGCTTAAAACGTTTTATAAATGCTTTAGCAGTTGTGTATATTTTAAATGCTTACCTGTAGTTATTTTAGTAACCAATAATTGATTTTAAATACTGTGTTTGTGCTTTTGCAAACCACCAAAATCTTTTGGCTGACAACTTTATTTTCCTAGTTTTCTGCAGGTGGGGATTTCATTTCTTCATTTCTTATATCTCTGAAAGCAGAATCATAGAATTGTTTTTTTTTCTTTGTAATTTTATAAGTTGTCAGCAGGAAAATAATATGTATTTCTTTGTAAATTACAGGTGAGAGAGGCTTTTGCTGCTAAAGTATTTAAAGCTTTCATATTTTTGTGCTCATGTGCACTCTCTGATAGATTTATTTTGTATTTATGTTTATCTTAAAATTTATCAGGGTGTGTACTCAGAACTTGTGTCATAAATTTATTTCTTAATTATAATTATTTGCAATTCATTTTCTTTAATTGTTGGGGCAGACATAACTGGTTTTCTAATGATTTACTTGTCTTCTATTGAGTCCCTTAATTATGATTCTTAGAGTAGTTCTTGCCAACCATTTAGTTGGGGATTCACCAGTTTAATTGTTTTCCTTTCATTTTCAATCATATTTTTCGGTTGTTCTTGAGGTAAATCAATCACCTTTATTTTAAATGTAATAATAGTTGCAGCTTCCACCAACATTTGACATTTCGGGCCTCGCAAAGCTCACCAGCACTGGTTTTGTTGATTTATTTCAAGAATGTATTGTTTAAATATATGAATGGGAAAACGAATGTTTGGATGAATCCTCTGCTGAATGAAATTTGCTTCCTCCCTTTATAATTCATTATTGGAAGATCAGTCCGTCTGCCAGAGCTTTGAGTTTAGTCTTTCTGGTACACGCCTGAGCTAACCCTATTTATTGTGTCATAAACTGAATCTTCACAATTTATTTCTCTTAAATAAAAGTTTTTAAATATGTTTAAACTTAATATGGCTGACATTTGTTTTGGTGCTTTTATTTCTCAATTGTCTAAACAGTTTTAAGATCTCTTATTTCTCCCTGAGTCTAGTCGGCGCAAACCATCATCATCATCCATTCTGATCTCAGTAAATAAATTTTCCAGATACATAGTGATCTGGTGGTGCCCTCTGTGTCAGAATGGATTAAGTGTCCAGTACAATATATATATATAATCAAATCATTTTACAGCTTTCTAAACCTGCGTTCTATAATTTTATAAGTTATCAAACAAGTGAAAGAAAAAAAATTCCAACTGATTTCTTTCACAATATATATATATATATAAATATATAGTTAAGATTTTACTTCATTAATGCTTAAAATAAATTAATTTATATATATGTGCTGTGCACACAGATAATGAAACTATTAATTGTCAGTGAATTATTAAAATTTACCACCAAGCGCTTTCAGGACAGTTTACAGTCCCATATTCATGGTGACTTATTCTATTAATAACTGTAAAATTATGCAAATTTTATGCAAATTTATGTGCAATAGAACCAGAACAAAGTTTGAAGGTAATTCGATTTTTGTTGAGCATGAGAGAAACATTGGACATACTTTTCTACCTACCACAGCCAGTGTCATTTGCTCTGAAACAAACACCAAACGTAAAGTTAGGGAAGCTTACTTTATTGCGGGTGACCCATCAGTAATCAACAGAAGAGAGTCCTGCTATTCCTTATCTCGTAAATGGTCCACATAACATCTGCACATAAATTTGCATAAAATTTGCATAATTTTACAGTTATTAATAGAATAAGTCGCCATGAACATGGGACTGTAAACTGTCCCGAAAGTGCTTCGCGGTAAATTTTAATAATTCACTGACAATTAATAGCTTCATTATCTGTGCACAGAGCACACATCCACACATACATATATATATATTATGAACAACTTCTATTCCTAAGATGAGACATTTAAATGGGATAAAGGAATTAAAAATAAAAGTGATAAGGATGATATCAATTGAGCTTTTTTCTGTCAAACTATATTAATTTCATTATGCAATGTTATATTTACAGATAAAGCAATTATAAGATTTATATTATTTAAAAATAATCAAGTATCTAAAATCTTAATTGTAATAAATTAAATTATTAATAAAAACTAATATAGAGTGTAAGTCAATGAATAAACATCATGACTTTCTAGTAAGACTGTTACTGAAGAAAACTAATTTAAAATAATGTTCCTTAATTATATAAAGGAAAAAAAAAGATAAATCACATATATAGCATGCATTTTATAGAAAATAATTACTTGTTACAATAACAAGATAAGCAAATATATATAATTTGTATGTTTATATAAAAGAAAAAAAAAACTAATACAAAGTTATCTTTCATCTTTGTTATTCTTCTTATATAGTATCCCCCCCCCTTCCATATATAAATATAACTAAGAATTTAATTAAAAATAGAAAATAAACTTTTAATGACAATTATAGTGATGAACTACTAAACATACTTGATCACCATTTTTATGCTTACCCAAGCTGTAGCTATAAATTAGTCTGTGGATATTGGATGAGTAGGCAATAGATAGGGATTTTATGTACAAGCTTTCTTGCATCCATTGGTTATTTTGGTTTACATTAGGTCGAACTACAGTATGGAGAGTTTTATCTCTGCTTTGACTATTGTGGTGTTGCTAATTACAATAAGCTACATGTCAGTTCATAAATATTATTAAATCCATGATCCTGTTCCAAATTTTAAACTTATTTATTCATTGTAAAATGGATATTTTTTTTCAACATGGCTATAGCACTTAACATAAGCTTCAGTAACTAACAGATGCTATGTAGTAAACTTTAATAAATTTTTGTCCAATATTTCTAGACTCATTTCTAGCTATGCCTTTTATTAGTGAGGAGTTCTAGATTTTGCAATAGTACATCTGGATTTTTATAATATAATGCACCTTTCTTTTAGCAGACACCATTTATTTCTCTGCATTATTATCAAGCTCTTTATTCAAATTGTAAATATTATCCATCTAAACCAACTTATCTGCATAGTCATATACATTTGAAATCAATTCAGTATTTATAAATTATAATGTCATTAATTTTTTAAATAATTATAAGCACTTCTATTCTATGGCCGAAATGATATAAAACCAATCAAATGTCATATGATTTTATCACATGAGTCCAGCTTACACATTGCTGTTTTATTAACATTTTTTTTCACCACCACTATGTCACATAATTTAAACTGTAGTAACTAATAAGTTGGTTTGGATTGCAAACATTTTTTTTCAAATTGGGCTGAACTCTTGACAGAAAAATGGAGAAATAAATAATGACTCATAGGAGGAAGTTAAATTAGATCCCAAAGATCCAGATGCACAATTCTAATTTCCAAACATCTTCACTGAATTAGTCTGGGGTTATTGGATTGAATAATAATGGGAAAAAAATATTAAGCATTATCATCTGGCATTTGTTAGTTACCGAAGCTTACATTAGGTGACATAGCAATCTGTAAGCTCAAATCAAAATGAAGAATATATGTTCCATATTTTGGATTAAAATAGAAATCACAGAAATCAAAGAGTAAAAATTTTAATGCTAACATTAAAACAAAAGCCTCTATAATTATCATTTATTAGAACTGTCATAAATGGAGTTTTTTAATGGGCCAAAGAGTAAATTAGACCATAATATGCTTACAGGTAAGAACAAAGTAAAACAGAAAAGATCCAAGATCACTTCTACATAAACCACAAATTGCATCAATGTTTACAAAGTACATTTTATTAGAAAGATAAGGAGTAATGTGATAGAACAGATAGATTTATTTTAATTAGAAAAATCAAAATATTTGAATTATAAATTAGTACCATTGCATGAATTTTAAAAAGTAAATCTGCTCCTAAAAATAGAATTTATTATCATTACATTTTGTAATATTATCTATTTATAAGATTTCCAATATCTGATTTCTTTTAAGGAGTAAGAACTGGATTGTGATTATATAGAAACATAATCAATTCTATCCATAGTGAATCTAGACTTCATTGGTATTGATGCAAGTAATTGTAGTAGGCCAATGTAATTCCTGGAACTAGCAATTTCATTAATTTCTCTTTGTAAATAAAAAATATTAATAGAATCCTTTAAGGTACAATAGTAGTTGGAATGTTTTTGTATGCTCTTGATGCTTATGAATACAACTTTTTTTCCAGATTATTTTTGTACAGAGTAAATTAACTAAAACATTTTAAATGCAGAAATAGTAAATTTATCAATAGGTGAGTAAAATTTGATCTTAGATAAATAAGAATATTTATTTTTGAAATTTTAATGTCTAAAGAACTATGCATAAGAATTCTCAAAACTACTTCGGTTTCATTATCCATTAAATACCATAAAACTGATTAAAGTGTTAATAATTATAATTCAATAATAATTATATTAAATAAATAAGTTAAATCGATTAATATATTTTATATTTTTTTATTCTGTCACTTTTATTATACAATGCCATGTAGAAAATTATACAACATAAAAATATTAATGATAGGAGTCAAATAACCAACTTTAACAATTTTCTTTCAGATACTCATATATTAATTGTATTCTATATTCTTCTGATATTTAATTAATATCATATATTATTCCTGAAATAGGAAATATTTCTGAAATACATAAATGTATTATTAACTTTCAAATAATAATATATTATTATTTTTTAAAAACAAAAGAAGGAATAGAAACAAATTTCATCATACTGAGATAAATGAACTCTTCCATAATCATCTTAACAAAATGAGTAAATATAGTCAATAGTAAATAATAATCACATATGTAAATGTTTAAAATAATATATTTTAAATAAATTACTATTTTTTTAAAGATCATATCTGGAATTTAACTTGGAAGCTACACAAAACATAAATATTTTAGATAAAAGTTTATTTTTTTTTTTAAATTTTAATTTTCTTAAAAATAGTATAAAAATGAATTGAGAGTAATTTTAGTAAACAAAACTATTAATAAACAATATATTAATTTTGTAAGAATATATTTGTTACGACCCATATATATATTCAATAAGCTTTTTACTATTTTATGCATTCTGTAATTGAATGTTTTATTAAATTTCAAGCTTCTTTTGAAAACAATAATTTTGTCCTCTTTTAAGATATATTCATTGAAGAAAGTTAATCAGCTTTAAAGCAGAATTTCATTCTATTGATTTCAGTAATTTTATTCTGAATAGATGATAAAATATAACTGACATCATTTTTTATTTATTTCACCTTTTCACATGAGACAATAGATATAAATAATATTAAAATTTCATGACAAATAAATCTACATTACAAACTACTAACATTTTCAATATTTAAAAAAAAAGTAATATTTCTTTTTCTATTATTGTGATATCTAACATATTCAATAAATCTGCATTAATTCAACAAAAGATTTATGATAGTTCCAATATGTTTGACCTGTGGAACTATATAAAAATCTTTTCCTTTATTAAATTAAAAGTTTATTTTTAAACTGAGAATACAATAATTTATAACTTAATAAAATAAATTAAAAAATAACAAACACATTGATCTATTTTAAAAATAACACATTACTTTCAATATATATGCAAGAAACCAAATACAAACTTTTTTATAAATCTTGATTTATTATATAAACTATTTGCTCAAAAATATACTCCAACACAGTTTATGACCCATAAAACGGTGATGTTCATATTAGCCATTCCGAGTCTATATTGCATTGCACACAAATATTATGGATCACTGATGTGCTTTGCAACACTATGCAAATGCATACATTTCACAGATCACTACCATATCATGTGAGAGTATATTGAATTTAACTGACTATAACTCTTAATCTGCATTCAAAGTAATGATCTTACACCTTGCCTGATATAGTATTACTTACTAATAATTGTAAGCTCATTGCTGTGTTTCACTACACAGCTTGGAAAGTGAAAAATATTGCAAAAGTGTAGGGGCAAGCGTAATTTCACAGAGTTCATGCGAAAAGGCACGTTTGCATGAGAAAAGCTACAAGACAAATTAGATGGTTGAGTTTGTACATTGTTCTAGAAATCAAGCTTAGTTTGATCAGACTTCTGCATCTTTTGGACAATACTTGGGATTGTCAAATACATTGATCCCTGGCCCTACCCATTCCAGCACATGTGCTGACATTTATAATGTAATTTAAACATGCAATTATTTGATTTCAGAAAAATTTAATTCTTACGTTTTATAAAATAATGTTGGTTCAACAATTGTTTACAAATACTTTGCAGAATGTCAGCCCATATCGTCTATAATAATGTCTTTTTTTTCAGATAAAGAGCAGCTATGAGAGAACTAAAATTGCATATAGTTTTGGAATATGATAAAGTTGGTTTGATCAAAGTACTGTATATTTTGGATGATCCTTTGGGTTGGAAAAACCATTGGTCCTCAGCCTTGCATATTCCAGTGGTATGTGCTAACATTTACAAAGTAATTTTAAACTGTAAGTATTCCATTTTAGAAAATAATGTTGGTTCGTAAATTGTTTAAAACTAGTTTGATAAATGTCAACACACTCTGAAATGTATAATGTAATTTAAAAATGTAATTATTCCATTTTAGAAAATAATGTTGTTTTGCAATGGAAAATCAGGTCAGTAAATGACATTTTAATGCATTTTAGTGCATGTCTAATCAACCAGTACCAATAAAATTTATTTAAAATACTATATTCTTAATTCTATTTCAACAGCATTTTTGAGGAATATGCTACATTTATTTGTCAGCTGTATTGTTTGTATCAAAAATAATAAGTTCAATGGGATGAATTAATGAGTGAGATACTAAATAGATTTACAAGTCATTTGAAAGTATGTCTTGAGCAACATTAATGGATCAATAAACTATGCCTTCTTGTTAAGGGAAAGTATTATGATAGAAAGGAGAAGATTCAGAGAGCATAGTAATTGAAACATCTACAAAGATGGACAATAACATAGAATTAAAGAAGCTCATAAAATACTTTAAAGTATTGAAAAACCAGTCTTTGTTTTCAAAATTACTATATAAACATAGATAATTTTTGAATTTTTAAAATGCCTTTTTTAAAAAACAAAAACCGTACTTATCAGTTATATAAAGCAAATATAATGAATTGTTTTTCTATAAAAAATATTGAAAGTTAAGATTTCAAACTTGTAAATGATAAAAACAAGTGATATCACAGTCAATATTCTTATTATAAAGGCTGTAGAATGATATTTTGAATATTAAAAAATGATTCTCCCTTTCACTCAGCATTAAAATGAGCTGTTTGTATTCACCGTGAAATAGTATGCATGATTATAAAAATCAAATATGAATTTGATGAACTCTTGGTTAAAGATATCAAAATGTAAAATTATTTCATTAGTCCATAATGATAAGGCAACACATAAGAACTATATACTTTGTTAACTTATAAGAAATAAGTGATTGTGCAAAGTTTTTTAATATTATAAATAAGTATACTTTGGTATAAATTTTGACAAGAATGAGAATTTAAGTAAAATGATGGAGTAATATTGATTTATGAAAATAACTATTGATGAATTAAACTATTTAACTTTTGTTTTGCTTACATATTAGAAATTTATTTTTACAACTAAGGTTTGAGACATGAGTAGCAGCTCAAATAGACTAGTAAATGAAATGAAAATAATTTTAATATAAAAGCATTTTCTAAATACAATATTTAGGCAATTTTTTTTTCACTTCAGGATAAAGGCCTGTCCAGCATTCTATTTCCTCTAGAAAAACAATGGAGAAGGCATTATTGATTGATTTGGTAATTGTGGTCTATTTTGGTAAATAGCCATTTCTGAATAAAAAATGTGTGGATTTGCTAGAAAAAGGTTACATGAAAAAAAATTCTATATCTGATTGGAACCTAAAAACAAAAAAGAGGCACAAATTTTACAAAACCAAGATTAAAATATCACCGTTATCTCAAAACTCTTTTGAATATATATATATAATCATCAATGAATAATAAAAATATTTATTGTTAAGTTTAAAAAAAAATCATTGATTTTTATGTTATTCATAATTAAATAAAATTCAGTCAGTTATGATTTATGCTATTATTTTATCATCATATTTTCTTTTCTTTTTTAAATTTACATTCTGAAAGAAAAATCTTAGTATTTCTGTATTTCCAGCTATCATTAAACCTTAATTAGATCATCTGTCAGAAGACAGCATGCAAACATTACAGTACGACGAGATCTAATAAAATTTCATAATTTATTTGAAAATGCGAGATTATTAAAAATATTTTCTTTTTGAAAATTAGAATGTGTTTTTCCATTTACTGTTTTTATTTTATTTTATATTAAAACAGTTATTTTAAATATATTTAAATGAAATAATAAATCTATTTACTAATTAATTGTTAATTACACATTTTCTTCTTTTTAGAAAATGTCTTCGCAGTCTGATTAATTGATTAAAAGAACAATGTCGCTAGATAATAAGCAATCTGTTCCTGAATTGATTTTTGACTGACGAAAATAAAATAAAAAACTTAAATTGGTCAATTGAGATAAAAAACTCTCAAATTTAACTATACTGGACTGAGAACATATCGCAATAAATTAACTTTATGAGGTTATGTAAGAGAAAAAAAGGAATGATTGTAATTAGTAAATAAATAATATAATAAAAAATATTTTTCATTTGAAAAATATTATATATTATAAATGCCGAAATAGAAAAGCTCATTTATCCATAATTTAACTTATTATGGCAATCTAATCGGTCACATTCTTTTTAAAACTTTTCTGACACGACTTTACACTTATATATGTAAAGAAGCCTTATTATAAAATAATAGTGCAACTATTTGCAGTACTTGTAACCTGAATTCAAATCCAGGCTAATCAAATTTGGATTTTTTTTTTGATTAGCTTAAGATTTGTCTTGCAGGTAACTGGCCCATAGCCGGACTAGACAACTATTCAATATTTACAATAAATTAGTGTCAAGATATTCTCAGTTTTAGATTAAAACGAAATGGAAAACTGGTTTAAACTTTTTCTATACAAAAATGGCAGACTTGATGAGAAATGTATGTACCTTCGCAGTGATTCTGTGGGTACATACAAGTAAAGTAACTTTGGCCTACATTGTTCTATTTAAAAACTTTTATTAATTTTACTTATATAGCAGGAATGAACCTTAATAAGCACTATTTGATCTGAAAGTTTGACAAAAACACTTTAATAACTTTTTTTTAATAATTAAAAGGCTTTTTATATATAAAATTATTATTGATTATATAGCTGTAGTAAAGAATTTATTATTATTATTTTGTGGAGGAGCAGCATAACAATTTTTATTTTTTTCAATTTTGATTTTAATAATATAGGTATATTATTTTTTATAGTAATACTTCTCAATTAAATGCTAAAATGAATTGAAATATATTCCTATTTTGCTTTGTTTATTACAATATACATAACATTTGATTTGGAGATTAACTTACTATTAATATTCATAAAGAGAGTTGTAATAAATTATTCAAGAATGATTTAAAAATTTTGCACTGAAAATATTTTTTGAAATCTATACGAAAGTATATAGTAGTTTATTCTATTTATAATTTCACATTTTTAATTCAAAGCCATTTTCTGTTACTTATATGCTTTTACTTTAAAAAACAAAAACACTAAATGTGCTAGTAATATTTGCCGTAATATATTATTATCTAATTTGAAATTTAGTGAGAGTACTTTCTTTACAAGATTATACCTCTAAACAATATTAATGTTTTTTTTTTTTATGGAGTAAAGATTAATTTGCTCATAATCCCCTACGACAAAAGAGATAACCAACTGACTCTCAGAAACTTTAATTTAGGATTTTTAAAAAAGGAAATGAGATATAATTATAAGTAGTTAATTATTAGAATATCATCAGCCCAATAATTTTCCCAGAAGAAACATTGTAACAATATATCTTGTAGTGAAGAAAAGCAATGGACTTTAATCTTGAGTTAGAATATTCATGCATTTGTGAGTGGTTTTTATTCATGGGAATTAATAACTAATACTATTTTAAGGTATATTTTTATGTAATTTATATTGTTTTATTGTATATATAATTAAGTGAAGGGTGAATAAACTTATTATTTTCTTAGTTTGACCCACTATTGAATATTACTAATATTTATAACTGAATTCATTATTTTTATCTTTTTATCTTATTTGTTTAGTCACTAAGATTAGTGCAGGTTTTAATCATCAGAAGCTCTTGTTCCACCAGTTGTGTCTCTTCATTAACTGATAATGAGATTGTTTGCTTGCTCATCCACATTTTAATTCTTAAATTGCATGTGCGACAATTCTGTTTCCCAATTACTTTATTGTTTGCTTTCTAACTTTTCATTCTTTTATCTTATTTTTCTTCTAGTTTTAAAATGGATTTATTTATTCATGAATGGTTGCTAATGATATGGTCATTGACAAAATTTATGATTTAATTATGCATAATTTTGGAAATAAGGAAAAAAAATTGGAACAAACAAAATTAATTTAAATCAATACAATTATGGAAACAATTTGCCTTGTATAAATATTATTAAACAACCACGAAATGATTCACTATTTAATTATATGTCTTATTCCCAAATATAAGTTTCCTTTAAAGTATAAAAAAAGTTTTAGGGCTTGATTTTATTAGAACTCCTATTTCTACTCTCTTAAAGTTCATTGATAAACATCCATTATTTTAATAAAATATTAAATAAAATGCAGATAAATAAATGAGTAAAAAATAAATTTTCAATTTTTAACTTACATTAAAATTCTGACATTGAGATTACAAAATATCTCAAAAATTGGCACAGTTAATTTTATATTTATCAGATTAAAATCATTTCAATATTATACCTTCTGCATTCAATCAATCATCAATTTTCATCATGAGCAGAATGAAATAGATATTAAATTTTATTTTTGTTGATATTTTATGGCAAAAACACAATTTTTAGTTCAATGTTTATCATAAGTGTAATACTCTCTACACATATGATAAAAATATCTGTAGTTTATACTGCTTTCAAAACATACATTATGAAAAAAATGATACTATATATGATTTTTAATATCTACAAGAAAATTTGGAATCCAATGATGTTAGTAGATGAAATGATTTAAAATTTTCTTTATGAAGTTGTTATTTAATAAAATGAATGAAGTGTATCACATTCAATTTTTTTAGACAATAATAATTTTAAACATTTATCTAGATTATCATTTCTTAAATTGTGGGCTGCAACCCCAAATGGAGTTGTGAAATGAAAAGTTGGGGTTGCACAAATTTAATTCAGATACATAAATTTAAAGAAATATTAGTCACAATCCCTTCATTATCTTTAATTTAACATATTACATTTTCTGTACAGTGCAATTATAAAATTGTAATGATGGCCAAGTTGAACTGTGAATTATATTTACATATTGAAAAATAATAGTATCGCTTTACAATTTCAGCACATAAGTTATTTCAGATAAATGCTGCTGTGGTGAGAATAAGATTGGTGCCATTGTGATTATATACTGCATTTCCAGTCAAGTTATTTGTTTGGTTTCATTTCAACAAGTGTCCGCATCACAAGAACAATACAATATTGTATTTTACTGTTTTATTTGACTAAGGTTAGTATTTATTTGAATAAATATTATGAAAGATGTTATTTTTTAAATATAAAAATGCTTATATACTTTTTTCCCTCTCTTTTTAATTCAAAATTTATCATCCTATTAGTTATTATAAAAAAAATATTTATTATTTGAAACTTATTTATTTATTAACAAATAAAAACATATTCCTATTTTTTAAACTTAACAGGTAATTTATAATTGATTTATTGATATTTTTTAAATATTAAAAAATAAAACATATGGGGATATTAAAAAATAGAACATACAGGAGTAAATATGCTTTGTATAATTAAACAAAAACACAGCTGCCATTTTGGTGTCTCTGCTAACTAATAAGTACTGTTATTTTATTTGTATTTTATGAAAAAAATACTTTTTACCCATGGATAAATGATTGAACTTGAGTACAAAAGATAATGATGCAGATGGCAATGCTACAAAGCTCCTTCAAGCAGGATCTCATAATCAGAAAGAGGCATCTAAGATGCAAAAAAGAATATATATATATATATATTTCTCCAATTTAGCTTTATTTTCAACAACAGTGATGATAATGAATAACCTCTTTGTTTAATTTGCACTAATGTTTTTTCTAGGGAGAGTATGAAAACATCAAAATTAAAAAAAGCATTTTGAATCCAAGCGTCAATAAAACAAAAGAATATTTTAAATGACTGTTAAAAACTTCAAATAAAGAAAAACAATATTTTGAGAAATTTATAACTGTTAATGAAAAATATTGCTTGCATCATATGAAGTTTCATATCTAATTGCTAAAAATAATAAAAAAAAAACCACACACCATTGGAGATCTTTTATTATCTGCTGCTATTAAAAGGGTAGAAATACTTCATGGAAATAAATATGGTGATGAAATTCACAAAATTCCTTTGTCAAATGACACTGTCACTAATAGAATTTCTGAAATTAGCAATGAACAATTTGAACAACTTATTACTAGACTTAAAGAAAGCCCAATATTTATAATTTAGTTGGACAAAACAACTGATAGTTCAATAATAGCTCAATTATTAGTATATGTCAGATACATTTATAAAGAAAACATTGAGGAAGAATTGTTATTTTGTCATTCTTTGGAAGAACCTACAAGAGAGGAAGACATATATAATAAAGTAGACAATTTTTTTTTAAAACTGTAGGTTTAGAATGAAAAAATTGCTTTGGAGTATGCACAGATGGTGCAAAAGCAATGACTGGTGAAAATATTGGTTTTAAATCATTTGTTAAAGTTTCTGGTAATAATCATGTAACTTTTACATACTGCCTGATCCATTGAGAGGCTCTTGCAGCAAAAAAAGTAGCAATGAAATTGAATGATGTGCTTCAAGATGCTATCAAAATTATAAACTTTATTAAAAGCCATGTCCTTAACAGTCATTTATTTTCAAATCTTTGTAAAGACATAGAATCTGAATACAAAAATTTATTATTACATGCAGAAGTAAGATGGATGTCAAGAGAGTGAAGTTTAAGAAGATTATTGTTATTAAAAGAAGAAATTATTGTATTTTTAATCAAACAAAAATCTGATCTTGCAGCTCTTTTTCAAAATGTCTTATGGCTATCCAAGCTGGGCTATTTATCTGATATTTTTGGGAAGGTAAATGCTCTTAACTTGTCTCTTCAAGGAAAAAAAAAACAGCAATATTTTTACTTCAAATGATAAAATTGCACGTTTTATTAAAAAGATCTACATTTGAAAAAATAGGGTGGAAAATGATTCATTGGAAATGTTTTTGACTATCGACAATTTTATAATTGAAAAAAATAATTGTAAAACTTTAATTGCAAAAATTATTATAGATCACTTAAAAAAACTAGAAACAAAGTTTTGTAAATACTTTATATGAAATTTAGGTATCAAAAAGTTATCTTGGATTCAAAGACCATTTTATTGACATTAATTAGTAATTAGTTTAATCACCTGCCCTATAAAGCTCAAGATGAATTTGCTGAGCTATCAAGTGACTCAAACTTAAAACTTGACTTTCCAGAAAAATACTTGACTAAATTCTGGATTGAAGTTAGGACTGAATTTTATAAAATTTCTGAAATGGAATTAAATGTTTTTCAGCCATTCAGCACCAGATACTTATGTGATATTACTTTTTCTGCTTTAATGTGTATTAAATCCAAATATCATTCAATGTTGAAGTTGCTTTACATCCAGCAGTATCAAATATTTCACCCAGATTTAATTTGTTATGTAGCAAAAAACAAGCACATCCATCTCATTAAAACATCATTTTCTTTCATTAATTTTGGTATGCTTAAAACAAATCCTAAAACTACTTATTTTCATATGTATATTATTTACCAAAAAAATAAATAATTTATGGGAATATTTATTTATATATCTATTTTATATTTAACATCTGGTGTTGCAAAAAAATCTCAATGACAAAAAGGGTCATGAATGAAAAAAGTTTAAGAAGTGCTGATCTAGATGAAGTGGATTTTTTTTGGACAAAGTCAAAAATCTCTATACATCACCATGTGCACAAAGACCCTATTAATTAAGTTATTTTTTCTCTCATTGAAAACTGCTGTATATTTTAATAAATCCATCTAATTTTAACTTCTTACTATCCAATTTTACTTTTTCCCAGAACACATTTGTTTTCCTGTTTCAATAAAAGTTTTGTTAGTTCTAATGTACTATTTTTGTATTTTTTATTCTTAGTATAAAGTCTTTAATGGTAAATACAAGTGATAATAACTTTTCCAAATACTAAACATATCACTTCCTTGCTCTATCTGTATAAAAACTCAGCAATCATAAACTGATATTTACATCTGAAATGGCTATTCTGATAAATTACATTTGTAAGGGCCCAGTTCATGTCAACACCAGATAAAAAATACACATCTTTTCATATAACTAATAATTAAATTATATTTAAAATTAGTTACATACTTTACTTAAATTTAAATTTACACATATTGTATGAATAGAAATAAAGTATTCCTTGTAAAATTTAATTATAAAATGCAATATTAAAAAAAGACAGTGCTCTCATCTGGATTTGATTTGAAGTTTATTCTCATTAATATTACTTAACAGAATGGCCAACTTTATAAAAATCTAATTTGGGTTTGCTGGCTTTTCTTGTCAGCAAGAGTGATATATTGATGTGAATATCATTGATAAAAATTATAATTTTCATATTTTCATTTATAGGAGTATTGTATTTATTATTAATTATACATTTATTATCATTATTAATTTACAAAGTTTTTAAAATGAGTAGAAATGTATTATACCTTGTGAAGTTTAATTATTAGCCATATTAAAAGAAGTTATATTTGCATTGGTATTGACTTAAATTTTATCTTTATTATTTCATTTTTTGTTTTCTGGATTTTTGACAGGAAAGGATACATGTGAATTTGAATAATATTTGAATAAAACATCTTTTTAAATTAAATGTTAAATTATTTTTATCTTTTAGTTGAATTGATAAATATTTAAAAATTTACAATTTTATTTATACTTCTTCAAATACATCAACTGTCATTAATACGAAATATATTAATTAATGTCCAATACCAATTTAATATTATATACTAATCAATTTGTTATTACAAACAACTTAACATATTGAAATATGTATAAATATATAAATAGAATTTGACTTCTTATGAAAATCATTTATCAATTTGACTAGATGATGGAAATAGTCAATCATGCCATCAACAAATATTCAGATAAACTCTATCACTTTTATTTTTTTTCTTTATATTTCTCTCAATCTCCATTCAATTTTACTTCCATCCTTACATAACCCCATCTACAGTCCAAATTATCAAATATTAATTACACTCATGATAATGTCATTATATTCTTTTAAAACATGTATATATTTTTATTGATATATAAGTCTAAATTATATTTTTTAGTTATACTCATTTTGCATATTTTTTTTGCTGTTTAACCAGAAAAAAAAATATTCCCATAATTGTTTATCTGTAATATATTCTTTCGGTGTTTATCCCATTGACTACATAAGCATATAAAAATAATTTTTATCTATTAGCTTTGTCTGCTATAAAACTTTTATAGCCGGTTGTGTTTAATTTCTTGAAATCTGTTTTCATTTATAAATTATAATTCTTCAAATAATTTTAATTTACGTTTAAATTTTTTCATTAAATAAAGTAAGTCCCTAGTATTATTCTTTGAATAACCATAATTCACCATTTAGGGAATATCTATCTATTTTTTTATTCTATCTAAACGTTCTGTGTCTTTTTAGCAATAAAAAAGTGCTCAGAAATGTAAGTATAGGTTATTAAATTTTACAGAAATACAGTCAGTAAAGAGTTAAATATATATAGTTGAAATACATTACTGAACTGTGGCTGGTTTGTGTACACATGGAAATGAATTTTCTTCTGAATGTTTGTTTACCAACAACAATGGAATCAGAATAGCATGTAACTTTTTATATATTTGAAAACATTGTTTTTTTCTAAAAAAAAAAAAAAAGAAGAGAAAATATTATTATTCTTAATAACCATTGTTTGAATTTTTGTTTCAATTAGTCATTCATTTCTGGAGAATAAGCGTTTCTTTTCTTTATGATTATTAAAAATACCTTTGTCATTCTTATCTACAATATTTTTTTCAATATTAATTTTCAAAGCAGCTTTCTATATATATTTAATAAAATATATGCCACATTTAAAATTTATCATACATGCTTAATTTCATTTATTGTATATAAATCTGAATTTTTTTAAATTCTTTAGCATATAACCTATTCATGAAAGACAGTATGTCTTAAATATATGCTACAAGAGTAAGGCCTTATATGATTTAAAAATTATATACATATAATCTACTAGATATTAAAGATATTTTTTTAATATTGTAAATGCTATTAATCATTTTAAATTTAATCCACTAAGTTTTTAATTGTTAAACACACACAAGTATAATGAATATTACATGTGAACACGTAATGATTTTATTTTTCATATAATATATTCCTTTTTAATTTTGTCCAATAAATGTATGATCTGTAAAAATATATATAAATATATTTGTAGAGATATTTATTTCATAATAATGACAGTTTGACTTTTGTTATAATGATAGTAATATTTATGTGTGTGCATTTTTTAAAAATATTTTTAATAATAAAGTTTGGTCAAATAAATATGAAAATAATGATTTATATATATAATAAAAGAGATTAAATAATTTTAATTAAACTTATTCATATAATAATCAAAAAGATTATATTGTTTTTCAATACAGAGTAAATGAAAAAATAACTTGAAAGAAGCAGCAAGTGAAATGTGTTTGATGAATAACGAAATTCTTGCATGAAAAATAATGAAACAGAGTAAAAGGACTATATTAGATTATCTACAAATAAACTTTAACTACTCCAGAAAACAATAAAAATATAATAGTAAATAGAGAACTGTTTCATCAAAGAGTAGAGAGAGCCCATTCATGAAGTAAATCATGGAGAAAAGCAAATGATAGATCAAGATTCATCACAAAAAAGTTTCAATAGAAACCTAGATCTGAAGATTAACAAGTTGGCTTCAATCTTTACAGGATGCCTTAATATTGACTAATTTTTATGTATATCTCAAATCAGAAATTGCCATAACTTATTGTATTATAGTTTTAGAGTCCTGTATGGTTTAATGTAGTGACCAAATAGTATACCTGGAAACTCAACATCTATGGAGTTCTGCTGCAGATTTCACTTCTTATATTTGGCTTTTAAATCATTTAAATATTATTATTATTATGATAATCTTAGTTATTATTTAACTAGTCAAGCATTAACAAAAATTATAAAAGTTGCATCAATCACAACATGGTATAGAATAAAGAAAATTGTTAATAAATTGAAACAGAAATATGTTAATAATCTCTAACATGAATCAAACAAGTAACATTTAAAGCACAACACTGGATATGTTTCATCAGTTTAAATTAAATTTATTTTTCATCACTTTTGCAGTATGATTGCAATAACTCATTGCTATATAGTCATCATAGGATGTTGTTAATCTGTATGTGCATATATCTTATATATTTACATTACATATTGTTTAATGCATCTGTGAATTGAGAACTAAAGATTCCAGAATGAAATCTTAGCTGAGAAAAATAAAACAAAATCTTACTTTAGTCAATTCATGGACCTGCTGTGGGAAATTTGTACCTTAGGGTTTTATATATTACATGATCTTACAAGCAATTATTTATGTAATTATTAACATCATATTTATTGTGAAACTGAAGTTTAGATTGGTTATTTAATCTTTGGCAAAAATTCAGAATTATAGAATACATATTGCACTTTCATATTTTAAATTTTAATCTACACATAGGCAATTTGGTCATTCATTTTTGAAAATAAAGCTATAACTATTGATATGATAAAACTTTTAGATAACTTTATTATCATGAAGAAAAATATTTAGATCACTATAATGGTCAAATATCCAATATAATTTATCTGTCCATAATGTTGCCACAAATACATAAAAATTATCAATCAAAAAAGATTGAAATAAACAACTATTAATAACTATATTTAAATATTTATCAAACCAGATTTCATCTCCATTGAGACATTCTCAAGATATTATACTATACAATTTACATGTGATGTGATGTAATACATGGTGACTTCTCCTTAAATAGAGTCAGGAAGCTCTCAGCAACTATACTCAGAGAAACCTGTTAGTCACTTTACCTTCCCTTTCCATTCCCCACCCTAAGTTTTCCCATAATCTGCTCCATCCCATTTCCACAACATAAGCTTTGTCAATTCTATGGCCTTTATATCTAAATACCCCTTATCTTTTCCCAAGCCCAGCATAAAAACCAATAACCCACTTTTTGTATAATCACTTTGTTCAGATTTATTCTTCAATAACTTCATTAGTTATACCCTTTCTGCTTTCAGGCATTTACATTCAATTATTAGATGCCTTTCTTACACAATTTGCAGACTAAATCACCGATATTTTTCCATTTATTTGAATATTCTCTTATTGTTAAAGATCTTGTTCGAGCCTCCAACAATAAACTATTTTCCTTGCTATCATCATAAATTAACTCACACCCAATGTTCCATTTACTTCTATGTATATTTAAACTCTTTTTACTCTCTACACTAGTTCTCCATCTCTCCAACTCCCTATTTTTTTATTAATGCATCTGTTATTTTATTCCATTCCTTACCACTATATTTAACCCTAACCAATTAATTATACTCATTCCATTTATTGGACACTATTTACATTACATTTCCTTTTAAACATGTATTCATACATTATACATAAATAAATAAATAAATAAATTTAACATATTATACATCTAAAAAAAATACAATATTTTCCCCAAAATAATAATTAAATATACATTTTACATCTCTTAAAAAAATTGGTATTTACATATTTACAATCATTTCCTACACTTTTTGATTGTTTAATAAAGCCAATTTCCTACCTAATTTAGCTGGACCTTTTATTATATTTACACATTTGTCCAAATTTTCCTGAATGGATGTTTAATAATATATTCTCTTATGGTAATTCTTCACATACTTTATAACTATTATATTTCCTCACATTTCATTTTATGCCTTGTATCCAAATAACGCAAACATGGTCTGACTTGATATTTTTTCTATTAATTGCTCGATCATGTTCCTTACCTCTCTCAATTGCCATTCTTCCTGTCTGTCATATATATATATATATATATATATATATATATATATAAAGCATTAAATCACCCCACATGGTTAAGAAATCCAGTACCATTATCTGTGAACTAATATATAAATACATTAGAGTTCGTATTTCAAAATAGCCAGATCAAAATGATATATACATTATTGCATTTTTCACAGCTAATTTTATACACCACTCCACATACTACTAATACCATTTAACTCTTTTGGATTATTTAACCATTTACCCAAAGCCTTATTATTCTTCCATGCTATTTTTACATTATTTGACAATGTGCCTTTCATTAATCTTTTATACACCTTTTCTGAATATGGAATAGATATCCATTTACTATCCCTATACCTATTCCTGTTATCCTCATTTACTCTATCTACCTTACCATCAAAAATCCATCTGAATTCCCTCTCTTTGCAACTTATTTTTACACAATTATTTTTTATTTTTAATTTCTGTTTATATATCTCTGTTTTATCTAATGTTAATCTATCATTCTTTAATTTAAATCCCTTTAAAACTCCCATTTTCTGGCACCATGGCTGATAAGAAATTGGATCAATCAACTCTCTGGTCTTTTTATCTTTAATATAATGTTCGACAACTGTCTCATTCATTATCCCTCTTCTAAAAAATGTCTAAATACTTTAATCCATTTTCTTTTTTCGCCATTGTAAATCTAATATTATACTTATTCTCATTCAACTCATTAAAACTTTACTAATACTTCTACTATTTCCTACAATAATAATATCATTCACATATCTACAATATTCTTTGATCTCATTATTATTTATAACTCTATTAATTATACTCTCCTCAACACTATTTACTTTCACTGATGATAAAATTCCACTAATTCAATGTCCAATTACCCATCTTTTGCCTATACTCCAAAACTTCCTTATATTTAAAATATAATGCCTCATCTATTATTAATAATGCTTCATAAGTAGCACTCATCCATTCTTCTGATAAAACAAAATTAAAAATAAGTATTGTTGATTAATAACTGGTGAGGCTTTTAGAAATATTCTATACTTGTTTTATTTTTTATTTGGGAATGACTAAATATTCATCAATTAACCAATATTTTGATAGATAACCTAATTGCATATGGATTAGCTATGTAAAAAAAAAATCCTATATTTGCTCATAAGTTTTATCTAGGTTGTGTTCTGATAAAACTTTTAATATATTATTTGGTTTGGTGCAGGAATAGAGTAGCATGGATTGCAAATCAGATGTGTTACTTTTGCTACTTGGACTTCTTAATAACACCTAACTAATAAACTATTTTAGATAATTATGAGTTTTCTCACAAACCAAGATATCAACCCATATTCTTGATAAATCAACAGTTTCAGGGGCATCCAAAAATGTTTACAAAAAAAAGCCATATTTAATATTTACATTTTATTTTTTATTAGTTATTTATAAAAATATTTCTTGTGGAAAAATTAATTATAATATTTAGAGTTTATTTACTTATTTATTTTTTGAATTAACTTATTAACAGAAAAACGAAAATAAATAAATAAATAATATAATTACACCATTAATACACACTTTTCAGAAATACATTTTCTTGTACTTTGGAAATAGTTCACTGAATCACATTCTGTGATGGAAAGACCCTAAATTTTTATTATTATGACAATTTACCCAAAAAATTGCTGACAAAAAGAAACATGCTAAATTGAACCAAATTACAACAATGTTAAGGGTATCTCATTGCTTCATACATTATACTATAAGGAAAAAAATGAAATAAAGCTTCTTAATGAAATTTATTAGAATTTATTCCTTTTTTAAATTTAACAATCAATTTATAAATTTTGTTTTAATTTAATAATTAACACATCTTAGGCAGATTGTAAGCTCTCAAAATTGTATATTTATCAAAAATATGGACTGCCATCTTGGTTTAATGGAAAACTCACAATTACTCTATTTTATTATGATTTATATTTACTAGTCCATTTGCATGTGTAGCACAATTGTCCTCAAAGCTGAAAAATACATGAATAAATATGCTTAGTGCTTTCAAGGGTCCAGCCTTTATAATCATAGCTTAACTGTTAATGAGGTTAATGATATACACATTTGTGTTGATGATGCTAGACATTCCATTTCCTTAGTAAAGCATAGCATGTGTCCTTCCTATTGATGGAATTTTTGTCTCTGGAGATGAAGAGGGCCTCCTTAACTTTTCTTTGAGATCATGTCTCTCTCTCTCCACATGATTGTGGGATTATCTAGTACACACTCATGCTGGCATGTGTTTTGGTGCTGAAGAAAAACTGAATAAATGGAGGGTTGATTGAGAGCTCTGTTGTATGAGTATCTGTGCTGTGCCAACCGAGTAGATAAAGATGCTATACTTTCTCCATAGTATGAGCCTTTGCAGTTGTTGTTGTGGCATGCAATATTATATACTGTGTGGGAGGGTCTGCAAAAGTGGGATTTGATCTTTGGTGTTATTGATTAAGTTGTTGGAATTTGGGGGAGTACAGAAGCAAAGCTTATATCTGTTATTGAGGATAGAATGTAATTTACTATGTAAATTGGAGATATATGGAAGCAGCAGTCTAGGTTTATCATGTTTGTTATGGGCATTGAGATCTTTATTCTGGAAGAGTAAAATGCTTTTTTCAATGGTACTTTGCTTGAATCCCAGATTTAGTAAGTCATCCCTGTATTTTGTTAAATTGGCTTTGGTGTCTTCTTCAATTCTGCATAGTAGCTTGTTTCTTTGTAAAAATGATGATAAGCCAGATAGTTTGTGTTTCATGGGATACTTTTAATAAAATCTTAAATTAGCAATGTCTAGTAAATATATAGTACTAAGAATTTATAGTAATATTTTATAGAGAAATTATCTTTCTTGTGCAAACTATAATAATAATTCACAAATCAGCCCTGAATTGAGATACTGTAACAAATTTGTAAATAAAGACTTCACTACAAATTTAATAGCTATTGTTTATGTAAGAGTTTTTTTAAGGTTATTAAAATTTAAATCTTAAATGATATTTTAACTATAAGCTGGCTTAATTAATACTTTAAAAATAAAGTATAATCTTTTTTGTATGTCGATGATTGATAAATGAATAAAAGTAGACTGAGTTTGACTTAATAATAATTTAACAATGGTCCAAAAAATTGGACATTATATTAGTGTTATTGAGATCTGACGAATAATTTATTATTATGGTTTGTGAACTAGAATCAGTTTTTTCATAAAATTATATTATAAATAAGTAAATGAAATATAGATTAAAATTTTCTATAATTAATGAACAATGTGTGAAAGTCTCTTTACAACAATTTGCCCATTGCTACTTGAAGAAAGATTTTTTTGTTTGTTTCCCTTTTCTTTTGCTCATTATTTAAAAATAGTTTCATTTCCAATTGAAAATATCGTTTTTGAAAACAACTTTTTTTCTATGTATTTGACTTTAAATTTCAGATATGCTAGGTATACACATTAGGTGCAATTCCATAAGATGTTTTGATAAGTATGTATATACAACAAAGTTAAAGTATATGATTCTGTTTGTTTAAATTTATGTTAAATTTTCAAGTCTTGTTCTAAGTATTGTTCATTAAGATCACAAATCAAATATATTATTATTTTTTTAAAAAAATCTTTTTTTAATATTCATCTTTTGAATTTATAAAATGTTACTCAAGATATTAAAAACTACATTTATCATGACAAAATTATTTTGTTTAATGCATTGGTTTTATGAAGATTATACTATATTTTTAAAAATAGAAATTAGTATTAATAAATAACATATATATGAGATAAAAATATTTTTATAATAAATATCTAAAATTAATAATTTTTAAACACAATACTGATTTTCCTTAATTAAAAACTTTAAGGATGTTAAAATAGCTTAAGGACTTATTTTATATAATTAATAAGATAATATTAACATATTTTATTTCAATTATAAATATTAAAAAAACGTAGATACTGCTTGAGAAAAATAAACTGTTTATGAGTGTTATTTTAGCATCCTACATAAATTTCATGCACAGAATAATCAATACTTAAAATATATTATTAAAATATTATATATCTAAATATCTTTTATTATTGTTATTGTTGTTTTCTAATTTTTATAAATCATTAACGGACATTAGTTGCATGTAACTGTCCAATGGTGGATTTAACATCTTCATATCAAAGTAGACTTAAATGAAAACATGATCATAATATAGGTTAGGAAACATGAAAATAATATAATTTACTTAGAAAACAAACTTGAAAATAATATTTTTAGTAAATAAACAATGATTGATAAACAAATATTTTCAATAAGTGTGGTCAATGCAAACATTTGGTGAGAAATGTTATTAGTAATTATAGCAAATAGCTTAAATAAAGACGAAACAAGTAAAACACAAAAATAATGTAATATATTTAAAAATATGAAAATAATATAATTTTTTTGAAAACAAATCTCAATATAATATCTTTAATAAACAGACAATGATTTAAAACAAATATAGTTAATAAATGTAATGAATGTAACCATTACTTGAGAATTGAATTTACTGGAATGATATTTATTGAAAATATTTGTTTTTCAATTATTGTTTTTTATTGAAAATATTAATTTCATATTTTCAGACATACATTATTTTCATACTGTTTTGCATTGCTTTCATAGCAGCCACTTTCATAATCATTTATAAAATTTCTCAACCAAAAAGTATCTTAGTCACTTTTATGCTAAAGATATTATTTTTACCGTTGTTTTCTAAATAAGTGTTTTTATTTTAATGTTTGTAAACAGATATTTTTTTTAATGAGGAAAAAAACCTTATCCATCAGCTTATTCGTATCCATATTGATATATGGATAATAGCTTCTGTCTATAGATAATATACATTTATTACTAGCACTTATTATCTTACCTGATAATAATTATTTGTAATGCAATTAATAAATAAATTAATTAAACATTATAGTTTAATATTTTGAGCTGTTGTATCAATTTTCAAAAAAAAAACAACAACGGGGGGGGGGGTAATAATCTCTTTGTAAAATTCCAAAATAATACCTATTATTTTTGTATTTTTATGACATTTAATTCTTAGATCAGATATTCATACCTTAAATACATAGTTTTCATAATTCTAATATTTGCTGTAAAATTAAGATCTTTTTATTTTACCGCAGTTGTTTATGATTTATTTTTTTGAATGCCATATATTTTGCTATTAAAAATGATTATGATAGAAGCAATTAAATATCTATTTTTTAACACGAATCTGTATTATGATTAATTAGAACTCATTTCCACAAATTAACAAACTTTATTATTATTGTTCAAGATATAATCATTACTTTAATTATAATAAATAAGATTGCAAAAGTTGTCTATATCTAAGCATTAAATATGTTAGTAAAATTGAAAAAAAAAAAAAGGTTTTTTTTTTTTTTTTAAATTATACAATAAATTAAAAGTTTTCTGCCTTAAAAACATCATTTATAAAATATATTTTATTGGAAATGAACATTAATATCATAAATATTGTATGAAGTCTATTTATAACTGTTTTGCTTTTTTAAAATGATTATTTTTATTTCAAAATTTTAAAGATGTTGATACATCAAATTTGATATGTAAAACAGTTTCAACGTGACCCTGCTGCAAACATATCCATTAAATTTTCAAATTTCTTTCAAACAATACAACCTTTATTTGAATAAGTCAACATCAATGGAAGTACAGAATTGAAAGACTTGTCAGCTTCCATTTAAATCATAATCACAAAAAAAAAAATAGTTTTCTTTTTCATAACTAGCCAACTCAATAATTAATGATTTGATTATTATCTAATATCAGATAGTCATATGTATTGTTGTTTGGCCAAATTATGAATAAGTAGATTGAATAGGAAAAGTGTTTTATTAAAAAAATTGAAGCAAATATTATTTTACTAAAATATTTTACTTTGGCAATTTAATTTTATCACATAAAAAACTTATTTATATATATATTAGTCTTTCCCTTGTATTTATGTATATTTGATTTCAAGCTTTTTATGGATATCTGAAATTGTAAGTAAAAGTGTTTAACATGTACGTAAGTATACCAATACAGAATATAATTTTAAAATACATCTATACTTAAATATCAATAAAAATAATTAATAAGAAATATAATAATGGAGTTATGAACAGATAATAGAATAATAAATCTAGAGAGAGAGAGAGAGAGAGAGAGAGAGAGAGAGAGAGAGAGAGAGAGAGAGAGAGAGAGAGAGAGAGAGAGAGAGAGAGAGAGAGAGAGAGAGAGAGAGAGAGAGAGAGAGAGAGAGAGAGAGAGAGAGAGAGAGAGAGAGAGAGAGAGAGAGAGAGAGAGAGAGAGAGAGAGAGAGAGAGAGAGAGAGAGAGAGAGAGAGAGAGAGAGAGAGAGAGAGAGAGAGAGAGAGAGAGAGAGAGAGAGAGAGAGAGAGAGAGAGAGAGAGAGAGAGAGAGAGAGAGAGAGAGAGAGAGAGAGAGAGAGAGAGAGAGAGAGAGAGAGAGAGAGAGAGAGAGAGAGAGAGAGAGAGAGAGAGAGAGAGAGAGAGAGAGAGAGAGAGAGAGAGAGAGAGAGAGAGAGAGAGAGAGAGAGAGAGAGAGAGAGAGAGAGAGAGAGAGAGAGAGAGAGAGAGAGAGAGAGAGAGAGAGAGAGAGAGAGAGAGAGAGAGAGAGAGAGAGAGAGAGAGAGAGAGAGAGAGAGAGAGAGAGAGAGAGAGAGAGAGAGAGAGAGAGAGAGAGAGAGAGAGAGAGAGAGAGAGAGAGAGAGAGAGAGAGAGAGAGAGAGAGAGAGAGAGAGAGAGAGAGAGAGAGAGAGAGAGAGAGAGAGAGAGAGAGAGAGAGAGAGAGAGAGAGAGAGAGAGAGAGAGAGAGAGAGAGAGAGAGAGAGAGAGAGAGAGAGAGAGAGAGAGAGAGAGAGAGAGAGAGAGAGAGAGAGAGAGAGAGAGAGAGAGAGAGAGAGAGAGAGAGAGAGAGAGAGAGAGAGAGAGAGAGAGAGAGAGAGAGAGAGAGAGAGAGAGAGAGAGAGAGAGAGAGAGAGAGAGAGAGAGAGAGAGAGAGAGAGAGAGAGAGAGAGAGAGAGAGAGAGAGAGAGAGAGAGAGAGAGAGAGAGAGAGAGAGAGAGAGAGAGAGAGAGAGAGAGAGAGAGAGAGAGAGAGAGAGAGAGAGAGAGAGAGAGAGAGAGAGAGAGAGAGAGAGAGAGAGAGAGAGAGAGAGAGAGAGAGAGAGAGAGAGAGAGAGAGAGAGAGAGAGAGAGAGAGAGAGAGAGAGAGAGAGAGAGAGAGAGAGAGAGAGAGAGAGAGAGAGAGAGAGAGAGAGAGAGAGAGAGAGAGAGAGAGAGAGAGAGAGAGAGAGAGAGAGAGAGAGAGAGAGAGAGAGAGAGAGAGAGAGAGAGAGAGAGAGAGAGAGAGAGAGAGAGAGAGAGAGAGAGAGAGAGAGAGAGAGAGAGAGAGAGAGAGAGAGAGAGAGAGAGAGAGAGAGAGAGAGAGAGAGAGAGAGAGAGAGAGAGAGAGAGAGAGAGAGAGAGAGAGAGAGAGAGAGAGAGAGAGAGAGAGAGAGAGAGAGAGAGAGAGAGAGAGAGAGAGAGAGAGAGAGAGAGAGAGAGAGAGAGAGAGAGAGAGAGAGAGAGAGAGAGAGAGAGAGAGAGAGAGAGAGAGAGAGAGAGAGAGAGAGAGAGAGAGAGAGAGAGAGAGAGAGAGAGATAGAGAGAGAGAGAGAGAGAGAGAGAGAGAGAGAGAGAGAGAGAGAGAGAGAGAGAGAGATATTAACCATGAATTAGTGAATGAGATTTGACTACATGATGATTCATAATGGTGCTCATATTTCTAGATATTCAAGTGAATGCAAATTTTTATTTTATATTTAATACTTTTTCAAACTATGAGAAACTATAATTAGAGATGGTGAGCAGTGGGTGTGAGCTGAAATATTATCTATTAAATCAATATAATACATGACTATCATATTTATGTGGCACAATCTTTTAACATAATTGCAACTTTCTGAATATAATCATTAGATCAACACATTTAGTTTTAACAATATATATATATATTTACAGGACCAATTTTCTCCATGACATAATACCACCTATTGCAAGTCATAGTAATAATGGGTGCTAGAAAGAAAGTGATCAAAATCCCTATCTAATGCCCATTCATTCAATATCCCTAGACTTGTTTCTCACTTATGGAATTCATTAGTGAGGAGTTTTGGGTTTGAGAACCTTGATCCTGTATCTTTAGATCTTATGCATCACTCTAGCAAGATCATGCCTTTTAAGTTAACTGTAAAGCTATCAGCCTAAACTGAAAGCACAATCATATTTTAAATCCAAGATAATTCACTGTATAGTCATACAGATCTGAACCCAGTTCAGTATCTTTGGTTTTGTTTAGTAATTATAGTCATCAATATTCTTTGGTTGGGATTGGTATTAATCCAGTATAGCATAATATGATGACCATTTTTTATGCTTACACTATCGGATAACACAGTAGCATTTTTTCCATACAATATTGACATCTAGTGCAAGCCATTAATCAATAGATTTTAGAAAGCTAATTTATAAAATCCTTATCTAATGCCTATTTATCCTATAGTATCAGACTAGTTTATAGCTTATGATCATCACCAGTGAGGAACCTTGGATCTAAAAACAATGCACATAGATCTTTGGATGTAATGCATATCTCCAGCAGCCATTTTTATTTTGTTAATTATCTATAAAGCTATGATCCCAAATTGAAAGCACAATCATGTTTTCAATAAACTCTAACAATATAGCTGTTATAGTTAATGGAGAAAATTGTTTAAACCTTAGTATGATTTTCAATTCATAGTAATTGAAATTTACTTGGCAATATCAAAAGATGAAGTTATCTCTGCTTACATGGATATAATCCCTTAATTTCCATTCTTTATGAAACTAAAATTCCATGAAAAAATATGAATTTTAATTATATATGTACTTATTTGATTATTTTACTGGAAATATATATGGTTTAAAACTATCTTGTCTACACTTTGAAAATATATGAAAAATAATGTTTATATTTTTTATTTTTCTATTGTGGTGGTTGTTTTTGATAAAAAAAAATTATCAAGTGCGTGTTATCATTTAAATATTTTTACAGATCAGAGCAAATCTTTTTTTAAAGTGTTCTTTTTCATTCTTAAGATTATTAATAATGATTTAATTTTATGAAATGAATATCTTTGTCCAAAAGTGAATGTAGATAAGTGGATAAATTATTAAAAAAAACCATCTGAATTATTGTATCATCATTCAAAAGATGACAAACTATTTATAAAAAAATATTATTATATAAAAAGTTCCATAGATGGAATTAATAACATTACTTTATATGGATTTTTACATTCACATACTATTTTAGTATATCAAAAAATATCTACAATGACCAAGACCAGTAAGTAACTGTATATCTTTAAAACTTTTAGTATTTCAATCATTTGTAAGCATTCTTATCATTGATTAAACTTGTCTTTAAATTTCTCTATTTTTTATAAAGCTTGACATTCAGTATATTACTTTTTCAAGCTGTGAATGCCACATGTTTCTTTTATTTAAGTAGCTAATAATATTATTGTTATTAGAGAACTGCTTTTATATATGAATCATTAAAGTTGAAGATGTAATTCTAAAATTGAAATGCTAGAGTAAATTGTGTTAAAAATATGGCAAACGATACTTAAAATAATCAAATACTATCACCTAGTCATCATAATCTGGTCTTGTTACTTTACTTATATTCTGGTAATCAATTTTGTGTATACATATATAATAACTATTTATAAATGTTTAGTTTTCTCATGTTTTTTCTCCAAAAACAATAGCATTGTGATATATTTTTTAACTATATTGTTCATTTCATTTGTAAAAAAAAGAAAGGTAACTACTGTAACTATTTTTTTTTTCTGTAAGGTTTTCTTTTAATTATGCACTTAAATTCAAGAATAGCTTACAAACTAAGATGTGGAATTTTATTTTCTTATGTAATATGATCAATTGTTTCCAGAACAACCGGATTTTTGAATACTAAATCAAAGAAATGTAATAGTTTTATTAATTTATTAGATTGAAGTTTTTTCCCTCTTATAAATCAGTTTAGAAATGTTTTTTTTCTTATTTGTTAAATCATAACTGACTTTATTATACTAATTTGTAGTTCTTTTTATTAGTTATTAATCTAAGCAAAAACATAGAATAAAATTATTTGTTCCATTATTCAATTAATTGTCTTATATTTTGTAAGTATTTATTTATTTGTTGTAAATAATATTTAGTAAGGCAATAAACCTAAAGCTTCACACACTTTAAAATAATGTGTTTCATTCCACTTTTGCACATTTTGAATGAAACTATTATTCTATGATACATTGTGATAATTTTCTGTGAACTTTTTTAAGTGCATGTTTCAAGCTCCTTTTTTATGAGATACAAATGAAAAAAAAATGCCAGAAAATTTTAACAGACTTGAAGCTTCCATACACTGTTTAATTATAACCCAGTGTCAGTATAACTAAACAAACAACTACTTAAAAACTAAATTGGCCTATTGAAGTCATATCATCCAGCAACAATATTTTATTTATCTGATTTCTATATATGTCAAAAACCAAAACTTTTTTTAACTTGAAATAGTTTTAAATTGGTTGTCTTTTTTACCACATTATGACTGAACTCTAATTAAAAAATGCACAGATATTATTTAAACTTTCAATATTTAGATATATAAGTTTATAAAGTTTTTGTGATTTTTATATACAACTTTTTATGCGAGAGATTTGTTTTGTGAAATATTTGAAAAGCTGTACTATTTTATACTACATACAAAAAATATTAATGTTTGATCTATCTTTCTTATTTAAAACTAAGAAGTAAGTTAAGAATGATTCCATTTAAGATTACATTAAAATATCTATCTATCTATCTATCTATCTATCTATCTATCTATCTATCTATCTATCTATCTATCTATCTATCTATCTATCTATCTATCTGTCTGTCTGTCTGTCTGTCTGTCTGTCTGTCTGTCTGTCTGTCTGTCTGTCTGTCTGTCTGTCTGTCTGTCCGTCCGTCCGTCCGTCTATCTGTCTATCTATCTACCTATCTACCTACCTACCTACCTACCTGCCTGCCTCCCTGCCTGCCTGCCTCCCTGCCTGCCTACCTACCTACCTACCTACCTACCTATCTACCTACCTACCTACCTACCTATCTATCTATATGTAAACTTTTTCCAGTGGGTAATATTATCTAGGAACTAGATTAACACTCCAACAGTGATTTATTAAGTAAATTAAATATTTTCAATCCAAAGTACAAAATAAAATCATTTGAAAAGATAAGAAGAGTCCATATTTTTATCTAAATTAATTTATACAGGCAAATCTAAAGCACTTTACAAAGAAAGCATGAAGATCTTAAATCAATCAAATTATTTCTTTAAAACTATATTTCAATTCATTTTATGTTAGTTTTATTGACATTGGCAAAATTTTGCAATTTACAGGTTGTCAATATTAAATGAAATATGTAAATATAAACTTTTTTTTAGTGGCTAATATTATGTAATAACTAGATTAACATTCCAACTCTGGTGTATTGAGTAAATGAAATACTCTCAATCCAAGCACAAGATAAAGACTGTTCTTTTGTTTATGAAAATAGATTCTATTGGATTACATCTGATATGTATACTTTTAGAATATACATTCCAAAATGAACTTAATGCATTTTGTAAAGGAGATATTATTTGAATAAAAAGATTAAGAAAAAATCCAATTTGTTTAATCTTTTAATAATTAACTTTTAAAAAAACAATAATTAATATAGATTATTTAATAAAACTGCACCCATTCTTATAATTATAAAGGATATGATTTTATAAAAATAAGTTTAAATATCAATACATAGATTAAAGAAAAACAAAATCTTTGAAGTCTATGAAGTAGCTGAAGAAATGATAATATATAGTGAAGGTAATTTATTTCAAAAATTCTAAAATTTGGGTATTATTACACAGGTAAAAAATGTGTATAAAAATCAGTTCCAATATCCAAAAGAAAAAAAGAAGCTAGACAGAACTAATTAATATTTCAGGCAATGTCTTATTAATATTTTAATTGAAAGAAATGCCCAAGTCAAGAAAATGCAATTTTACCAATAATATTTTTCACGTATATGTAAAAAAAAATTAAGAAGATCAAAGAAAAATTAAATTGATGTCAGTCCATGGAGTAAGAATTAATAATTTAAGACATGATTATAATATAGTATTCATTGATGAAAATGAACTAATGCTGAAATCCAAATTCACATACTACATGAGGAAGAAAAAAAAAAACTATCCTTTGTACATTAACATGTTTAAAACAAAAACAATGGTGATTGGGGTACAGAAAGTAAAGGAAGAGAACTGAATTAGACAATGTAACAAGTTGTGCATATTCGAAAGTAATGTCACTAAGGATCTTGATTGTTTAAAAGATAGAAAATTAAGTTTAAAAGATGTAAAATTAAGATATTAATTACAGACAAGGTTTGGAAAAACAAAAATGTCAGGTTACAAATTAAATTAGAGATACTGGTCACAGATATTTATTAATATATTATACATTTGTGAAATATGGACATTAAAAACATGCAGTGTTAAGAATATTAGCATTTGAAAGAACTTGTTATGTCAAGAATTGGTGAGATGAAAAATATTTACAACACAGAATTGTATGTAAAACTGAATTAAAGGAAAATTTCGTGAAAATATGTTATAAATACTTAGTTATGTACAATGATATAGCAATCACAAGGTAAATCAATGCTCTGCATATAGGTCTGCAAAATCGTTTTGATATATATATATATATATATAAATTATTAATCAATGTCTGTATTACAATTATAATATATATATATATATAATTATTCAAAACAATACAATAATTAATACAGTAAAAAATATTTTAAAAACAAATATATACCACAATTTAATAGAAGTACTTTCAACTATCTATGTAGATATTATCAACTAGATTCAAATTCTATTACAAAAAATCGTAACAAATGTAAACAAAAAGAAATACAGCATACATCAATTTTCCCACAATTCATTAACTTTTATATTGGCAGCCTGTCTATTTATTAAATGTTGCTTTTCACTTTTTATTAACATTGCTTCAATCAACACCATAATTACATGTTACATTATGATCAAAAATATACTGAAGGTGATACATCATCATTTCTAACATTCTCTTGTCTTGATTTTTGTACTCATTTATATAACAACAAATGCTCCTTTGACCTTTTCTACAATGTGCATTGAAATTCACCTATATATGCCTTTCCACAAACAAACAGCCATTTATATATTGCACAACTTTGATTTAAAATAGTACATCTATTTTTTTAAATTATTTATCAATCTACTTAAATTATGAGTAGTATAAAATGTGACTCGACATATTTTTATATATCTGTTTTATAAATTTCACTTTTTCATTACAAATAAATAGTATTGATATCCATGTATATTTCATTATATCAATATCTATAGCACTTAAAATATTATTATTATTATCAAACTTAGTAACAATATTATAAATTAATTTATGATCATATCCAATATTTTACAAATCCATAGTAAATACATTTATGTTACTTATTTTATCAGAACTATAATAATTCAAAAAATAGATGTAGTATTTTAAATCAAAGTTATGCAATATATAAGTGGCTGTGTATTTGTGGAAAGGCATATATAGGTGAATCACAATGTACATTGGAGAAAAGAACAAATGAACATTTGCTGTTATATAAATGAGTACAAAAATCAAGACAAGAGAATGTTAGAAATGACGACTTATCACCTTCAGTATTTTTTGATCATAGTGTAACATGTAATTATGATTTTGATTTTAATAAAGTTAAGATTTTGTGTATTGAAAGAAATAATAATAAATGCAATATTAAAGAAGCTATGTTAATGAAATGTGAAAAGAAACATTTGATAAATAGACAGGCTGCCAATATAAAAATTAATGAATTGTGGGAAAATTGATGTATGATGTATTTCTTTTTGTTTACATTTGTAATTGTTTTTTGTAATACAATTTGAAACTAATTGATAATGGCTACATAAATACTTGAAAGTACTACTATTAAATTGTGGAATATATTTGTTTTTAAAATGTTTTTTTACTGTATTAATTATTGTATTGTTTTGAATATATATATATATATATATAATGAAGCAATACAATAATTAATA